>JARHVA010003507.1:0-382500 GCA_037957365.1 Torreya grandis | reverse complement strand
TATTAATGTCTTAATAATTTTGATATAGTTTTATTACTATCTTCTAATGTTTTTTAAATTGTATGTCTTATTCAAGAGATGAATATTGGATCACCATTATTGATATATCTATCTAGGTTTTGACTCAACAGATTCCTAAGGATGTTGTTCACACTACCTTGTTGAAGAAAACTAATGAAATTTTTGGAGTACATGCTCCACTTTTACACATTGTGGATCATACCATCATTACATATAATTTTGACACTAGAAAACATGATGATATTAGGATAGAGTTTAACGAGTTGATAGGTTAACTAGTAGCACAATATATTCCCTCACTTGTTCAAAGTACATGTATGGGATAAACCATTTTTTTAAGTACATTAAATGATAGGGTGAACCACTGAGCTAGTGGTGGATCATGCCATCCTAGGTGAGATTAGTTTTATATTAAGATTGAGAGAGGTAGATCAAGTCTCGATTGAGATATCATTATGATGATAGTGTATCATCTTCTTATAGAGTTCTTAGACTTGAGGATTAGATGTTAACAATGATGTAGAGGTTGAGGGGTAACATGTCCCCATTTTAAGGTGATCTATTAATATTTGAGATATTGTAATTTATATTCTCATGGTACACATTTGTATTGACTTTTATATAATTTTGGATATGTATTTCAATGTGTCTATGATATGGGTATATATATATATATGCAATAATACACTAGGTATTTGATCATTTATACATTTTATTAGCATCAAAAAATGATATTAATATGAGTGTGACTTATGAATTATATTCAATTTAAATGAAATTCATCTACTGATTATAAATATATAATAATTTCATCACATTCAAAAATATCGATTGGGATGATTTATCTAACCAAAAGTGTAAAACTTTTTCATTCATTACTTTATGTTGACTTAATTGATCTAACTTATAAGTAAACCACATGGATATATGTTTGGTTTTGAAATCATAGGAGCACTAAAAATTGAATTTTCATTAGATAACCATGTTGAATTTACTTGATAAAATGGTTTGCTCGAAGATTGATATTTAATATAAAATAGAGATGGTGATATGCCCTAATGACCCCTCATGGGTAGTGATATGTTACAATTTGATTTGACATGCCATAATTTCGTGAGAAAATTAATCATGCATATATTATATTTTATATTTTCATCAACAATAATTCCTTTCCTATGTTCACCTTATGCAAGTGCTCGGATGACCATTGGTTCTTTTTTTAGGTTAACATGGTAATGTATGACCTTTAGAAATTGCACGAGATACATTGACCTTCTTAGTTATGAAATAGATGAAGATGGAAGAGTTAACCCCAAAGGTTTGTTATTATTATTTTTGAATCTAATGACACCCTTATCCACTATATATTAGATTTTTTGTTGTAATACATAACAATTTTTATCACTATGCTCATTTATTCGATGATAGTAGTAAAATGACCTTACTTCTACTCATGTTAAACCACTGCAAGGTGATACCTAATATAAGGTAATGTGAGTATATTTCCATTAGGTAAACTTCATAAGATAACACTTAGTTTATATTTAATTTTTTAAAATCATATAGGTTGGTCAAAAATAGAAGGGGTAGGACCTATGAAAGTTGTTTTCTTATTAATTGTCTTATAATTAGTTTCTTACTTAGATGGATAACCACCTTGGAGACTTGAGGTTTTTTAATTTTGGGAAATTATAGACTCATAAAAAAGAGTGCATGCATGTATAATATCACTCTCATAAGTGAAGATTGTATATTATATATATCAATGTTAGTTTTGACCTACCTTAATCCTAAATGAGTTGTGTGTAAATATATGGTTTTTATTCACCATTCTCTCACATCTACATCCTTTCCATGGGTTTGATCCTTAAAATTTATCGTCAATCACCTAAAATAATTCCCTAGTCTATGCAACATAGTTAATTATCATGTTTAGATATCTCTAGATCATCATTATATTATTCTTATCTCTTGGATATAACCATCAGAATCAAATGGTACTAAAATTCTAGTGTTATAAAATCCTAATGGTTTCATCCCATGAAAAAAATGGTCACATTTACAATTTAAATAATTTATATGGCTTGTCTCATACATTTTTCATGTTGGTGGTGTGAAAATTACCCAAAGAGTCTAATATAAATAGATAATAGGTCTAAGCCTACTTCCTGATCTAGTACTCAAGGAAACATAAATACACTTTTACACATTCAAAGGGACTACCCTATTATTTGCAATTTATTAATTAGTCATAAGGATCAGGACTTACTCAATTAAGTATCACCTCAAATCCAACCTAAATTTATCATTTTCTAAGTGTTGAAATCTAGATCATAGGTTGCATACATTGAATGAGCACTAGTGGACACATACACCTAACATGGAGAACTATAAGTGTTTTAAATTTCCTCTTTAAAGAATTAGATATGTAGGCAATGCTCAGCTATTAAATAGGGAGTGGTTGGGGTCAAATCAACCATAAAAAGACAAGGCAATGACTAAGAATTAGGAATAAAATCTAAAGTTGCTTCTAGATAGGTTCACATTCCATAGAAAATAACATAGGTCATTTGTGTTTATTGACTAAAAACTTCTCCAAGTTAACTATGACTAATAACTAACTATAAAAAACATATGAAATAAGAACTATGATAGGGTAGGATAAGGAAAAATATATGAGAATATTCTTAGATAAGACCACACTCCCTAGACAAAAGTGTAAGCCAATTATATTTTTCGACTATGGACTTATCCACATTGAGTGTAATGAAACTATACTTATTTCACCTTCTATGCCTATGTTTATTGATCATGTCAAGATAGTTAGATTCAAATTATGTTGTTTAGAAGTCATAATTTTCCTCTTCTTTACTTTAGAAACCCTATGGGCCTTTATGAGAGATAAAACCTAAAATAAGAGAGGGGAAATTAATGGGATAAGTTAACCCAATTCACACCCTTGATGATTGAATGTAGATTCCATATCCAAATACTTTGAATAGGAAAATCAAGCCACATGTCATCTCACACTTAGAGTAATTATGCAATTATGATCCTTAAATATATGTATGTAGTTATAAATATGGCTTTTATACTTGACAATGATATCTCTTGAATTTATTTGAGAAGCTTTAGAATTGGATTATGGCTTCTCCTTATGAATGATATTTAATTTGATAGGAATATGGCATATTTTCTCAATGTAAAATAGTATGTAAGTGCTCAATAGATAATTGCAAACTAGGAACCAAATGTATTTTAAATGAGATTTTAGTTTGCTTA
The DNA here is from genome assembly GCA_037957365.1 of Torreya grandis. NCBI lineage: Eukaryota > Viridiplantae > Streptophyta > Pinopsida > Cupressales > Taxaceae > Torreya > Torreya grandis. The sequence continues at coordinate 379,197 of JARHVA010003507.1, read as the reverse complement.
TATAGTGAAACCCTTTGATAATTTACTCTAACTAATATTATGAAACATGCATGAAGACCCAAAAGAGTATTTTGAAATTCATAAAATAGATGTTATTTGGCACTAGATAAGGTCGATCTAGGTGGACAAGTCCGTAGTTGTGGACCTATCTCTGAGAATTAGGGACAACTATCCTAAGTTGGATACATTCTGAGGGTAGTATAAATCAGTTTGAGAATGACTTGGAAATTTTTGTGTAATAGTGATAACAAACTAAGGGTTGATCCACCATCTATATAAATGGCTTAGAGTAATTATAAATAAGATTCATGTGTTTGGGTGCAATTCATATGGTTTAAGATATTTAAATAATTAGCATTGTCAAATAATTATGAATAGATTTATGTATCTACATTTGTCCCCCATTTATTTTAGTAATGAAATTAATAAAGTAAAGGATACAAAATTAAACCTGAGTGTGTACAACACAATTTATCTTTGCAATGATTCTCTAATTATGTAGGCCACTCTAGTTTAACAAACCCTATAACAACACATGAAGTAGTCATTTGTCCATATTTGAAATTTGAAAAAGATGAAACTCTAAAATTAAAAATTGAGAGGAGAGAGAGGAAGGAGTACACCTATAAATAGATAAAAGCATATTGCCTTATAACCTTTGAAAGATGAAAAAACATGTCCCCTTGTCAAAGTACTTAGAGAATTTGAACCATTGGTGAATTCAAAGGGATCAAGTCTCAATTTAGATAATTAATAAAACACTTGAGTTGGAAAGATGCATATTCCAAGTCTCACAAATGGGAAAAGGTACTTGATTTACTAATTTATATAAGGTGGAACTATGATTGATTTATTAGAAGTGATGCCAAGGCCATTAAGTGTCACTATTTTTAAATGTACATCACCACTAATAGAAGACAAAACCAAAAAATGAGTTTAGTAATAGTAACACCAAGTGTGTTGAATGTCACTAGACTTGAATGTACATTACCCATAATAAGATGAATCACACTGCTATAGACAAATATAGATTCTATTTGCATGATCAAAAGAGAATGAAGAGTATTTATGCTGCCATCATAACCTGAGTGCCAATATATTTAAATTTCAATGAACTTTTGCCTTTGAATTTTTAAATTTTGAAAATGTGCATGAAAAATTAGCATGCCTTTTGAACTTTGGAAAATGTGCATGGAAAAGTATCATGCATTTTGAACTTTGAAAAATGTGCATGGAAAAGTATCATGCATTTTAAACTTTGAAAATGTACATGAAAAAGTATCATGCATCTTGAAATTTGAAAATATGCATGAATAAGTATCATGCCCCTTGAATCTATACCAAATGTTATAAAATGACATCCTTCTCTATGCTCAACTATAACTATATGTGAAACCTGTAGCTTTTGTTCTCATAACTATTTTGCACATACCCATGCATATGCATTAAGATGTGTATGATTATGTATGCGGGGTTTTTTTTAAAAGAGTTCATATGCCCCTAAAATCTATATTTGATGTGGAAATATTTTTCATGTGTCTGATTACTTTAATATAATAGTTTAAATATTTGAAACCTATACTTTTTCATATAATATAGTTTTTAATTAGTTTGAATCTCTAAAATCTATATTTTAAATCTTTGAAACCTTTAATCTATATCTTTGAAACATGTACTATGCATATTTGAATCTTGTACTCTATCATAAATTCTGAGTTTACATTACTTTGAATGTTTTAAATATGTATTTTGAATCTTTGAAACCTATAGTATATCCCACATTTGATTTTTCTATTCATGGAGGGTTGGATTTCTAAAATAAAACCAATGTGATGCCCCCTAGTTGAGATGAGGGATGCAACCTACATGTTACTCATATAAAAATAAAATTTAACTATATCATGTTATAAATAAATAATCATGTAGCATTATGTCATCATGTGAAAAGTATGTCATCATAGTAATATAATTATCATTGATGCATGTATGTAACATGTTGAATGAAAGTCATACAAGTGTCATATTTCGATAGATATATCAACAACACATGTAATAAAGTAACCATCTCTAAAGTAGAATACATAATAAAAGTACATGATATAGATCATGACACTACTAATCAAGCTTGGTAATCACAACAAGCACAACACATAATGTCACATGTAAGGTGTTAGTACCGAAAATTACACTAGAGCAATTGGGCCCTTATTTGTGTCAAAATTTATGTCCTTAGACAAATTTCTATCTCCATGTATTCTTTTGGAAGGTCAAGTTCATGTACATAATTTTCTGATTCCTTTGTCTTATCTTTTATTGGTGAAGGTGTTATTTCCCTTAGACTTTTTGGGCCTTTTTCATGAACACAATGTATGATATAAATGGGTCTTCATATTTTTTTATCTCAGATAAAAAGTTTGAAGACTTATTTTCATTAGATATTTTTTCTGCTACAAAATTTCCAAAAGAATTTAATGTCTTATTGCTTTTAGGCTAAGTGTTTTACAAAAGTTCTAAAGGGATATTTCAATGGTTTCATGTCATTTTTTTTAGACTTTTTATCCATAGAAAAACATTCAAAGGGAACTTACCCTTTGGGCATTTTGCCTACACAAAAATCTTGAAGGAATTGTAAGGTCATTTGTTTCATCAAAAGGTACTTTCCAGAAATCCTAAAGGATCATTTTGCCTTTGTAAAATGTCTAAAGGATTATTTCCTTTGAGCATTTTTCCCTTGCAAAATTCTTGAAGGGTACTTTTGAAGGGTAAAGGAAACTTGTAAAAAACCTGAAGGACAATTTCAAAGGGCCATTTTGCCTTTGAAAAATGTCTGAAGGATTATTTCCTTTGGGCATTTTTCCCTTGAAATGTTTTTGAAGGATATTTACAAAATGTTCAAAGAATAAATCTAGATTCAGAGGACACTTACACAAATCCCAAAGGGAACTTTCAAGAGTTTGAAGGACCATTCCAAAAGTTCAAAGGGCATTTTTATAGGGCAAGTTCCATTAATTTTTTTTTGAAGGTTATGTTCAAGTTCCCTAAAGGTACTTTCAGTAAAATGATGTGGGGTAGAGGTCTATTTCCTTCAGACATTTTGCCTAAGCAAAAAGTTTAAAGTAATTGCATTTCTTTGGGAGAATTACTAAGGTCAATTTCTATGGGAGAATTATTGTAAACAAATTGTCCCAATGAAGACAAAAGAGACCCAAATTCTCAGACAAAAGTGTAAGAGACTATTTTATTCAGGGGAATTGTTTCAGAAAAAATGTCTAAAATAATTATTATAACAAAGGTGAAAAATTTGAAGGCTCAATTCTTGAGGGAAAAGTGTGAAGTCAAATGCTTTAGGGAAATTATATCAAACATTTTGTTGGAAACAATTGTCCCAATAAAGTACCCAAAAAAATTGTTGTGAGATAGTTGTGTCAAAGAAAATCCAAAAGCATAAGTGCTAAAGTAAACATGAATGCTAAATACAAAGACTCAGACTAAATTACCATGGAACAACATCCCTAAGAGAATATTTCAAAATTATAGGTGATGATCTCATAGAAATATTTTGATAGGTGCATTGACATCAACTTTAAGCTGTAGAGACTAACTATTGGGATTTAAATATTTAGAATGGTCATGCAAGCATAATTTTTAGACCCCATAAAGTAGTCATTTGTTTTCCAATGAGGTAGATCAAACAACATGCATTTATTCAAAATGTGATAATCCAAAAGTGTGTGATCAAGGCTAAATAGTCAAATGGATTAAGGAAGCCCATGGGGATGCTAAGTGGCATATCCTTGGGGCCAAGGAAGGGAAATATTGAATAACACTCCAACCCTTAGATCATGATCCAATGAAGCATGTTTGTTCATCCCAACTAGATCTGATAGAGCGAGGATGACATTGAAATGTTAGAGGCCAAAGGAGTCATGTAAGGATGACAATTTTCATCATCTTAGGGACTCAAACAAAGATCAATGATCCATGGGCCCTCCACCAATGTCTCTAAGGCTTGAGTGCCTAGATGTGTGAAAAATAAAAGCAAAAAGGGTGAAATAAAGCTAAGTTATTGTATTTTAATTTACTTTGCTTGTCCAAATTCCTCCATGGGAGGATATTGTAGGGTTTTAAGATCCATGTGGGCCACTCCAAGGAATGATTACTCAAACAACCATGGATCTAAAATATTCCCAAGAAATCATTATAAGAGAAAGTTGTTCCATGGCATGCATAAGATGAAGGGAAACTATCTAGGTAGTTCTAGCTATGCTAATGAGTGGTTGAAGGGCATCTCAAAGAAATTACACAAAAAAATGGTTTGTTTGGATCCTCAAATAAATATTATTATTCTAGGTCATGTAAGGGGCATTTCTAACCAATAAATTAGGAATTTTGTTACAAATATCCATTATTGCTTGTAGAGGTAGTTGTAACAATCATTTTTCAAGCAAATACATGAAGATTCCAGGCATGATAGGGTGTTTTTTCCAACCTGGAGCATCTTGGTACAAATTGAAGGGGTGTTTTTCACTTTTGGAGGTTACAAATCTCATTTCTAGATTTGAAGGTTTTAAAAATGTATAAATAGAAGGCTTATATTTTATTCAAAGGTTGTTGGTTATTGTTGGCTATCAATTGATATAGGTTGTTTATTAGGCATCCTCTTTCCCTACGTCTAAGTTACACAAAAAAAAATTTAGGATCAATTGATATGTGTAGACTTTATCTCCCTTACTAAGGTGGTTGCATTTCTACAACCATTAGCAAGATTTGAGAGCATGTTTATGTCTCCCTTGTCAAAAGAATAGTCTCAACATGCCTATCTCCATGGTAGCATCCTAAAGTGTTGATGTGTGTAATATTTATTTTCAAGCCTATGGAAAATATTTATGGATCTTTAATATATCCTGATAATGAAATCAAATAATATGATTTACATGTTTTATTGATTGGATATTTGGATCTATGTTCATTACTGGTTATCATTCTGAGCATGCATCTAGTTTATAAATCCCTTTCTATAGTTATATCTAGAAATGTATGGTTGAATACCCTTTAAAGATTCCCTAGGTTCATGAATTTTGTAGGAGAAAGTATTTAGGATTTTAGCTTCAGTGTATGTCTTAGTCTCTTAGGGATCATTTGATGTTTATCATTATCTTACATTTAAAATGTTTTGTGTGTCTTTACTAAAGAAAATTGTCATGAAATACTACTAAATACTTTGCTATTTGGAAGCCACCAACACACCACCCTCTATTATATAATCAAATATAAATTTATCCTACCCTATCCTACCCTAAAAATAACACACTCTTTTGCATATTATGCATGTTACTTACCCTATAAATATATAATATCTCACCTATTTGAAATGTGTTTATAGTTTGAGATTTAGATCATAGGATTGCAATCTATTGCTTAGTTATTTTTGCTATTGAATATTTTATGAAATGAAGATTATAGTCATAATTTCATCCATCTTTAGTAGTTTATGTATGACATAGAGAATTTTTTCATTTCATGTGACAACGCTTCATGGGTGAAGTATGTAAACATGGTTATGCTCTGGTCATATTTGTTCCTTATGCCAAGAATCCCCATGGATATTGAATTGTAAAATACCTCCATGTGAGAAAGATACCTCATAGGCTCTCTCACCTTGGTTTAGGTAGAGCCAAAAGTATAAGGGAGTTAACCATACCCTCTTTAGGTGCCTCTCAGTCATTTTTGTAGTTTGGTCCATTCTTGATGCTAAACCCTCCCCCAGCTACAATGACATTCTAGTAGGTATCTCATCATTGATTTCCATTTAATTCAAATGTGCAAGGATATATTAGAGAGGTATACAATTGGTAACCAACATAAGGGAAAGGTATGAATACAAGGGATAGATTCAAATGCCACATATAGAAGAAAAGATCATGGTTAAGGGCTAGATGCAATTGGACATGTTAAATTGTCTCACAAAAAAATATCACATGCATAAAACTAAGGGCCATAAGTAATGGACATGTTCAAATGTTACACATACCAAAAAAATATTACACACATAGGGCCAAGGGCCATAAACAATGGACATGTTCAAATGTTGCACATAACAAGAAAGTATCACATACATAGAGCCAAGGTCCATAAACAATGGACCTGTTCAAATGTTAGACATACCAAGAAAGTATCACACACATAGGTCCAAAGACCAAAAAAAATAAGAAAATATCCTAGATAAATATATATAAACATGGTAGAGAGGTCATAGATAAATATATCCTATTGATAATGTAACTTATAAGGTAAGACACCACATCATAGGCATGGCTACTAGGTAGAATGAAATCTAACATATAGGAAATCCATGTAAAATATGTGCATCCTACATCACAATCATATACCCCATGAAATTCATGTGTGTTTGAAAAATAATATGTTATCTACCAAAATATGTGAGAAATAATACATTTATATAAGTAAACTAGCATCTCATGTCATGTTCAGGTCCTATTTTTTTATTTTTTGAGAATAATTTGAATGTCTTTATATTTTTGACATGTTTGATTCTTTTTGAATTTTTTGAATATTTTTGCATTTTTAAATATTTTTTAAATTAATTACCCTATGATCTCATCAATGGGAGGACCATGGTACATGATTGTATCAGAGATTTGGAAGATTACTTTTTGTGGATGAAAAGTGCTACATGTAGATGAATCCAAACCTAAAAAGGCATTAGGTGTTATAGTGTAACTCTCTTTAACATTAGTCATAGAATCTTTTATAGGATTTGTAACATGAGAGGGTTTAAGACTTGGAAGAGTATTATATATAGTAAGAGAAGGTCTCACTACCTATGTTCACTATGGAATATGCTAAATTATCTAAGGTATTACCTTATGATTTACTATAGAAGGTTTAGATTTCTTTGAGCATTTATATTTGACGTGAAACTTGTTGTCTAGGAGGGTGTACCACTTTCCTATGAACTAAATATATATAAATATTATATATGTAGAACCTAGAATATAATGAAGTAACAACATTTAAGGAACATAGAAAAAGTGAAAACTAGTCTACACTATCCATATATATCAAGGTCATATCTTAAAAAAGTAGCATATTCATGTAGCATAATGCAAGATACAAATAATTAGAAATACACTTGTAAAATATGTATCTCAACATGGTAGAGAGGTGTTAGATAGATATATCCTATTGATAATGTAACTTATAAGAGAAGATAGCCCATCATAATCATGGTTACTAGGTATAATGGAATCTAACATATAGGAAATCCATGTACAATATGTACATGCTACATCAAAATAATATAACCCATGAAATGAATGTGTGATTTAAAAATAATATGTTATCTACCAAAATATATGAGAAATAATATGTATAAGTAAACTAGCATATCATGTCATGCTCAGATCCTAAATTTTTATTATTTAAGAATAATTTGAATGCATTTATATTTTTGACATATTTCATTCTTTTTGAACATTTTGAATGTTTTTAAATTTTTGAAAATGTTTGAAAGTAATTACCCTATGATCCCATCAATGGGAGGACCATGGTGCATGATTGTACCAGAGATTTGGAAGATTAATTTTTGTGGATGAAAAGTGCCACATGTAGATGAGTTTGAACCTCAAAAGGCATTAGGTGTTATAGTGTAACTCTCTTGAAAATTAGTCATATAATCATTTTTAGGATGTGTAATGTGAGAGGGTTTAGGAATTTTTGGAGTAGTATATATAGTAGGAGAAGGTCTTACTATCTGTGTTCACTATGGAATATGTTAAATTATCTAAAGTACTACCTTAGGACTTACTATAGAAGGCTTAGATTTATTTTAACATTAATATTTGATGTGAAACTTTTTGTCTATGAGGTTGTACCACTTTCCTCTAAATTTGATATATATAAATATTCTACATGTGTAACAACTAATTCTAAACTATGCTCTTAAGGTGTCATGACTAATTTTAGTGGTGGTGGGGGAGATAGAGGAGTTACCACTAACTATAGAGGGTACTCGTATAATATGCCTTGAAATTTGACCACTTGATTATAATCTATATTTTTGAGACATTGATGTACCATAAATCGTAATATGTGAAGCTTATGTATCCAATGGCATTGTAATAAGATATTAAAGATCTTGTGTTCAGTAAGATTAGAAATGAAGTAGACAATATTGTGAACCAAATTATAGAGGTAGAAATTTATGCCCAAGAAATTTATGTCCATTATTCCTTTTACTATTCTTTATGTAGCTTGTAAATCTTACTTTATGTATCTAATACTATGAAGAAGTGTCATTCTAAATGTGTTTTCACTTGACCAATTATCGACCATGACATTATTTATAGGTTATTTATGAATATGAGCTCAAATGAATAGTACATGTATGTTTGACTCATCATCTCTCACTATCATCAAATGTGATAATAAAATATGATGTTTTTGTGCCTATAAATTTACCAATAATATCATCTATTGGGTATGTTGAAGGAGGATGTGCATTTTACACATGATGTACCTCTAAATTATCTTTTATTCTATACTATTATTTAAAAAAATTTAGCTTTAAATTATCATTTTGTTGTGGTCTATATTACTTTATGTGTGTGATTAGATTATTATTATTATTATTGATAAGATCATGTATCTTATGCCTTATCTGAAACATTTGTTTTTAGAATGCCCAATACATATGTGGTAGTCATAATATTCATTATTGTCAAAGACCTTGTGTTGAGGATTGGTCATATCAACCTATAATGGTAGATGGAGAGATATGAGATTGTAATCAATTAATTTTCATAACAAGACATGAGAACATTGTGGTAACCTTACAAATTGCATCTTTAGTTGAGATATCAATTTAGGCTTGTTTGTTTGTAATGATATTGCATTGATTGTTACTTTTTATTAATTATTGATTTAATTATATTTGACCTTGTATTTTGGTTTATTTTATAACTTGATATTTGAATTATATAGAAAATTTGGTACATATTTTAGCTTGTTCAAAGCTATGATCTTGGCTTCACATTCTTTGATTGTATGGCATAACTCATCAAAGGATTTGAATTAGTTGAACATGATGGAATCATAGAGTGGTGATAGAAAAATTTATGTGAATATATATTGTAACTCACTATCTACCATAGAATTTTTAATTTCAATTATAATAGTTTTGTATTGAAGAACATATTCATCGATTGGATCATTTGAACCTTGATCAAGTTTTACAATTTACACATGATAATTTTTCATCAATGTTGATAGAGAAGTGTGATAGAAATAGATTTTCCAAAGGGTTGAATTCTTTAACTAATTAGAGTGGAAGATCATATAAGCATCACAAAGCATAATATTTTAGGCTTCTTAGAGAGAGCTTGGTTATTAATTCATAATTGAAAGCATAATCCAAGCATATTGCATGGAATGATCGAAGATGTTGTTCAGGATCATCTTTACCTGGATAGAGTGTTAACTTAGGAGGTAAAAATATTGATAGTAATGGGTAAAATATTATATCAAGTGCTAAAGGATTATGAAGAAAATTATTGAAGTTCATTGAATGAATATCTCTAAAGTCAGTTTGCTCTAATTGTAACATTTTATCGTGTAAGGCTATAATAGTTTTTTCAAGAGAGTGTGCATTAGGTGAGATTGGTCGTGGGCCATGTATAGTAATCAAAAGATGTGTATATAATGCCTATGTATAAATAGGAATATGAATCTTTTGGAAACATTATGATGCTCTCATACATAGGGATGATGTCACTTATGTAATTAGGGGTGTTGATATAGGAATATAAACTATAGTAGAAACTAGAACACTCAAAGTGGAAGCATGAACAACTCTGAAAGGCCCCACTTGTTGTTGTGATTGAGATGATGCAATATTTTATTGACATGTAGTCATAGATACTATGAGTAATTGGAAAAGCCTATCCACCTATTTAGGACATTGACATATCCCTTGATGGAAATTGGAAAACTTTTTTACTTGCTCTGGGTCTACCCCATTAGGTCCATTAGAATCAATTTTATCAAAGCCTTTAGGATTAAATTTACTATCATGCATAGTTTAATTATCTTGATTATCATGCTCATAAATAACATCATAATTTATTTATACATAAATTTGAAGAGTTGTATTATCATATCAATCAAAGTTTTTATATTTGTTTTATCAAAATTTGGAATTAACTTGGTGATTAACTTTAATTAAGATAGAATGAATAAAAAGATAGAGAAATTTGTAAAATAATTTGTAACTTGTAGAATGAAAATAAAGTAATGAAATCAAAAAATCTTGAATGAATGAAAGAAGATTAAATATGAACAAATCAAAAGACTTAGTTGTATTCTATATGTATGGTGACTTTGTGTGACTAATATATGACTAAAAAATATGAATTTAGGCTAATTATGAAAGGCCATAGGAACTGTGACTATAACTAATCAAGGCCAAGAATGTTGGGAAGGGGATAAGATTTACTAACACTACTATAAACTACTGATCAATTCTATCCTTTACAAAAAATAATGAAAATCAAGGCAAAATTATTTGTGGTAGATTGAAACATACCCGTGTGTAGAAAATTAACCTTTAGATGCATTGTGCGCATTAATGATCTACAAATGACTTATTCAAAGTTGAAACCCTAATAGGGATTATAATAGCTAAAAACTTATAAAGATAAAATGGGGGAATGTAATGAGATGAGTTGACCCAAATTATCTCAATTATGATTGATCACTACCTAAGTATACAATACTTGAAATAAGGAAATCAATCCCACATAGTTATCATACTTAGAGTGCTTGGTGCGATTGTGTTTATTTCAATACATGTATGCATATAGAGATAGATTGAATACTTGATAATAATTTGATTTAAATTAGATATAAGAGGATATTAACTTGTCTAAGGACTTATTAAAATAATTAAAATTTGGTTTGGGAATAATAGTGAAGCTTTGCTTAGTGTGCAATAGAGTAAGTGTGCCTAAGTATTGAAATTTCTAAGTGATAGAATAAGTGGCTTAGATGTGCCTTTATAACATTTTAAAAGGTCAAAACCTCAGGCTACCTATCCTAAATATAGGGACCAAATTGTAAGGGAGGGTCTAACTTTAGTCATTGTTAAGGTGAAGGAAAGGATTGACCCATAGGAGTCAAGGCTGATTTCCATATTGATCCATACTTATTGATTTTGTCCTAAAGGGTAACATGTGAAATTTAGGATCTGGGATGTTCTTACTAATACTTATAGAGGTTTTTAATAATTAATTTTTTTATGTAGGAATAAAATAGCAACTTAGAAAGGTATAGTTCCATATAAGTACTTAGGATAGAGTGAAGTGGCAAAATAGGTCCATATTAATTGCTCAAGTTAATTAAAGTGAAAATGGGCTAAAACTACATTATCAGGTATTCATGACCAAATATGAGTGACTAAATTTTCCCTATTTAATTTAAAAATGAAATGATTAGTGTAAAAGGAAAGATATAAATGATTTTTTAAAACACACTTTGCCTTTGAAAGAAAGCTCCAATCATGCAAGGTGTTCCATAAAAAATCCTACAATGATGTAAAAGTATTTAGTGTTCATATTGGAAATTGAAATTTTGAAATGTAACATGAATATGAGAAGATAAAAAATAAAAAGTAATAAATACATCTATATGTGTGAAACCAATGTTTCTCTTGTAATTTTTCTTGGATATGATGCTTCTTAAAAGCATTGTAGAATTGGTGGTTCTTATGAATCACTTAGAGAGATTGGTTCCTTAGTTTAACCAATGGTGAATTGAGGGTGATCAAGCCCCAATTTAAATTAAAAATTTACAGAAAATAGATCCCATTGAGGAATGTAGGAACCTTAATTTATGTTGTTGGTCTTTGTAACTAAACCCAGGTTGGAATCCATAATGGATTCATAGGTAATAATGCTAGAGGGATTTGAACCTCCAAGTTGTGCATTATGTACTATAATTAAATCGACCAAAACTAATGTTTTTATATATCAATGTCACTTTGTTTATTAGTTCCTAAATGCATGATGGAAAGATAGTGGAGTACATCCATGCTCCTACTATGGACACAATAGAAAATAGTATTGAAATCATGTCAAGAATACATATCATTCCCCATTGATAAATGTAGATCTACAAGTGTATGTAGATGGAAATTTGTAAATTTTGTTTGGAGGTTGTGTATGAATATATATTATGAGCCTAATATTGTATGAATTTTTAGCCTATTCCTATAATATGAGTGACTATGCATGCAATATACCCCCATAATTTGTTCCAATGACTGATTTTTTGAACCTATTTACATTTTTTTAAACTATGTTTTATACCAAAAAAATTATTTTTTTCAAAGAGGATTATCTCATGTATGGAAATTCCATTAAAATACCCAAATTTTTATGTGAGGGAATGTATCCTAAAATTCACTCATCTCAAAATCAAAGTTAACTATATCATGTATATGAAAGTGTAATCATTTAATATTCTAGCATATGTAAAAAAGTATGTCAATATAGTAAGATATGTACCATTTGATCCATGTATGAAACATATAAGGTAAGGCCTATAATAATTTATCAATGAATTTCATAGTATTAAATTGTAATAAAAGCATACACAATAAATGGTGCATGATATAGATCATGACATTTATAAAACTCAACAAGTTCAACAAACACACAAACAAAATAAGTGAAAAGTCATATAATAAGGCTAAAGGATATTTATAAGGGACATGTTCAAATTCCACATAATCAAAGTGTATAAACACAAGGCTATGGGCCATACACAAAGGACATTGATAATGTCACAAATAAGGGACATGCTCAAATGTCACACAAATAAAGGGTTAAGGGAAAAAAATAATGGACATGTTCAAATTTCACACATACCAACTAATGATCTCATAGAGTTGGTAAATCAATTATACACAAGGGATAAGGTAAATACACAATAGATAAACACAAGTCTAATCTCATATGTACAAGTAATAACATGAATTGAGCATAGAACTCTAAAATAGACTACACCATGTATATGTAATGTGATCATATCCTATCAACTAACATATCCATGTACACAATATACTATAAATATGTCAATAAGACATTTATAAATAATATAGGCCAATAATATAGGAGTCATATAATGGTAACACTTGTAAATATTGTAACTTATGGATAAGATGCCCTTAGTTTAACATGGCTATTAGGTAGAGGCTAATCCATCATCTTAGTTCACATGAAATTATATGTCATGTATAACACTTAGAAATGCATGTGAAATGAGTATATGGTGTAAAACATATGTCTAGTTATGCTCAAGTCTTGATTTTGGATTTTTATAATATTATAAATGTTTTTGTATTTTTGACACATTTAATTTTTTTTATACTTTTTAAAATTTTGAAACTTAGAACAAAGCAAATTAAGTAAATGAAGCCAAAGGGTTCAAAAGTAGAAAAAATGGAAGGGATTTGAATAATGTGCTATATGTTAATGTAAAGTATGCACTAAATATGATGTCATGACCATGTATGAGAAAGATACCCCCCACGATATATGTACATGTAACTAAAAACCATGTGGAAAATATAATAGATATATAGAGGAATGATTTTACATCGTCATCTCATGAAATGCACACTTGTATATGTATGTAACATGCATGCATGAGACATATAACACACAGGAGAAATATTTTTCATGAATAAGTATTGTTTTGAACACTATAACTAAGTGAAATATCAAAAAATTATATGTATTAAGGCTCTACTTGCTCATTTTCAAATTTAGCTATGAAAAATGGTACAAGACATAATCAACTAGCTGAAGATAGCAATGGAAATTAGTTTTAACTTTTATTGGATGATATTTCCTTTGATATAGCATGCAACTTACTTAGTTTAGACTGTGAAACAATGGTAATGGTAAATGATGGATGTATAAATCACTATGTTGGACTTCTTAGATCTAGAAAGTGAAAAATAAGAGCTAAGAGACCAAAAAGTCACCAAGATCCAAGGGATAGAATAATTTGATCAAATAAATAAAATATGCAAGAAGTAGCATAATAACATGATGAAGAAATCAAAAAGCTATGTACATTTTTTTAATTTTTTTTGTTCATTTGAATGTTTGAAATTAAAAAATAGTAACCAATGATCCCATCAAGATGAGAGCCATAGTAATAATAATAATTAATAAGATGTGGAAGTATAACCTTTTTTGGATAAAAATAATTATATGTTCATGCCTTAAAATCAAAAAATGCATTAGGTGCTATAATGAAACTATCTAGATCACTATTTGTGTATCACGTGTGGGAGGAGTAGTTTTAGAAGATGTAGAATGATTTGAAATCTGATGAGGAATAGTAAAATATTATTCCAAATTTTGTATTATTTTTTAAACATGATGTCTATATGTATCACCAATTTTTAAGATGTCACACATGATGATGTTTTTTGTGAACCTGACACTTTTTTATTATATTCTTGCTTTTGAGAGTTTTTCAATTTTTATGAATTGAAAGCTTTTTCATAGGTTCAATAATTAAAATGTGTATTTTTATTTCATAAAAATATCAATGAATTGAGGTGGTGGATGGGAGGGGAAGAGGTACCATAGATTTTAGAACTTACTCATATATAATCCTTGAAATTGTGACCAATTGATTGCAATGAATTTACTTTAGGCATCTATGTATAGTAAAAGGTACAACAAAAAACTTATGTAACCAAGGGTACTTAATATCATATAAAAAAACCCATTGTCTAGTACAAATATAAAAGGAGTGGATAATATAGTAGGGCCAACTTAAAGAGGCAACACAATGTGCCCAAAAGTAGTTTATTATTTCTCATTGAATGTCTTGACACTTTTAGATGTTGCTTGTATGTCATGTTGTGTGTAACCCAATGAATGGAGTAATGTAATTGTACATGTATTCTCAAATAATCCATTATAAACTAGTATAATATGAATGGGTTGATTAATATATGATTGTATACATAAATCATGAAAATTAGAATAATCATCCATAATTTCACTATCATTAAAGGTGATCATAGGATGTGATTGAGTAATTTAAACAATTGTATTAATTATTCCATCTAATGGATGATCATATGAATCAGGATATGGATATGAATCATAGGTATGATGCACTGCTAAATTATCCTTATTTGTCTCATGATTTTGAAATGGCTCATTAAAATATTCAACTTAGCATTTACATTATATTGAGGCTTAATTTCCTCTATAAGAGTGCCTAGATCAATGACATTGTTATTAATAATATCTTGAATAATATGTTTGATCTTGAAACATATATTAGTAGAGTAAGAATTGCATTTATGGTAATCAAAATATGTATTTTTAACAAATGACTTACTTAACTCTTATTAACCTCTAGTGGTGGAGATAGAGTAATAAGATTGCACTCAACTAATTTTTCTATCATTTTTTTAGGTGGTTATGGTAATTTATAAAAATTACTCCTTAGTTGATCTAATAAAACATTCTTGTTGTAAGGTTGATATTTAACATTGACTATGATTTTTGTATAAAATTTAGTATCTATTATTTTAGCTATGTAAGATGTTTTTATTTAAAAATTTGTGGAGAATTTGAAGTAGATATAAGTCCATATTTGATATTATTCAAAGTAAGAAAAATAACTTATCTTTATATTATCATATAAAAATGTTCCTCAAATGATCTAAATTTATTGAAAATAATTGACTGATATAAAGGTGCAAGTAGAATTTATTTAAAAATATGTTGCAATTCATTATCTACCAAGGTGTTATTCATTTTGGCAATCATGATATTATAATGAAGAATATAATCATTGATAGGCTCATTAGTTCCTTGTTTAAGCCTATCAATTTATGCATAAGAAAAAATCTCATCAATGTTGATAGCAAAATTATTGAGAAAGTGATTTGATAATGGATTAAATGCTCTAATTGATTGAATAAGTAAATCATAAAACTAATTCAAGGCATAATATTTTAGGCTTATTATAAATAAATTAGTTATCTACTTATCATTGAAATCAAAATACAAACTTGTCATATGAAAATATGTAAGTTGTTGATCTAGATCTCCTTTACCTTCATATAATGGAAGTTTAAGATCTAAAATTCTTGCAGGTAAAGGATATGATTCAATATTTGGTATTATATTCATGTAAAATGTGAGATTGTAAAAATTCAATATGACTAAGACACCTAATCTATAGGTCCTCCTGTTGGCTCACATAACCCTTATAGGCTACTTATTTCACTGATTCCCAGTCATTCATAGCATCCCAAACTTAGCTTTTTGATAACCAATCAGCCCTCTCTAGCCTAGATCTATCCCCCTAAGTCTTATCCCCCTAGGAAAATATCACCCAAATAGGATAGGAGCACTAGAATTTAGGGTGTCCTATTTCTGGTACTATTGTCCAAGTTCATTTTAGCCTCCAACGGTCAAATTCTTTCAGTTCTTTATATTTTTCCCTATTGGACTCACACAAATTCATTTAACCCATGATAATCTATTTCCCTATAAAATTCCATTTTAAGTCCATATATAAGGGTTATAACTCATTTACAAGAGAGATACAAGAATACAAGCAAGTACATTCAAGCACTCCGTCCCATTCTTTGCATACAACCTTCTAATATTATTCAAAGCCTACTCAAGTCATTGCACTAGTCCATAGTCAATTGAATCACATCCAATTTTGCATTCTAGTTTCATTGATCATAAACAAATTATAACTAATCACTTCAATGGGATAACTACATTAGCTGGATCCCTCTTCAGAGTATTGGTATGTAGGCAACATGCCCACACACGAGGTGTAAAATGCATCCAATGTATCCTTTACACACTAACCCCTTCTCTCTCTTTCCTAATTTTGCATTCAAGTTCAAGAACCAAGAGCTCCTAAGGGTTTTGAATATTAAAATAGGCACACAATGAGCTCCACGAGGTCCTAGACCCTAAAATTTTAGTGACAGGGTAACACAAAGATCTTAAACAAAACCTAGAAAGATTTTAGTCTCAAAAAAATAGCACCAAAATAGGATTACAGTGATATAAAATAGGGTGTCCTATTTTTGGTGCTCCTATCCAACCCAGAAATGAATTCTAAGGATCTATTTCTAACTATTTCTCAATTTAGACCAGTTAAAATAAGCTAAGTTCTAATCTCTCTCATTTTCTAATATATTTAGAAAAGGAAAAAGTAAAATATATTTTCACAAATAAATAGGTTAATTATTGCATATTTATTTATTAATTTACATTACTCAGCCCCTTTATTATTTATGAATTTAACTCCAATATTCTAAAAACAATAAAACATTTCGTGAACCTAACTTACTTCAAATTTTTGCACAAAACCCTATCAACCCTAGGGCTAATTATTTTTCATTCTTTGAAATATTTTCTTGATTTTTAATGAATTTTAAAATTATAAAACTATAAATTAATTTAAATATTTTCAATAAATTCACCCAAACCCTATTTTGCACATACTAGGTCTTATTTGCATACAAACACTTTCAAACCACTAGGAAAAATATATTGCTAATTTTATAAATATTTAAAAAAATTTCCAAAAATTTTCAAGATAAATTATACAAATTCATAATTTTTTTTCAAATTATTATACTAATTTTGGAAACAATTCTTTTAAACCCTAGTTGCATCAAATACATTCTCAGTTATTTTTCAGTACTTTTCAAACTTAGGAAATTAGTTTCAACATCAAAAGTCCATAGTATTTTGCAAATAATATTGTTGAGAAATCCCTAGTTACATCTACTAGATCCTTTTTTCTTGTTGAGGTATCACCTTACACTTATATCCATATTGCAAAAATGATGCTCAACTATTTACAAATTCTTCTTACATTTTTTACAAATAACAAAGAAACAATAATGGGTCCTGTCATGTACATGAATGATGAAGTCTATCATATGTTAGTACAAAGTTTCATTTTGTGAATCTCATGTTTAATTTTCATACTAAGGGATGATATTACAACATTTATTTCTCAAATTACATGATATTTTTATAAGCCTTTCACATACTCTTTATATCTCCTATGGAACAATCTTTAGGTTTATTATGTTCGGCATGTTAGAAATATTATGTTACCACTCAAATCTCTTTGTGCATTTAGACACAAAATCATGCTCTCTACCCTTTACTCTCTATTTGTCATATGAAAAAATGTTCAGATTCATTACGCTCAACAAATACAAAATGTTATGTTGCATATCAAAATTTCCTATGCATTTAGGCATAATGCCACATTTTATATCTCTTACTTATTATATTGCTTGTCACACACTCTTTATAAATATATATTTTCATAAATAATCAACCAAATTACATGAATTTCACTTCACTTTCATGCTTTCTGCCTCAATGCATATAACTCAATGTCTAGTTTTGAGTATCTCCATATCATTACTAGACATCAACAAATGCTAGCAGTTATATCTATCCCTTATTATTTAGAAATTGGTACATCTAGCCTTTATATTGAACCTACTACTAGCTTTATTCATATAATAGATCATGCAGGCCATGCTATCACCCAAGTTTATTAAGATAGGCATGTTGATTATACCTAGGGCCATAGCTTTATTACTCAGACTATCTCTCCTTTAGATACAATTTATGTTCTCAAGCTCCTTCAACAATTAGACATTTACAAATATGTATTATATGTAGCCTTTCAAAATATTAGAACCCCTATTTTCACTTAACCAACTTATGTTGCATCCATCCTCAACACAATGTAATGGACTGAAGAGCACATCTCTTTTGAAAAAGAGGATTTACCCCCACAACACATCATTGAACAAAATCTACCTTTGTATATTTAGTTATAAATTAATGATATGGGAGTCAAAAGAGTACTAGTGGATAATGGTTTAGGACTTAATACTTACAACATATCCTTTCTTAAACATATTAACATACAACCTCAAGATTTAGACCATTATGATATGAACATTATAGGTTTTGACAATATTCCACAATAAGTAATGGGTCAAATAACACTCAATCTTACCCTAGGGCCCAAGACACTTCCAAAAACCTACCAAGTCATGCCAAATGACCTTAATTATAATCTATTACTTGGTTGGCCCTAGATTCATGATATGCATGCAGTCTCATCCACTCTCCATGCTTTCCTAAAATTTAGTCACAAAGGTTACATATACATATGCCTAATAGAGAGCGAGCCTTTTAAATATTTCCAAGCAGTTGAGTCTCTACATAATTATATTCCACACTTTAATCTAGGTAGCATACCTATGCAACCCATTACTCATAATACACCCTCAGACCACATGTAAAATTAGCAAATTCCAAACCCTCTTGTAACACCAATACCATATTATAAATTCACATCACCTTTTGCACTTAACTATCTTAATAAGATGGGAAATCAGTGCAAAGGACTTGGGAAAGATGAATAAGGAATAGTCAATCCTATGAAGCATCCACACAACATAACTTGCAAGGGTTAGGATGTCAATTTCACCTTAATCAAAATAAATTCTCTCCCACCCTTTCACAACACATAAAATTTTATCCACCAATTACATGCACTAAAATTGCAATTAATAACACAACCACATTATTCTTAATATACCCTAATCTTATTGACAACATGACCTCACCTAACATGTTTACATTAGATACGTTCTCTAAAGATGAATCCCTCTTGCAATTCTTTGGTGCATAGGAAGACCTCCCTTCTTGTTACCATAAAAAATTATTTCCAAACCACACAAATGCCCAAGCATACTTTGGATAAAGTATAGATTATTCTCCTAATGTATCAGTTGACTCAGATAATACTATCCCTACAACTACATATACACTTGATTGTTTCACATTACTAAACAAATAAATAGTAAATTTTAATTTTAGAAATGACAAAGATCCTCACATTATCTTGTTAGCTAGAACCCTCAAGAAATAATAAGATATGGATATTCATCAAGCATTAATTTTTTTTCCAAAACTCTTTACTTGGTCATATTTAGATATACTAAGAATTGGTACATCTATAACAATCCACAGGATTCCTTTATACCCTGATGCTAAACTAGTCAAACAAAAAATTCAAAAAATGCATCCTAAGGTGGCTCTCTTAATCAAAGATGAAATCCAACACATCTTAGATGTTGGTTTCATCCACCCAATAACACATCTTGAATGGATTTCAAATATAGTTCCTGTAGTCAAACCTAATGGACAAATTTGATGTTTTTTTTATCCATGAGATTTAAATAAAGCATGCCTCAAAGGTGATTTTCCTTTACCAAATATCGACATGATAGTAAATTCCATTGTTGGATACAAAATTTTGTCATTTATGGATGGTTTTGATGGTTATAATCAAATCAAAATCATTAAATAAGATCAAGAAAAAACATCTTTTACAATACCATGGGGTAGATTTTTTTACATTTTCATACCTTTCATATTAAAAAATGTTGGAGCCACATATCATTATACTATGACACACATTTTTCATGACTTAATTCACCACACTATAGAGGATTATGTTGATGATATATTATCTAAATCCACACAATGAAAACATCATGCTATTGATTTACAAAATATATTTGCATGACTCAGACAATACAACATTTGATTAAACCCAAAAAAATGTGTAATCAGAGTCACGTTAGGCAAACTCCTAGGCTTTATCATATTCCAGTGGGGCATCAAATTTGATCCTAATAAAGTCAAAGAAATCATTGATATAGCACCTCCTACCAACTTAAAATAGATTCAATCCCTCCAAGGTAAGATTCAATTAATCCACCATTTCATAGCCCATCTTGTTGATAAAACACATTCCTTCACCCACTTGTTAAAGAAAGATACAAAATTTATTTGGGATCAAGATTGTCAAAATAGTTTTGACACAATCAAGAAATATCTCCTAAATCCACCCATTCTAGTACCACCTATCCCAAACAAGCCTTCCTTACTCTTTATCTCAGTAATAAATCATGCCTTAAGGGCACTCTTAACATAACACAATAATCAAAATACTAAACGATCAATTTATTACATCATCCTTACATTGGTCGATTATGAAAAAAACTATTCCCTAATAGAAAAATTATGTCTCACATTAGTTTTTTCCACATAAAAACTCTGACATTACATGGTAAATAATGAGACTCATGTCATCACAAAACCAAACCCCTTAAAATTCTTACTAGACAAACCACATCTTTCTAGTCATATCACCAAATGGGTTATGTTATTAATAAAATTTGAATTAAAAATAGTCCTCAAAAATTTGATAAAGGCCAAATCATTGTAGACCATTTGGTAGTAGCACCACTATCTGATATAAACCCTTTAAGTGACACATTCAGAGATGATTTCACTACTTACTCTACTCATTCTAATACCTATACAATGTTCTTGGATAGTTTTTGATGTGCATCTAGTGCAGGGGTAGGTATTGTCTTTATCTGACCATATAATTCCCATAGCATACTGATTAAGTTTCTCATGCACCAACAACATAATAGAATATGAAGCACTTATCTTAGGACTCTTTGTTATACAATCCCTCTAAATAAAATCTCTTTATATCTTAGGTGATTCCCAACTCATGGTCAACCAAGTCAACAATGTTTATCAAACAAAATAAGAACACCTTATCCCATACCACAACATGGTACAATGTCTATCATCCCAATTTGATTATTTTTCCATTGAATTTATTCCTTGAAAAGATAATAGACATGAAAATACAATGGCTAGCACTACATCACTCATCCTCATTAGTATCAATGATTATCAAGTAAATTCTACAATTAAATGATTATAATGACCATCAATATCAAATGTATATTTGATTGCTCTTTTTGTTTTAGCTACTACATGTAGTTATATAACTCGAGAATGGTTTACTAACATCTATAATTTTCTCAACAAATCTATTACACCAAACACTTTCTTCCAAAATGACAAATGTAAATTACAAAAATAAGCACTCTATTATGTAATAATTGGTGGAGACCTTTTTAAAACAATCTTTCGATGGACACTTACTACAGTGCTTAACATCGATAGAAGCCAAAATTGCTCTCATTCAAATACATGAAAATAAGTGTGGTAATCATTTCAATAGATATTCCATTTCATACAAACTCCTCTGGAAAGCGTACTACTAGCCTACCATGGAAGATGAATGTTTACAATATGCAAAGCTATGTGATAAATGTCAATGACATAGTAACTTGTAACATGCACCATCACAATAATTACAACCTATTATCTCTCCATAGCCATTCATGTTATGGGGGTTTGAGCCCATTATAAAAATAAAACTTGAGTCTACCGATGGACATAAGTTCATAATCATAGCTACCAAATACTTTACCAAATGGGTGGAATTCGTTCCACTTCACTCTACCACAAGTGAAGACATTTACAGTTTTATCATGACTCATATTATTTCATGCTTTAGCCTACCTATAGCCATTATTTTTTATAACAAAACATCATTTAAGAACAAAAATATAAATTATTTTGTACCAAATATAAAATTAAACACATGTTCTCCACTCCATATTACCCACAAGGAAATGATCAAGCAGAAGCCACTAACAAAACAATTAACAACATTTTGAGCAAAATAGTAACCAAATTTAGCGATGATTACCACAATCAACTAGTCTTTGCATTATGGGCCTACCATAATAACATTTGTACACCCATAGGGGCTACTCCTTATTCCCTAAAGTGTATCATCTAGCCTCACTTTAAGGAAATAAACTCAAAAATCCATTAAACATTATGCATCTACGTAGATTCCATGCATAGTATGCTATTTCTATATATTGCTTTTACATCATTTATTTCCAACATTGATTTTACATATTATTTCTTGCTTGATTGTACATAGTTCAAATATCATTAAAAATACAAAAATAATATAACACTTCAAAATACAAAAACATTCAAATAATTATAAAAACACCAAAAACATTTTGATTGTATGAATCATCCATGATTACATTACTACTATCATGCTAGGACTGTACATTTATTGTTTCATGATATTATATGTCAATTTATATACATTACCATGCTTCACTTGATCTTATTTGAGTGTGTGTAGTGACATCTAGCTATTTGACGGCTTCATTCTGCCCATTGATAGGGTATTTATACTTCTACATTTGAGACATACATCGATATACACACCCATTAGGGGCATCTTCTACATGACTACACCATCCAGATTATGTCATTACTACACTACACACTCTAAGTTATCATATTGATGCCCATTCATTACTAGATTACATAGATTACTACATAAACATTTCACTAGTACTTATCACTTTTGTACTTACAATATGCCTAGTCTTGTACTACACAAGTTTTGCATACTCTCACATTTGATTTGATTAGTTAAATGTGTTTGTATCTTCTAGTTCTTATTTTTTCTTTCATCCCTTTCTTACTATAGCTTGTGTGATTGCACTTTCCAGTTCCTGCTTGTCTCCTACTTGTGCCTTAGGACATTTTCCAATGTCCTTTGCTTCTATTTATGTGTGCACCTTAGGACATTTTCCAATGTCTTTTGTTTGTACTCTTTCATATGCTTGTGGCCCTTGTGCCAACTTTTCTTCTTCGACTTGTATGTGTATGTAGCATTTGAACATTCCTTCCATACTTATCTTCTAGTTTGAGTGACATGTGTCCATGTCCCTTGTTTACATGGCCACTTATCTACCCTTATATGCTTCTTGATTTTTGCTTCATATGCTTGTTTTTTCCCCACTATGTGCAATGCCATGATTCCAATCATGCATTTATCTTGCTTCTTAGATGCCATGATGGACATCATGCTCCATCCCTCTAGGCTTACTAATAAATAAAAACTAACATCTAACATTACCAACCCACTTTAGTATCATTTTCATGCTCTTAAATTATTATATCTATCTAGGCATACCCCTATTTATTTAAAAATCTATCAATTCAAATTCTATTTCTTGAAATATCTTGTCAAATATTCAATGCTATATCTTGCATTTATACAACTTAACACACTTACACGACTCTTTTCTTTTAAAGGTAGTAATTACAGGTTCATAATTTTCTACCCTCAAAAGAGGGGGCATCAAATAGGTATTTATCACAAATATCAAACCTCCTAAAAATCAAAACAATAGTATTTAGATCACCCAGTTTAGAATCTAGACATCAAACCAAGTAGACAATAGATAATTTAGAATAGTCATCAAATTTAGATTTGTATAATAGTGACAAAGTAGGACTACAATGCCAAACATAGGGGTGTCCACATGTTGGCACTCCTATCTAGGTAGGAAAACACTCAGGGTTTTTAGAAACAAGTAAAAAGTGCAATTCAAGGATAATTTTTGCACTTCTAGATTAGTTAGATTCAATAGTTTTAATATAGTTTTCTCAAATATAGTGGGTTATTATGTGTGGCATGATATTTCTCACTTCTAATTTAGATTAGGTAGTTGGCATAAATTTTAGATTAGAATCTATGTTCTAGACATCAGTAATTGGGGGCAATGTGCATGGCACATTGATCTTCTTTTCTTTCTAAGTTTAATTTTATTTTTGGCATTCTCAACAGTTGCATGTCTTACTCCATCTACAAGTGGTTGGCATCACATTTGAGTTAAAATTTCATGTAAGTTTATCTTTCTAAGTGCTTGAGTTCTCAATTTATCTTTCACATAAGCATTTTGCATTAGTTTTAGAGAGGATTTCATACAATCCCAACCTCTATCTTTCAAAATGGCTAAGAGTGCGCTAGTTTTTAGTATATATTTAGGCTATCCATACCACATTGTCAAATTTATATCACATCCATGGAATCCATAAGCTATCTCATATGAAATATATTCTATACTGGTATCACTTCATAGCTTCACTTCACAAGGTAATAATGGAGCCAAAGGTCTAGCTAACCTTTGCATTCTTGAGCAACCTATTCAAAGGGATTAGACACATAGTTTAGACATTGATTACCACATGCATGATTTATTAGATTCACATAGTTGATGTTGATGGAACCAAAGGTCCAACCTTCACATTCTTGATCCACTTTCTAAGGAATTGAGCACTCAACTTTGTTCATGATATTAATCTTGATTCAACACGCACTTAACATCATCTAGCACATTCTAGCATCATAATAGGATTTTTATTCATTCATGTACCTAGTGAGGTGTATTCATTCCTTTCTCTTCCTCTTACTTAGATTTTATACATTTTATTTTAGATATATCATATCTAGTAAGAACTAATCTACTTTATTTTTTCATTTCAAGTTCACAATTCATAGTGTGCTCTCTCTATGCACATCCAACATCGCACAACTTCATAAGCTTCACCCTTATAGGTAAGTTTAGTTATGTTTCTTATTTCTCCTTTATCCTAGTATTTCACTTTGCTGCATCACTAGATTAAAGGGAGGCAAATGTAGTCATGTAAAATTTGAAATTATACAACTTCAGTATGGCTAAGTCACCTAATCCATAGGTCCTCATGTTGGCTCATATAACCCTTATAGGATACTTATTTCACTAATTCTCAGTCATCCATAGCTTCTTAGACTTAGATTTTTGAGAACCAGATAGCCCTCTCTAGCCCAGATCTATCCCCCTAGGTCTCATCCCCTTAGGATAATATCAACTTAATAGGATAATAATACCAAAATTTAGGGTGTCTTATTTCCAATGATGTTGTCCAAGTTTATTTTAGCCTCTAATGGTCAAATTATTTGGATTCATTATATTTTTCCCTATCGATCTCACATGAATTCATTTAACCCACGATCATTTGTTTCCCTATAAAAGGCCATTCTATGTCTATTTATAAGGGTTGGCACTCATTTAAAAAAGAAATGCAAGAATAACAACAAGTACATTCAAGCACTCCTTCCCATTCTTTGCATACAACCTTCTAATATTATTCGAAGCCTACTCAAGTCATTACACTAGTCCATAGTCAACTAAAACACATCTAATTTTACATTCTATTTACATTAATCATACATAAGTTGTACCAAGCACTTCAATGGGAGAACTCCATTAGCTTGATCCCTCTTCAAAGTATTGGTATGTAGGAAGTGTTCCCACACATGGGGTGTGAAGTGCATCCAGTGTATCCTTTACACACTAACCCCTTCTCTCTCTTTCCTAATTTTTCATTCAATTTCAAACACCATGAGCTCCTATGGGTTTTGAAGATTAAAATAGGCACACAATGAGCTCCATGAGGTCCCAGACCCTAAAATTTTAGTGGCAGGGTAATATAGGCATCCCAAATATAACCTAGAAAGCTTTCAGTCTTAAAACAACACCAAAATAGAACTACAATGCTAGACATTAGGGTGTCCTATTTTTGGCACTCCTATCCAACCTAAAAATGGAGTTTAGGGATCTATTTCTAACTATTTCTTAGTCCTTCTCCTCTAGTATCAGACCTCTTCTTAGTCTAGATTAGCCAAAATAAGCTAAGTTTCAATCTGTCTCATTTCTTACTATATTTAGAAAGGGTAAAAGTATAATATATTTTAAAAAATTAATAGGTTAATTATTGCATACTTATTTACTAATTTAGATTACTTAACCCCTTTATTATCTAGGAATATAACTCCAATATTTAAAAAATAATAAAATAGGTACCAATGGCTTATGAAACAAGGCTTGCGAGTTTATTTATTTTATAGCTTTTGGTATACTTTTCTCTAAATTCAACACCTTAAAATGCAAATATTTAATGGTTTAAAAAATGGATTGTGTAGTAGGAAAGGTAGGTGATGTAGGTTGTGTATCTATCAAAGGCCTTGTATGAGTCATTTGGTTAAGCATGGGCATGGATTTGTTTGGAAGCATTGTGTTTCACCCAAACCCAAAGGTATATATGTAATAAAAATGTTAATAATAGAAGTAACAACACATGTGGTAGGGTTAATAAGAGGTTGATCAATATTACTAATGAAATCATTTAGTTATTTAGATGTGCTAACATGATCATGCTTATTTTGTTCTTGTTGAATTATAAATAAAAAAGAGTCAATTTCATATAGGTTGGAATCAAGGTATTCACCTAATTATTTCTCATCAATAGGCTCAAATCTATTATTCTTAGCAAAATTAGATTCATGGGATTTGTCATTTTTTATGCTCGTAATAAGCCCATCAAGAGGGTGTATAGTAAGATTTATAACATATTGAATGTATAAATACTCTTATTACCATGACATACTTGATTTTAAAAAAAAAATCCTTAATGGTGTTTCTATTTTAACATGTGATTTTATTTGTTTTATTACATGAGTGTTAATGATTTTCCTTATTAGGGGAATAAAACATGTAATGAAAACAAAGAAAGCTTGAAGCAAAAATTAATAATCTAATATAGCATAAATTCTTTGAAAATTAAAAAGTGAGTAACAAAAAACTAAAATTTAAGTCCTACAAAAATAGAAATATTTTATGTATGTAGATTAGTAAATTCCCTAGAAATCCAAGGTTGAAAGAAAGTGGTTTCAGTGTCAGTTATTAGATATGAGGTTAAAAGAATGTGATTTTAGAGTAAGTTATTAAATATATGTCAAAACTAAACTATTTCAGTGTCAAATATTAAATGTAAGGTTGAAAGAAAGTTATTTGGGTAAGATATCAAGAATTTATCTCAATCCTAGAACACATTTTTTGAAGCAATACTCGAAATATATTTTATAAAAATTTGGAATTAACTTTTTGATTAGCTCTAATAAAGATAGAATGGATAGAAATATAGGGTAAATTATATCATAATTCATAACTATCAAAATTAAATTAAAGTACTAAAATTAATAAAGATTGAATAAATGAAATAAGTTTAACTATGAACATCACAAAAGGTTGAGCTGTATTCTATATGTATGTTGACTATGTGTGACTAATAGATAACTGGAAAAGATCAACTTGAACTAATTTTGAAAGTGCCACAATAATTGTGATTACAACTATTCAAGGTTAAATAATGTTGGGAAGGGGATAAAATTGATTGACACTACCATCCTCTACTAGTTGATTATGTCCTCTATGAAAAATTAGGAAAATCATGGCATAGTTATATGCAATAGCTTGAAAGATGCCCATGTGTAAAAAATTGACCTTTGAATGTGTGTAAATGATATGCAAATAGATTCTTCAAAATTAAAACCCTAATAATGTTTTAAATAGCTAAAAACCTATAAAGATAAATGAGAGATAAATTGGTTGATATAAACCTAATCAACTAGGTGATGATTGATCACTCACTACGTATCCAATAATCTAAAGAGAGAAATCAAGCTCATGTAGTTATCCCACTTAGAGTGATTTATGAGATTGTGATCTTTTTGCTACATGTATGTATATATAATTAATTGAATACTTGATAATGTTTTGCATTGACTTGAATATAATAGGATCTTGACTTGGCTAAAGACTACTTTAAATGATTAGAATCATATTTGGGAAGAATAGGGAAGATTTTCTTAGATTGTAATTAAGTGTCCATCAATATTTAAATTTCCAAGTGATTGCCAAATGATAGAATAAGTGACTTATATGTGACTTTATAATAATATAAAATGATAAAAACTCACACTATCTAACCTAAAAATAAGGATCATCCTGCAAGGGAGGGTCAAAATTTGAAAAGTAGTCATTGCTAAGGTGAAGCATAGGATCGATCCATAGACATCCATATTGACTGCCACTATCAACCCATATTGGTTAATTTTGTCTTAAAGGGTAATATGTTAATTTTAGGATCTTGTATGTCTGTACAGATGCATAGAAAGATTTTAAAAATTAAGAATATTTTTATAGATGTAATATAGTAATATAGAAATGGATGGGTCTATATAGGTACTTAAGAAAGAGTTAAGTGGAAAAATAAGTCTAGATTAAGTGCTCAAATCAATAAAAGTGAAAGTGGGCCAAAACTAATAGTATCAAATATTCATGAAAAAAATTGGGTGACTACAATATCAATCATTTTTAAAGAGACTAAAGGAATATTATTATGATCTATAATGATTCCACTTAGTCCATCACTATGCCTTAGAGGAAGAGAGGAGTTAACCTTATTAAATGACATGTAAAGTTGTAGAATTAAAAGGAAAATGGGTGTAACTAGATAAGGTGTTTTTGATTTGTAGATTGTTAGATATACTAATCCCAATCATAAAATAGTGAACAAGGCCCAAAGGGAACTAACTATGGATGATTCCATCATCCCATAACTACATTATCCCATCTCTAGGGCACGTTGAGAGTAAACTTTAAAGGGATAACAACTTACCAGTGTATTATAAGAAAAAATGGTCGAAGGCTTCTTATAGCTAAAAATCAAAATCCTAGGCATTTTTGATATACCATGAGTTACGTGGAAACTAAAATCCATATATAGTGTTTTCTAATGGATTTAATATTGATCTAGTACCCCTTACACCATGACTCAGGTAAAATTAAAGACCATTTTAACTAAAATGAAAACACTTATAAGTATTAAAACTATCAAAACAAAGTTTCTAGGAAAGAAAGAAAAGAAAAGGAAATTTAAATTGAAAACTAAAGCAAGAGAATAATTTTTTTTTATAAAAATAAAAATTAACCAAAAACCCTATGATAAAAATTAGAAAATAAATGCTCAAAATGCATAGGTTCACTAATATGTTTACCCTATTTTTTACATAACAATTAATATGTTGCAATGTAGGTATAAAACTTAAAAGAGATCCAAATGCTAAAGATATAAAATTATTAACAATTTTTATTTGTAAATTATAAATATGGAAACATGTTATTTTTAGAAAAAGAAGGAGATAACTTAGCTTAGATCCACTTCTTGATTGACCATTTTGAATGTCTATCAGTTTAAACTAATAAAAGACAAGGTTGTGACTGCTCAGAATCAGGCACAAAATCCAAATATACTTTTAGATAGGTCTAATATCCCTAAAAAACAATGTAGGTTATTCATTTTTGTTGAATATAGACTTGTCTAAGTTTATTGTGACTAATATTTGATAGTGAAAATAGAGGAAATCAAAATTGTGATAGGGAAAGATCAAGAAGACATTTGAGAATATTCCTAAAAAGACTGTGCTCCCTGGACAATAACACATGCCAATCACTTCCTTTGAATATAAAATTATCTACATTGATTATAATGGAACTTTACCTATTCTGACTTCCATGATTGTGTCTGTTGATTAGGTTGAGATAGTAAGATCTAGATTATGTTATGTGGAAGTCATATTATTAATCTTCTTTGCTTTGGAAAAGCTAGTGGTCTTTATGATAACTATAACCTTTAATAAGAGATGGGGAGTGTAATTAAATGAGCTAACCCCAATCACCCCTAGTTGATTGAATTATATCTACATATCTAGATACTTCTAAGAGCAAAATTAAGCCACACATAGTTCTCCCACATAGAGTGATTATGTAATTATGCTCTTTAACTATAAGTATGAATATGGAAATATGGTTTTGATACTTTAAAATGATATCCCTTGAATTTATTTGAGATGATTTAGACTTGGATTGTGGTTTCTCCTTGTGAATTATCAAAAATTGGAGAGGAATAGGGTAGATTCTCTCAATGTGAAATAGTGTGTAAGTGATCAATAGATAACATCAAGCTAAGAATAAAGTGTACTTAAAGTGAGGTTTTGATTTGCTTATATAGTGAAATTTTTTGATAATTTATTACATAAAAACTTATGAAACATGGAAGAAGACCCAAAAGAGTATTTTTAAATTTGTAAAATAATTGATATTTGGCATCAGATGAGGCCACTCTAGGTGGACACATTTACAATAATGAACATGTTCATCTAGTTGGACTTATCCTAGATAATTATATATAAATATCTTAACCTATAGATAATTTAGGGTAGTTGAAATCAATTTTATTGGACCCATCCACCTAACACAAAATTGTCCTAGAGAATCAAGAATAACTATCCTAAGCTGGAGATAGTATGAGTATAGTATAAAGTAGTTTGATCATTTAACTTGGAAATTTATGTGTAATATCAATGATGAACAAAGGTGTTGGTTTCTAGTTGTACACCTTTATCATTTGGCCTTGCACACTTGAAGAGGATGACAAGCAAAGATAAGAAACCTATTAGTATGTCATTATATCTGGGGGAGGGTTTAGCATCTAAAATGGACCGAATGGAGAAAATGATTGGGAGGAACTTACATAAGGTACGATTAATTTCTTGCTACTTTTGGATTTTCTTGAACTAAGGTGAGAGGACCTACTAAGGTATCTTTCTCACATTAAGGGTTTTTACACTTCAATCTCTATGAGTTTTTTGGTACAAAGGGGGAAATATGACCAAAGCATAACCAAACTTGTACACTTCACCTGTGAAGGGTTGTCACATAAAATGCTCAAATGCTTTACATCATATACAAGATACTAAAGATAGATGATAGTGTGGCTAAAATATCCATTTTGACAACCATTACAAATAATAGGGAGTAAATGAGAGTTACAACACTAAAATTTCAATAACATACGATGAATACACTTCAAATGTACAAGGTTTCATGCATCCACCATATAGAAAACACCTAGAATATGCAAACATGTTATCTATAATGTAAAATGAAGTAAAACTAGATTTTATCAAATTGTGGATAAAAATGTGGATGGTTAGAAAATGAGCACGAAGAAGTTCATAGAATAAATACATTATTTTCATTAACAAGTACTTTTCAGCTTGAAAATAGATAAAACAAAATCATGCACAAATGATCCTCAAAAGTTCATAAATAATGTTTCTAATATCCTTTCAAGAATTCCCTCTAGTTGAATCCATGTGCCTAGGACTATCCTTAAAAGACTATCAACACCTTATTTCCAAATCTCAAAGTAGAAAGGATTTTATACTCCAGATATAAAATCTAAATGGCTATCATAAAGAAGAGTATATTAGATAAGCAATCTACAAAGCATGTAAAAAAAATATTTGTACTTAAATAGATGGAAGGAATAAAAAACCATGAACAAATTCTATCAGTCAATTGAATCAATGCTGTATACAACATGTATCAAAATTTACATAATATAACACTATGCGAAAGAAATCTATAACAAGGGAGACATTATAGATGCTCTCAAATCTTACCAAGGATTTTACAACAAAAATCAGTTTCGCACTAGGAAAAATGACACAAGGAGAACTCTTCTAAGCTATAGCTTTAGACTCAAAAATTAACTAACCTCTGTAAAGGGACAACCCCCTTTATTTATACAATTTTTTAGCTATTCTTAGCATATTCTTAAAAGATGCTCTGGCTTGAAAATTCTTTCACAGGCTTAGAGCCTATCGTATGTTGTAAAAAAAATGATCCTCAGACTATGCTTGTGCTTCCATGATGATGACAAAATTGATACTATACTGCAGCATAACATTTTCAATTATACACATGGAAAGCAATCCTACAAGAGGCAAAAACAAACTTTTGTCTTCATGCATAATAAGTAAAATATCCCTTTCCTATACAAAAACTAACTTTGAAAGGGGCATGCCACTAACAAGTAAGGTACAATAATTTCTTGATGGGAAATGAGAAAAAAGAAGAAGAAAGAGAAAGGGAAGAAAAGGAAGGAGTGGTGTCAAGTAGGTAGAAACCAAAATACTCAGTCATTCTCTAAAATCAACATTGATAACCAAACCCCTTGCTAACCTATTATTATAATTAGCACATATTTTAATCATAGAGGTGATATCCTTTTAATCCAAGCCTACTTGGTATTTGAACTTGACATTATATTCCTCAATCTAGGTGGAGACCTTTTGAATCATGGCTTACTTATGCCCAATGAGTGATTTGAGTTGGTCATCATCATTCTCAATTACCACCACATTATCTTATGGGCATCAAAGGCTCCCTGAGGTGCATAAATGAGTATTTTTAGATCATTGAGTATTTATTCTCCATTAAATCACCTACACCATCAAGGTTCACCATTTTCCTAAGGGAAACATCTATTTATTTCATCACAATCTTGAGAGACTACTCTTCTCCCTTCAAATAAAAGATGCCCTCCTTGATCATCATCAACTGATGCTTCACTACCAATTGATATTCCTTAGGCCTTTTATGATCATCAGAAGAGATGATCTTCTCCTCCACTAAAGTGTCTATTCCCATATTGCATATTTCATCCACCTTGGGTTGAATCTTTTCCCAATTCTTTATATCTATATTGTAAGAAAACATCTAGGTGTCACATTCTCCCTATTTATCCACCATGTCATCCAAACATTCTAATTCTAAATGGATAATTTATTTGGTCCTGGTGCTCAAATATTCTTTGCATTATTTAGTTTCCCACCCTCTAGATTTTAACTCATCAACTCAGACAAAATCTAGTGATCCCATGGGGAAGAAAGGAAGGTCTAGAGCCTTAATGGTAGTCAGAGTTACTACCTTTTGCTTACTCAATAAATTTTTCAAGTATTAGATCATAGCTTGATTTTGGGCTTTCAAATCCTACATGGTGGCTTTATCTTTGTCCATCCTTTGTGCCACCATGCTATCCAAGACTTGTGAGCTATGATTTAGCTCCTTTCATGATGGATCCCCAATATTATAACTATAGATGGAGTAAGTTTATAGGGGAGCATCCTTCTTCAATTTATCAAGTGGAGGGATAGCTGCCTCAACATTCCTTTCTCTCTTGGTAGTGAATATGGTTATAGAATGTGTTTTGGCCTTCTTAGGGGGCTTGGCCTTATACATTTTAATTATATTCATTAAATCAATATCCCCTATCTTTCTCATAAGGTCTTCCTTCTCTTTTACTTGCTATATGACCCAGAGAAGAGGCTTGGTATGAAATCCCATCAAAGTTGTAGACATTGTAGATGGCCTTAAGATAGCAAGGCATGGTGTTAATGATGAACTATCCACATGGAGTACTATAGGCTTGGGTTATGGGATCAATAAAAATTGCTTAATGTCTTCATCACTTTCTTACTCTTTTCCACCCCTCTACTCCTTGCTCCTTTTCCATGTTTAGCTCTATTTTCTCTAAGAATTTGAACTCTAACTCGCATTGATGAGACTCATCGAGCAATTTCTCAATTGAAATTCCTTTTTAACCTGACTGGATAAAAGGCTACATAGCCACTTCACCTTGTTTATTTACTTGGGATTTATTCATGGATGAGCCTATGGTGATATCCTTGTTGCCTTGCCTTCAAGTAACTCTTCACCAGTCATGGCCTTAGGAACCTTATTATGAATTGGGTCATGGACCCTGATGTGAGGGAGAATACTTCATGGAACTTCAATGGAAGTGAATCCTCCTAAAACTTCCTCCCCAACATATTTATTGAAAACACCCACTTTATTATCTACTATGATAGGGGTGAGGGTACCCATTTATAGGCTTACCCCCCGTCATTCCTCTATGTTCACCTTCTCTTCTAATACTAGACCTGATACCTCTAGATTAGAAAGAATGCTTCGTGGTGCATCTAGAACCTATTGTGAGCCTTCATGATCAACCACCACCTCAAAAATGATGACATTTTGAATATTATATTTAGGCCCTTCTTCAACTTTATCTTAAATCTTATTTGATTCTTCAAATCCACCCTAGTCATCTTGATCTGTTGGTTGGGTGATGACATTATCGATGAATGTTTCTATCTCTAGAGAAATAGTCTCCTTTTCAAGAGGATCCTAAGCTTGTATATCTGATTCAGTACCAACCTATAAAACATCATCAAAATATAAAGAGTCATATGAGGTTAGGGCACCTTCCTCATTACCTTTACTTTCTATCATCAAGGGTCTTTTTTCTATAAACAAACCCATTTTTAGGACCTTTACTGGGGTTTGGGGATTTTCCCTATGAGTCCTTTGCCTACTCTTTACTTAAGGAGGAGTGAAGGCACATTGTTTCTTAATTAATTTTTTAATGGGTCCACCCTCATCTAAATCCTCCTCCTCACTCATACCCCTTATACTTTGGGAATATGAGGCTTGGTCCTCTCTTCTCTTTATAAGGACTTCTTTGGATAGTGGCTCTTTGAATAAAACCTCCATCTTCTTCATAGGTTACTTACTTAGAGGTTTTAGAGCCTTCTTTACTCTCTTTTGCTACCACTTGTTGAGTAGGTGGAGCATGTGGGAGTGTAACTAGGTTGTCCATAAGAATGGCTACTAGAATGGCTAGTACTAATGGGGATCCCTTTCTTAAAATGGATATGGGGGTGGCACTAGCTAGTGTAACTTCCCTCATAAGAATCTTATTCTAGTTTTCTACTAAGCTTGTTATCTTTGAAAAGGATAACCCAACCTTAGATTGTGTCACTATTATCTTCTCCACATCCACTAGTTTGGTGAACTTAGTATCCTAAAGCTTATGTTTTCCTTTGCTTGTTATAGTTGATTATGGAGTCATAGGGTCACTACTATATGCTAAGAGGAAAGCCTTCAACTCATTAACCTTCCTTAGCTCTTGAAGGGCATGGGAGTCATATGCACCAAGGTTAACCCCATGATCCTTAAGCCATCTAAATATTCTCTTCATGATTCACATTGATCTCCCAAGGATGGAATCATCCTTTTGAACACTAAAATCTAGCTAGGATATGGGATAGGCTTCAATGTTGTTTGTGTTGTATAATGAAGAAAATATTAGTTTGTCATTCACCATGTCTTTGGGAATGGGAACAATGTTGTATGCTATAACTTCCAATACTATCAACCTCATAAATTCACATTTCTAGACATCTTCCTTGGTGGTGAAATCAAATCAAATGTCTTCATAATGTGATTAATGCAATATCAAATTAGTAGCCATATTTATCAACCACCTAATGTCATAATTGGATTAAGGTGGCATCTTATCGATTGTATATAGGCCTATCTCCTACTCTAACCCATTTTCCTTGGCATCTGAAGGACATGAATAATACCCTATTACCATAATAAATTTGAAAATATTATTGATCTTCTTAGCTATGATCATCTCATGTGGTGGTACCATTTGGTAGCTCAGCTCCATCATCGCGAACTTATCATCCAATTATCTTGGTATTTTGTGTGAGAATCCTAAGTAACCACTCACCCTGATGTATGTGAATGTTTTGAATTATATGTAAGTGGTGTCATATTTTTCAATTACTTGATTGGATATCATGAACATCCTATTGATGCTTATTAAATGGAATACGACACTCATCATTATGTTAAATAATTAGTTTTAAACTTTGTATAAGTTCTTCTTAAAGCCCTCCATAGTGATTTCTAGATATATTTCATATATCCTCATTCCATTGAGGTTCCTTGTGAGCCCTTTGAACAACTTTTTATGCACTAGGCTATACATCAAATAAGAAGACATGTAAAATCTACCTAAAAATGCCTCCTTAGAAATAATAGTATCTTGGATTTGCATCATCTGCCTATGTATATTATCACTAATTATGGCCACCTAGTCTAGCTTCTTCTCTCCTTTCAACACATAGATCATCATTAGGAACATCCATGGTTAAAATTTTTATGTGGTAGGCATCCCATAGATCTTGGTAGCCATGTAAATAAAATAATAGGGTAATTCATTAAACTCTACCAATTTCAAATTCTTGGACCTTTTGGAGACCTTTTGTCTCTTCTTGGCTAGCCAACAAGAATTGATAATATCCCAAATAGCCTTATCATCCTTTTCCACATACTCTTTGCATTCCTCCAAGGAGAGTGTAACACTTTCTAGCTAGGGGGAATTATGAGCATGGTATTGAGGGACAAAGGGGTGAAGAAACACACAACCAAATGACCACCATCAATAATGGTCCTAGTGTTTGGTTGGTATGCTCAAGCACATTCAATAATGAGTTTTAAGTATGGAGTAGCTAGGAGGAATGCTATTTCAAGTGCAATGTAACTCAAGACTATGTTAGAAACTACTTAGGGGATGACTATTTTAAGACATTTAATAGGGCCCCAAAATCTAACCCCATGACATTTGTATCCCTAATCGAATCCAAAATTAAAACAATGTTTCCATTTACCGATGTTGAAGATGCCACCATCTTTCCCTAGCTCTCTAGTGAAATATCTTAATACCAGACAAAATTTTCACTCAAACAACACTCAAGCTACCTCTTGAATCCTCTCAAAGAACATAACACAAGGAGAAAATGGGAAACTTATTGTTTAATCTGGAGGGTTGCACACACTAGAATCTGAAGGTCTATGAAGAATTCACTGTAATCATTTTCTCACACTACACTCAACTAGGGCACACAAATAATTCAAAGTCATGAATGCAAGCTATGAATGCAAAGGGTAATTTTAAAATGAATACAAATACCTAATTTATAATCCTTTGTGTTTCATAATTAGGGTTACCATTAATGCTTTGAGACCCAATGGCTAATTATCAACCACTCTCATTAATTACTTCAAACCTCATTCAAAAAAGAGAGGGAAAAAACTAATGTTTCCTTTTATGCCAAGTAATCTTCCATACAACACATAGAGTCACACGAGTGAAGAATGCACCATGATACCTTTTTATGCCTTTGGGGATTTTTGCACCTTTTCACTTATTACTTTCCACTGGTGTAGTGATGTAATATGCCATGAGTTCCTCATGGTAGGTGAGAATGTCATGCATCATAATGTATCTTTGTAAATTTAGGTTTTTAAGCCTTTGGGTATCTTTTGAATTTTTCCCACTAAGAGGTAAGTGGGACAATCTTTAGAAAGGGACAAAAACTAAGAAAACCCTGAGGAACAACCACATGACATCACTTTTTCTTGCAAGTTTAGATATTGAGGCCTTGGGGACTTTAAGCACCTTGCACACTAAAAAGGGAAGTGGGAAAATTTTCAAGAAAGGTCTGATATATCCAAAGCCCAAATAATCTACCATGTGTCCAACTTAGACATGGGTTCAAACTCTCAACCATTTTTTACCTTTTTCATAAGCTTTCTTCATTCGGGGAAAGGTACAAGATCCCTTCGGCCCCCAATAATTCTCTTAAAAGTATCCCAAGATAAACATGAGTCCTTCATTCAATCCATCATGATATTTCTCATCTTATTCATCAAAACACATTAAGTATAGTTTGTCAATTTCCTCTGGGCCCGCAAAATTTTTATCTTAAAACATAATGTAAGAAATCCATGCACAGAAAAAGTCTTGGCTATAATTTTATCTTATCAATTAAAATTTTCATGCCATGGGATATTTAATCAACATTTCACAATTAATTTAGAGCTATTGATAGTTCCTTTTATTTTTAGAAAGTGCCCCTCACTAGTTATGCAAAGAATGGAGGTGTACTCCCACTCATCAAAGTGAGACAAAGGACACAACTAAGTGTAAACGTGTACTTCAATCTTCTAAAGGACTGGGGAAAGTGAATAAAAAATTGGAATTAATTCAATTTGGACATGGTAATTTTAATTACAAGGTCTCAATTACTCTAGTGCAATTTTGGGTACTAACATAGGCTCTTTCTCAAGGATGGGTATCCCTAGTGGGCACATAGAGAACACCAGACTAGTCGCCTATCCACTGGGACACAAAGTCAAAGGAAACAACAAAAAATGAAAAGGAGAGACATAAATTATAAAAACATAAACCGCAAAAATATCATAAAGACAAAGAGGAGAACACACCATATACATATTTACAAAGGCAATCATGGACTCAATCCATGAAATGCTTGAGGTGTCTACCATTAACTAGTAGTTATAAACTTTATCCACCAATATCTCTAAGATATAATGTATGGTTCCCTATCTAATAATAAATGGTGTAAGGACCCATCCAAGTTAATCAAATTTACCATGCTTTCCCTTGTCTTCATGCATGCTATCCTAGAGTAGAACTAAATCACCAACCTAAAAAACTCTTGGGGTGACTTTCTTGTCAAAGATCATTTTGAGCCACTCCTTGAAATCTATATTCCTCTCATGAGATTGTATACAAGACTCATCGAACTCAATGTTTTAGTAAATCCTTTCTTCATAGTGGTTCATTTCTTCTTCATTCTCTATTATTTATTGCATGAATTGGTAAGTGGGTAACTATAGATTCAAGAATAAAATAGCTTGAGTTCCATAAACAAGCTCAAAAGATATTTTCACAATAGATCTCTTTAGAGTCAACCTATCCACCTAGAAAACAAACTTCAACTATTCAACCCATTTTCTCTTGTTAGCATCCAAAGTCCTTTTGATGATCTTCAACAAATTCTTATTACTAAACTCAACTTGCCCATTTCCTTGCGGATTATGATTGGAGGCATACATTAGATCAATACCATAATCCTCACATAATGCACTTATTTATTTTGATCTAAAACATATAGCATTGTCACACATAATTTTGACTGGCACTCCAAATCGATAAATCATGTTATTCAACAAGAAATTAATGACCACTTGGTGGGTTGATATTCTACTAGGGATTACTTCAACCCTTTTTATGAAGTAAATGGTAGCCATTTGGATCCATTTGTGACCAAAACTTGAGGCATATGATATTTTACCCATAAATCCATCCCCCATTGCCTGAAAGTTCCCTTAATAGAGACCAACTATAAGGGAAGTGATCTGTATGATTTCATTCTTCCAGCGAATCACTAACACTCTTCACATCTTTTTACCATGGCAACAACATATTTGAATAATGTGGGCCACTAATACCCAACACTTAGAATCTTGTGTGTAGTGACTTTAGGAGAAAAGTGACCACCACACACTCCACTATGGAATTCTATAATCATTAAAGGAATCTCATTTTCCACTAAAGATCTCAAGAGAACACCATCTAGGTTCCTCTAAGCTAGGTCATCTCTTAACAGAAGATACTTTTGAGATACCAAATTTAATGTCCTCCTTTGATTTTTACCTAAATGGGAGGGACAATTTAGAGTCTTCAAATAATAGACTATATATTTTTACCATGGAGATTGAATATACTTAGATTCAAGGTTATTAACCACCCTTTCTACATTATTTACTTCCACAACATGTAAATTTTCTTCAATCATTATCTTGGCTAGACCTATGCCTCTAACCAACTTAGTTTTCTATATCTCCAAATCATATTCTTAAAGTTTGTTGACCCATTGACACCTTTTGTTAGTAGATTCAGTTTGAGTTAATATGTCCTTCACCATAGTGTGAGGAACATAGGCTATAATCTTTGAACTCAAAATATAAGATCTAAATTGCTTGATAGCCTTTAAAAAAGTAAAGGCTTGCTTCTCCATTATGGTATATATTAACTTAGATCCTTGTAATGCCTTACTAAATAAGGCAATAGTATTCTCATAACCTTCATCATTATTTTTTAGTAGCACTATGACAATAGAATGTGTAGAAGCAAATGAAAATATTTGGAAATATTTTCTATAATTTGAACTAGTAAGCACCGAGGTAGTTTTCAAAGTTTCCTTGATATCCTAAAATGATTGGGTGGCCTTCTTCTCCTAATTTATAGTTTGGCCTTCTTCTCCCACTTTATAGTTTGATCCTTCTTCAACATTGAAGTGACAGGTAGAGTAATATCTACAAAGTTGGAAACAAACCTCCTAACAAAATTAATCTAGCCAAAGAAGGATTGAATACCTTTATTAGTTTGTGGGATGGGTACTTTGTCAATGGCCTCCAACATTTCAAGGTCTATCATGACACCTTGTTGAGATATAATGTGTCCCAATATTTTTTCCTTATACACTCCAAATTGGCATTTTCAGGGATTTAGGGAAATCCCAAACTCCTTACATCTAATAAGAAATTATTTAAAATACACCAAGTGGTCACTTTTCTTCTTGGAGTACACTATAACATCATCTTGGTATATAAAAATGAATTATTTAATTAATATAGTGAAAGATACATCCATTGCTCTTTTGAAAGTGGAACCTACATTCATCAAACTAAAGGGCATTCAAACATATACATAGGTTCCCCACGGGTTAGTGAAAGTAGTTTTGGACCTTTCAAACTCCTTTACTACCACCTGGTTATAACCAGAAAAGCTATCCAGAGTTGATAATAGTTTAGATCTAGTGACATCTTGGAGTATATTATCCATGTTAGGCAATGGGTAATTGTCCTTCAATGAAACCTTGTTTAAGTTCTAGAAATAAACATAGAGTTGGATGTCTCCATTTTTATTTATAATAAGGACTAAATTTTCCACCCACGATGAATACCTAATGGGTTGAATGATCCCATCGTATCTTAATTTTTTCAATTGTTCCTTCCTTTTAGTGGCTAAAATGGGATTGATAGGCCACTATTTTTTTTGGAATGGTTTTTCATCAAGGTGGAGGGGAATAACATGCTAGAATATGTCTTCCATATAAGCCTTGAACTCTGAATATGACCATACTAGGTAGTCTTGGTACTTTTTTAATAGCATGATGAATGCTTCCTTTTCTTTCTAGCTCAGGTGGGTATCAAGCCAAATATTCCTTGGATTTTCTTGTGTCCCAATATTAATCTCAGTCACAT
This sequence comes from Torreya grandis, assembly GCA_037957365.1. Taxonomy (NCBI): domain Eukaryota; kingdom Viridiplantae; phylum Streptophyta; class Pinopsida; order Cupressales; family Taxaceae; genus Torreya; species Torreya grandis. The sequence continues at coordinate 337,526 of JARHVA010003507.1, read as the reverse complement.
CCTTTGATATAGAATTGTTTCTAGATTTGACTTTATCAACTCCATCAAAAGATGCTTCCAGACTAACCAAACCTCTAGGGATAGTATTAGTCTTTAACTAGATTATTTATTTTTGATATAAGGTTTTTTTCCATCATAGATATATACCATAGAGTCCCAATATATGATGGTTCCTTCAGAATCATCTATACAATACATAAATCTTATTATTTGATCATCATTATCAAAGACTTGCCAATGATTGATGTTGTTTGGGATAGGTCTTACCAGTATCTCAACCTTATACTCAGAAGAAGGATTTCCATTTTTGACCTTAAATTTTACAACCCTCTCTGCAAGCATATCTACCATATGATTAAAATATTAGGTATGGTATTCAATATTGAAGGTGTTAAACCATTCCAAGTAGTCCCATACAGTGTTTTAGTATTGATTCAACCTTTTCTACTTCATGGCATAAATAGCCCAAACATGTTTCATTACTAGTTTTGAATCACCCTTAACCAACAATATTTTGAATCTATATTCATGGGTGATCTAGAGACCAATCAAGAGTGCTTCATATTCTGTAATATTATTTGTGCACTCAAAAGATAATTGGAAAGAGTGCATATAAACTTGGTCTTTAGGGGTATAAAAGACAACACCAACCCCATTTCTAATGTTTGAATATGTTCCATAAAAATGCATGGTATAAATGGATTCTTCATCATCAATACTAGATTCAGGAGGCATTTCTATGTACTTAACATTTCCTACAAAATTCCCAATATCTGTATCCACATATAATACCTCATTCAGTTGGTACTTAGGATATTCTAAAACATGAAGCATTTGTGGCTCCCATTTTAGGCAAACCATTTTCCCATAGAGAGGTATAGTATCATAGGAAAAATCCATCTAAACACTACCCCTAATACTAGTATCCCATTTTTTGGATAGTAACATACCCCACTTTAGTGGAAAATTTACAACAATGATGCCCATACTCAAGAATTTATCGAGGTATTACATGAGTTTCACCACCAATCCTTTGACCATGCCAATAATAGGTACTTCTCTAGAATCCATGGTGAGGCATTATCAATATACTACACTTCTCCTTATGCGAAGTTCATTCAACACAACCAGTGGCATGATATTATAGGATGTATTAGATTCAAACATGTAGTTATGGATAATTAATTCATTAATTAATAGGGTGGTATAGAATGGGTCAACATCTATTTGACTCTCCACCAATTTTGTTCCAAAATATACCTCCATGTGATGCTCAAGAGATACTAAAGTGTTTTCACCTTACAAAGGGAGAGCGAGAGGAGGCTCACCTTCAACAATTTCATTAGCAATGATTTTATCTATAAATCTCAAATACTAAAAAGCTATTTTCCTATGCTCTAGAATTCTAAGTAATTCCATAAAGGGTAATGTGAATTTTAGCTGACTTAACACATGGGCTACATCATAAATACTATATTTGGGTAGAAGAGTTTTTATAAGCAAACTCATAACATTTTCATTTGGGATACATCCTTCAAGAGTCAAGGTAATAGAATTAGGAAAACTAGCATTCTTGACTTCAATTTTTAAGGGAGGTTTCCTAAGTTCATCCTTCTTGGGAATGCTATAAAACAATGGAGTTTGATTCTTAGCTTAGGTACTTTTTGGTTTGACATTGTAGGGTGTAGGACAAGGCCTAGTGGAATCTTGGACCTCTTTACTCCCTTTAGTCTCCTTTTATTTAGTTTATACTTTAGGAATAGAAGAGTCTCTAAATTTTAGAGGAGTATTTTAGTCATTACTTCTCAAATTGTACTCTTCTTGGGAAATTATTGTGTGGATCATCAATTGTCAGTCTTCAATTGATGGGGGAGAGTTTCCATATTTTTCTTTCATCATTCATCTAAAAAAATCAAAGTCATGAATAGATAAATTATATTCATGCATCATGTTTATTTCATAAACAAAATTCAGGGATGGGACCCTTACCCTTTCACATGTTCTCCAGAATGTTTGAGTAGTGATATCACCCATTAGCTTCATTGATGGAAAATCAACCATCACATCTGGTTCACCAAATTTGAAAGTAAAACATTCATATGTTAGGGTATCTTCATAATCAGGGACAACTAAGGCATTCATAGCTTCCTCTTTGAAAGTGTAACTCTCCATTTCTTGGAAGTCAACAATATAAATATCATCTTCATCAGATGCAGTTTCAAAACCACTTGTAACATGACTACCATCACCAACTATGTTACAAGGGGGATGAGGGATGAAAAATTTATCACACCAATCAATGTTAGAATCAACTGTGTTGATCTTCGTAGTTAAAGGATCTTATACTTCCCTTTCACTTCCCTGATTGTTATTTCTTTCATCCCTTACCAAGCCTTTTCCCTTATCATTATTCCTAGCTTGGAAAGATGGCCTACCTTGACCCTGATCTTAGGGATGATTCCTCTCTTCTCTCTTATGATCTCATCTATCATCATGGTTAGAATGACCTTGAGATAACCCCTTTTTAGTTCTAACCAACTTATAAGAGATATATTTCATATTAGTGGCCAAAATTTTCACTATTTCCTCCAGGTCCATGCTTTTGTGGGAGGCTTGAGGTTTTTTAGGATTCACTAGTTTGACCTCAACCCTCTTGTTTAAAGGCTTACCTATAACTTTGATATTATTTTATATTTGGATAGTTAGATTGAAATTTATCCTCATATTTATGGGAGCCTTATCTGTAAGATAATAGGTTACTTTCTTGTCAAATACATCACAATACTTAATCAAAGAAGCAACACCACTAGGCCTGATGTCTTTTGGTAGCCTTCTCAACACCTTACTAAATATAGAATTGAAATCCTTCATAAACTCATTAAGATTCTTCTTTGAGATCTCAAACTTAGTAAACAAGAATCTAGGGACAATGTTATCACCATATTGCATCTTAAATGCATCAATCATATCTTGCCATGTGTCTATGGATCTATTGGGGAGGGCTTTAAACCACTCCCAAGCCTCATCTTCAAGTGTGTTCACAAAGATTTTTATACACACATCTTCTAGATCAATTTCATAATCTTCAATGATGTTTAAGAAGGCTTTTAGATGATATTCCCTTGATACTGCATTGTTCCTTTGAAACTTAGGTAGGAAATTTCTAATCTTTATAAGGACCTCATTAGGGAAAATAGGCACACCATTAAAGTTAATAGGTCTACATCTATTGGCCAAACCTTGATCATCTTATCCATCATTGTCATTGTCCATGTTAAACATTCTCCTTCTTAGGTCATGGTCTCCCATTTTTGAATCTAAAGATGAAGCTGAACCAATAGATGGTTGAGAATGGATACTATGAGGAGGACTTGAAGGAGGAAAGATAGAGTGAATCTTTAATGGCCTAGTGGGAGGAGAAAGATTTATTTATGAAGAAGAACCTTGACTTTCAAGAAGCTCATATTTCACTAAAGGGATATTAGAGAAAAGAGGGTAAATATAGTGAGGGAAAAACTGATCAAGTCTTACTTTATTGCTTGAGATTTGGCTTACAAAAGGCTTCCACACTTATTTTTTTTTGGATGGAACTTTTAACTTAGGGATAAGCTCTTTTGATGGATTCTTCTGAAAAGAAGATCTAATACCCTCCAAATTTGTTGATTTAAGGAAAACTCTTTAAAATATAAAAGAGTATATATAGTAGGCATCAATCGTTAAACCTTGATATAATGAAGTTGCCACTAGAAGCAATACTTCTAGACTAGAACAAACAAAACTACTCACAATAACTGATGTGATACTAACTCTTAGATACTAAAAATAACTTCAAGGATGTTGAAAAATTTCTCACAAAACAAAGGTGATCATTCCTAGTGGTGTAACCAATAAAATCTACGAAGGTGTCAATGATCCAAGGATAAATGACTCATTATAGTAACAACAAAGAGAAAAATAAATAAAAACAATTAGAACTCATCTATAAGCATTTCCCTAAGGAGGAGAAACAAAATACATCCCCAATAATGACACCAAAAAAGTGTTGGTTCCCAGTTATACACCTCTATCCTTCAACCTTTCACACTTGAAGAGGATGGTAAGTAAAGATGAGAAACCAAATAGTAAGTCATTATAGTAGGGTGAGGATTTAGCATCTGAAATAGACCAAACAAATAAAATGATTAGGAGGCACCTATATAGGGTATGGTTAATTCCCTGCTACTTTTATCTCTCCCTAAACCAAGGTCTGAGGTAGCTTGCTCACATGAAGGAGTTTTAAACTTAAATATCCATGAGGTTTATTAGTAAAAAATATGACCACAACATAACCAAACTTGTACACTTCACCTTGAAGGGTTGTCACACAAAATGTAAAAAAGCTTTACATCATATACAAGCTACTAAAGATAGACGATAGTATGGCTGTAATCTCCATTTTGACAACCATTTAAAACAATAGGGAGTAAATTAGAGTTACAACACTAGAATTTCAAGAACATATGATTAATACACTTAAAATATACAAGTTTTCATACATCCACTAGATAGACAACACCTAGAATATACAAAAAACATGTTATATGTAATGTAAAATGAGGTAAAACTAGATTTGTTCAAATTGTGGATAGTTATGAAATAACCACAAAGAATTTCACATAAAAACTACATTATTTTCATTAATAAGTGATTTTTAGCTTGGAAATAGATAAAACAAAATCATGCACAAGTGATCCTCAAAATTTCACAAACAATACTTACAATATCCTTTCAAAAATTACCTCTAGCTGAATCCATGTGCCTAGGACTACCGTTAAAAGACTATCAACACCATATTTCCAAATATCAAAGAAAAAAGGATTTTATACTTTGGATATAAAATTTAAATGACTATCATAAAGAAGAGCATATGAGATAATCAATCTACAAAGCATGTAAAACAAAGCATTGTACTTCAATAGACTGAAGGACTAAGAAACCATGAACAAATTCCATTAGTCATCTAAATAAAATATGTATACAACATGTCTTGAAATTTACATAACATAACACTATGTGAAATAAATATGTAACAAGGGAGACATTATTTATGCTCTCAAAGCTTGCCAATTATTTTACAATAGAAATCAATTTAGCTCCAGGAAAAATCACACAAGGAGAACTCTTCTAAGCTAAAACTTTAGACTCAAAAATTAACTAACCTCTATAAAGGGATAAACCCCCTTTACTTATATAATTGTTTAGCTATGCTTACCATATTATTGAAAGATGCTCTAGCCTAAAAATTATTTCATGGGCCTAGAGCCTATCATATGTTGTAAAAAATAGGATTCCTTAGACTATGCTTATGCTTCCATGATGATGATAAACTTAATACTGTACTATGGTAAAATATTTTTAGTCATACATGTGTAGAGTAATCCCATAAGAGGTAAAAACAAACTTTTGTCTTCTTTCACAATAAACAAAAACATCCCTTTCCTATACAAATGATTATACAAAAACTAACTTTAAAAGGGACGTGCCACTAATGGGTAGGGTATAATAGTTTCCCAATGGGAAATGAGAAAAAATAATAAGAAAGAAAAAGGGAAGAAGAGGGAAGAAAAGGAAGGAGTGGTTCCAACCAAGAGGAAATTAAAATACTCAATCAAATGCTAGAATCAATGTTGATAACTGAACCCCTCACTAACCTATTCTTATAATTGGCATATATATCAATCATGGAGGTGATATCCTTTGAATTTGAGCCTACTTGGTATTTTAACTTGATTTTATATTCCTCAAGATAGGTGGTGACCTTCTAAATCATGGCCTATTTATGCCTAATGAGTGATTTGAGTTGGTCACAATCCTTCTCAAGTGCCACCAACTACCTTATCTTATGGGCATCAAAATCTCTTTGAGGTGCATCAATGAGGCTTTTCAGAGCATTGATTATTGCTTCTTCTATCAAATCACCTACACCATCAAGGTTCACCATTTTCCTGAGGGAAAAATCTATTTCTTTCATCACAGTCTTGAGAGACTACTCTTCTCCCTTCAAATAAAATATGCCCTCCTTGAGCATCATCAATCGATGCTTCACTACCAATTAATATTCCTTTGGGCCTTTTGTGATCATCAAAAGAGATGATATTCTCTAATACTAAGTGTCTTGCCCATATTTCATATTTCATCCACCTTGGGTTAGATATTTTCCTAATTATTTATATCTACATTTTAAGCAAACATTTGGGTGTCACATTCTCCCTATTTATCCACTATGTCATCTAAACATTCTAATGATGAATAGATAATGAATCTCATCAATAGGATCTCATGAAAGATCTTGAGCCTAGGAGTTTGATGCAAGAAAATAAACACACCATTATACATTTTGTTAATATAAAATTTTGTAAAGTCTATAAGCCTTGTGGTCAGTCTTAGAAGGTATGGACCTTTGAGGAAGAGTATTAAAAGGTTTATTCTTTAGCCTTGGTGCTCAAATCTTCTTATCATTCTTCAATTTCCCACCCTCTATATTTTAACTCATCAACTCGACTAAAATATAGTGATCCCATGGGGAAGAGAGGAAGGTTTGGAGCCCTAATGGTAGTCAGAGTTACTACCTTTGGCTCACTTAGTAACTTCTATAAGTATTGGATCATAGCTTGATTCTGGGCTTTCAACTCTTCCATGGTAGCTTTATCTTTTTCCATCCTTTATGCCACCATGCTAGCCAAGACTTGTGAGTTATGCTTTAGCTCCTTTCATGATGGCTCCCCAAGATTATAACTATAGATGGAGTAACTTTATAGGGGATCATCCTTATTTAATGTATTAGGTGGAGGGATAAATACCTTAACATTCCTTTCTATCATGGTAATGAAGGTGGTTATAGAATATGTTTTGGCCTTCTTAGGGGACTTGGCCTTATGCATATGAGTGATATTCATTACATTAATATCCCCTATCTTGCTCATAAGGTGTTTATTCTCTTTTAATTTCTCTATGACCCAAATAAGAGGCTTGGTTTAAAATCTCATCAATGTTGTAGACATTGTAGATGGCCTTGAGACAATGAGGGGTGGTGTCAATAATGAGCTATCCATAGGGAGTACCACAAGCTTGGGTTGTGGGCTCAATATAAATTGCTCAATGTCTTCATCATTTTCTTGTTATTTTTCAACCCTTTCCACTCCATGCTATTTTTCCAAGTTTGGCTCTATTTTCTCCAAAACTTTGAATTGGATTAATGAGACTCATAAAGAAACTTCTGAATTAAAATTTCTTGTTCAACTAATTGGCTAGAAGGTTGCACACTAATTCACATTCTTTATTCACCTAGACTTCACTCATGGATGAGGCTATGGTGATGTCCTTTTTAATTTCAAGCAATTCTTCACTAGTCATGGCCATAGGAACCTTATTATGAATCGGGTCATGGACCCTGATGTGAGGGAGAATACTTCATGGAGCTTCAATGGAAGTGAATCCTCTTGAAACTTCCTCCCCAACACCTTTATTGAAAACACCCACTTATTTATCTACTATTTTAGGGGTAGGGGTATCTATTTGAAAGCTTACACCCCCACCTTCCTCTATGTTTTCCTTATCTTCCCATGCCAAACCTGACACCTCTAGACTGAAAGGAATGCCTCATGGTGCATCTAAAACCTATTATGAGCCTTCATGCTCAACCACCACCTCAAAAATGGTGACATTTTGAGTATTTTTTTTAGGCCCTTATTCAAATTTATCCATAATCTTATTTGATTCTTCAAATCCACCTTGGTCATCCTAGCTTGCTTGTTGGGTGATGAATTTATCGATGAATGTCTCCATCTTTGGAGAAATAGTCTCCTTTTTTAGAGAAGCTTGAGCTTGTATGGCCACTTCAGCACCAACCTATACAACATCATCAAAATACAAAGGGTTATTTGAGATTAGGGCACCTTCATAATTACCTTTAATTTATACTACTAAGGGTCATTTTTCTATAAACAAAACCATTATTGGGACCTTTACTGGGTTTGGGACCTTTCCTTATCAGTCCTTTACCCAGTCTTCACTTGAGGAGGAGTGAAGGCACATTGTTTCTTCATTACTTTAGTAATGGGTCTACCCTCATTTTAATCCTCCTCCTCACTCATATACCTTATCATTTGGGCATATGAGGCTTGGTCCTCTCTTTTCTTCATAGGGACTTCTTTAGATAGTGGGTCTTTGAATACAACCTCCTTCTTTTGCATAGGTGACTTACTTGGAGGTTATAGAGCCTTCTTGACTCTCTTCTACTTTGGTTTCTCCCCTTGGTACTCACCTCCTCTCTTTCTTGAATATATTATTTGGGGAGGGTAAAATACCACTTATTGAGTAGGTGGATCATGTGGGAGTGTAGCCAGGCTGGCCATAAGAATGGCTGGTATTATTGGGGATCCTTTCTTGAAATGGATATGGGAGTGACACTAACCAACATAACTTCCTCCATAATAATATTATCCCAATTTTTTTCTAAGATTATTATATTTGAAAAGGATAACCCAAACTTGGATTATGCCACTATTATCTTCTCCACATCCACCAGTTTGGTAAACTCAATATCCCTAAGCTTGCATTTTCCCTTGCTTTTTATGGATGATGATGGAGCCATAGGTCACCACTATATTATGGGAGGAAAGCCTTCATATTATTAACCTTACTCAACTATTAAAGGGTAGGGGGTTCATATGTACTAAGGTCAACCCCATGCTCCTTAATCCATCTGAATGTTCTCTTCATGATTCATATTGATCTCCCAGGGATGGAATCATCCTATTAAACACTAAAATCTAGTTGGGATATGGGATGGATTTATTTTTTTGTGTGTTGTATAATGAAGATAATATTATTTTATCATCCACCATGTCTTTGGGGATGGGAACAATGTTGTATGTTATAACTTCTTATACTATCAGCCTCATAAATTCCCATTTTTGGACATCTTCCTTAGTTGTTCAATTGGACCAAATGTCCTCATAATATGATTGATGCAATATCACATTAGTAACCATATTTATTAACCACCTAATTTAATAATTAGGTTGGGGTGGCATATTATCAATTATATATAGGCCCATCTCCTATTCTAACCCCTTTGCTTTGGCAAGTGAAGGACATAAATAATACCCTATTACCACAATAAATTTGAAAGGATTGTTGATCTTCTTGGTTGTGATCATCTCATATGGTGGCATAATTTTGTGGCTCAGCTCTATCATCACCAACTTATCATCCAAGTATCTTGGTAGTTTGTGTGGGCATCCTGAGTAACTACTCACCTTGATGTATGTGAATGTTTTGAATTGTATGTAAGTGGCACCATATTTTTCAATTACTTTTTTTTTGTCATGGACATCCTATTAAGGCTTCTTAAAGGGAAGAATACACTCATCATTATGTTAAAGAAGTAGTTGTAAACTTTGCAAAAGTTCTTCTTGAAGCCCTCCACAGTGATTTATAGATATATTTCATATATCCTCATTTTTTTGAGTTTTTTTGTGAGCCCTTGGAATGTCCTATTATGCACCAGGGTATCCATAAAATAAGAAGACATGTAGAATTTAATTAAGAATGCCTCTTTAGAAAAAATAGCAGCTTAGAGCTACATCATCTACCTATGCAAATTATCACTGAGTATGGCCACCTAGTCTAGCTTCTTCTCTCCTTCTAACACACAGATCATGATTAGAAACATCCATGGTTAAAATTTGTCTATGGTAGGCACCATGTATATCTTGGTAGCCATGGAAATAACATAATGGGGTAATTCATTAAACTTTGCCAATTTCAAATTATTGGAAATTTTGGAGACCCTTTTTATCTTCTTAGTTAGCCAACAAGAATTGATAATATCCTAGATATATTTATCATCCTCTTCCACATAGTCTTAGAATTCCTCAAAGGAGAGTTTAATGCTTTTTGGCTAGGGGGAATTATAATAATGGTACTTAGGTCCAAAGTGGTGAAGGAGCACACAACCAAATTACCACCATCAATAATGGTCTTAGTGTCTAGTTGGTATGGTTAAACACACACAATATTGAGTTTTGGGTATGGATTAGTTAGGGGAATGTTTCCATAGGTGTGATGTAACTCATGCCAATGTTGGAAAATACTTGGGGGTGATGCCTATTATAATATATTTAATAAGGCCCCAAAATTTAACCCCATGACATTTGTATCCCTAATCGAATACAAAATTGAAATAATGTTTCCCTTTACTAATGTTGAAGATACCACCATCTTTCCCTATCTCTTTAGTGAAATATCTTAATACCAAACAATTTTTTCACTTGAACAATCCTCAATCTACCTCTTGACTCCTCTCAAAGAATACAATACAAAGAGAAAATGGGAAACTTACTATTTAATCTAGAGGGCCATGCATACTAGAATATAAAGGTTTATGAAAAATTCATTGTAATCACATTCTTGTGTTGAACTTAGATAGGGCACATAAATAACTTAAAGGCATGAATGCAAGATTTGAATGAAAAGGTTAATTTTAGAATGAAGATAAATACCTAATTTATAATCCCTTGTATTTAAATATTAGGGTTATCATTAATAATCTAAGAACCAACAATTACTTATCAAACACTCTCATTAATTACTTCAAACCTTTTTTAAAAAAAAGAGAGGGAAAAAACCAATGTTTCCTTCTATGCCAGGTAATCCTCCTTACAACACGTAGAGTCACATGAGTGAAGAATGCACCATGATACCTTTTTAGGCCTTCAAGGACTTCTATACCTTTTCACTTATTAATTTCCACTAGTGTAGTGATGTAATATGCCCCAAGTTCCTCATGGGAGGTTAGAATGCCATGTGTCATAACATATATTTGTAAATTTGGGTGTTCAGGCCTCTAGGTATATTTTTAATTTTTCCCACCAAGAGGTAAGTGGGGCAATCTTTAGAAAGGGACCAAAACTAAGAAAACCCCAAGGAACCACCATGTGGCATCACTTTTTCTTACAAGTTTAGATATTCAAGCATTGGGGACTTTAATCACCTTGCCCACTAAAAAGGGAAGTGGGGAAATTTTCAAGAAAGGCCCAAAATATCTAAATCCTTGAGAATCTACCATGTGTCCAACTTAAATGTGGGTTTAGATTCTCAGCCATTTTTTACCTTTTGCATAAGCTCTCTCCATTCAAGGAAAGGTACAAGATCCCTCAGACCCCCAAAAATTCTCTTAGAAGTCTCCCAAGATAAACATGTGTCCTTAATTCAGTCCATCAGGCTATTTCTCATCTTAGTCATCAAAACACATTAAGTGTAACTTTACAATATCATCTGGCCCCCCAAAACTTTCCTCTTAGAATATAATGCAACAAATCCATGCATAGAGAAAATCTTGGATATAATTTTATCTTATCAATGTAAATTTTCATGCCATGGGATCTTTAATTAACATTTCAAAATTACTTTGGAGCTATTGAAAGTGCCTTTTATTTTTAGAAAGTGCCCCTTAGGAGTTTTGCAAAGAATGGAAGAATACTGCCACTCATCAAAGTGAGTCAAAGTACACAACTAAGTGTAAACATGTACTTTTATCTTTCAAAGGATTGGGGCAAGTGGCTAAAACATTGACATTAATTTAGTTTGGACATGAGAATTTTACTAACAAGGGCTCAATTGCTCAAGTGTAATTTTGGGCACTAACAAAAGGGTTAAACCTATATATAAATAAATGGCTTAGAGGAGTGGAAAATATGAGTCATGTATTTGGGTACAAATCATGTGGTTTAGGATGTGTCTAAAATTTACATTTTCATGTACTTATGACCATATTCAAGTATCTACACAAGTGTAAGAACTTGTACTATAATAGATCAAAATAATCACATAGATGAAACCATTAGGTTTGATCACTATTAGATGGTGTCAAATAAAGGCTTATATTATATCTATATATTCCCAAAACTCCATTTACTAATGCAAGAGACTCAAAATATAGTTTTATACCTTTCTTGTCACTTGCATTCAATATCAAACTTGCACAATTCAATAAAACATTAAATATACTTATATCTCTTAGTAATTTTCATAATAAACAAGTGCAAGTGCCAAATTAGTTTCTATCTTTTATAATTCAAATATATGTTTATTTTTTATATTTAATGCATTTTGATAATACATATAGTTATATATTATTAAGGTTCATTAGTCAAGATAAGGTAATACATATTGGTGAACCCGTATATTATATTAAACATGCCAAACCATAGGTTGCACTTAGGGTTTCTTCATTATTTCTAGGGTTTCAAATATATATATATATATATATATATATATATATATATATATATATATATATATATATATATATATATATATATATATATATATGATTTTCCATTTTAATTTATGTTTTTCCTTAAAATCATAAATTAAACATGGCTATAATGTATATTCACAATGTATATTTTATACTTCAAGACATTTTGTATAATTACATGTTGTTGGCTTAAAATATGCTATATATTTCACAAAATTTTAATACTATGGATCAAATATTTATGCACTAATAAGATTCAAATAAATAATGACCAATATCAAGCCTTTCTCAATTCATATTATTGTAATATTCAATATCAATTACTTTTAGTTACCACTAAGCACCAAAAGGCATGCATGACTGTTTTCATTCCTCCTCCCCCTAGACCTCAAAGTTATCTTGGCTACCATATCACCCCTTTATCCAATACTTATATTGGATTCTACAGTCCATGTTATCAATTTTAGGAGATATAGGATGGCATATAATAGAGGTAGTCAACATATTCCTCCTCAACCCACTCCACCTCTCACGAGTCCATCCACCCAAGAAAAAGGGTATGATATTGTTGATCAACCAAAAAATACCCATGCTAAGATTTCTCTCCTGGAGTTAAAAAAAATCAACTATCTAAAAAGATATTTTATATGATGCATTGCATGAGATAACTTAACCAAATTATACAAAACATATATACTATAATTTTATTATGAACACATTAAAGGATGAAAAACGTAATTTCTTTTGAAAATGAAGACTTACCTACCAAACATATAATGTATCAAAATATACCATTGCTCATCTAAGTTCAAATTAAAATCAAAGTAGTAAAATGTGTTTTAATAGATAATGGATCAGTAATGAATATTTATAACATAAATTTATTTAAAAAATGGGTATCAATATGGATAGTGTTAAAAAATAAGATAAAAACATAAGATGATTTGATAATATTCTACATAAAGTACTAAGATCAATATCATTGGATTGAAACTAGGACCCAAGATATGGGTTACTATATTTTAATTCATGCATAATAATTTATATTACAATTTGAATTTGGGTTGACCTTGGATGGAATTAGTACCATCTACATTACAAAAATGTGTCAAGTTCATACATGAAGATTATTTTTATACATTCCCTAGAGATGATGATCCATTCAAATATTGTAAAATGATAAAATCAAATAATGTTATTATAACATAATGAAATAAATATTAGTATTAGTTAGCATAAATTAAAACAAAATTGAAATATCTACCACATCTAAGCATATGTCCTCAGATTGAGCAAAATAAAAGGAATGCAATTACAATTGAAAATAATACTTATTATACCTTTTGTTGTGCTCTTGGGAAATTTGGATGAACTCAGATGTGATGTAGTTAAAAAATTATGTCAAGACACATAAAATATTAATAAACACCTCCCTTGGAAAATGGATGATTTGGTGGGAAGTTTTAATGATGTGGTTTGAAGATTTGATTCCCAAATTAACAACACTTTGTTGAATAAAATAAGCTTGTTGAGAATGAAAGGTGGCCTTTAAATTTATAGGGTTCTTGAGTGATTGTAGACTTTTGGATGAAGATTTAAATAAAATGATGAGAAGAGATTTGCATCTCATTTAATGCCATGTGTGGAGCATGTAAAAACATGTACGGAAATCTATTCATGAAAGTTTGGAGTGTGTAAGAGCATGTCATAGACTTTTCTTGCATACTTTTCTCCTTGCATTGTATTTTCCTTGAGAATGACACTTTGACTTTGGAATATGATTTTTAAATTTTCAAGTGGGTATTTTGATGACATCAAAAATTTGATATGGAAACTATGATTTATTGATTTATTTAAAAATAATAATTGTGCATTCCATAATTTTAAATTATTTATGATATTGGTCAATTAATAGATATTAATAAACTAATATGATTTTTTTAGGATCAGATAAAGTCAATTGTTTATTTGATTCAATGGATTAATTGATTAGGGGAAATGTTGTAAAGTTCTAACTTGATTCAAGATGTTTTTGATGATTTTTTATAGTGTGATAGGTGAAAAACCATGATTAAACATATATCATTGTGATTATAGATAAAAACTATGATCAAATTGATGATTTTGGCTGATAAAAAGATGTTAGGGTGAATACACATAATATTATGGGAAAGTGATTATTGGTAGGATTATTTATCAGCTAAAAGACCAAACTAAAGATACCATAGAGTTTATTCCTTTACATCAACAACATTACACTTCTATAAATTGACAAAACAAAGGATTTTATTAATTACATGTTGAAATCAGACATAATGACTTCAAAAATAAAGGATGTATGGATTTTAAAAAGGGGGACCATTGATTTGTTTGTATTGAGTTAGTATGTATACCAAAACATTGTAATAAAATAGCATAACATAGAAGAGATAACATACAAAGAATAATTATAAGAGGTTACAGAGTAGAGTAACTTGTGTAATGGCTTAAGGAAATATTGTGTAAAGATTTATCTAAACATTGTATTTGGTGGTTTATATGCATAAACTGCCAAATAAAATGTCTATATAGCTCTTTACACAATATTACCTTAAGCCATTACACAAGTTAATCTTCTCTATAACCTCTTATAATTCTTCTCTACAAAACTATAATAGAATATAATAGTGTAGCAAAGATAAGATACAAAGAATAATCATAATATGTTATAGGTTAGAGTAACTTGTGTAATTACTTTAGGTGGTATCATGTAAAGGGATATATAAAAATTATATTTAGGGTTTTATATATATAAATAAATAAAAGTTAGAGTAGGAATTATTGTGTACCATGTACTCTATGATTTATTGTGAATATAGGCACTAATTTTTCAATGAATGTTAAGGATTATAACCAATACTAATGCTTACATTACATTAGTCTAACTAAAGTTGAAGTATATCAACATAATTTTTTTGTAGCCAATAACTTTAGATTTTGTGTCAATATCTGGTGACATTGCACAAATTTTAGTTCAATAATGTCTAGGGCAATTATCTTTTGGAGTTTTAAAAGGTTTCATTAATATAAATAGAATAGTGGTGGGAATAAATACTATTTTTTTTCAAATCAAATTTAAAAGGACATGCAAAACATTATCAAAAATAAAGTCATCATTATTTAGACTATAAGAAGAAGAATTTTGGGTTACCTTTGAATAGATTTTATGGCCTTTGATGCTTCAACAAGACAAACATATGTAATGTTGTCACATTCAAATTAAAATATCTATTTATTGGATTATAAAATAGTTTAAGTCTCTCCAACAACTTGATACACCCATAACTCAGGATATTAATTACTAGTTTGAGAATATCTTCAATTCATTCATCATAATTTAGGATATATACGGTTGGATGAGCTTAAATGATAATAAATAAATAAAAATTCTTGATAAAGTAATTTTCCTCATCCACAAGCTACTTGTGGACCAAGGGATAATGAAAGAATATAAATAATTCTTTTAGGGGATAATCACCTAAGGATGGTGTGGGGAAAGAAGGAGGATATTCAAAAGATGTGACCATTTGAAATATATTGTATAAATGGTTGGGAAAGGATAAATAAGGTGTAGGGGATAAGAAATTAAGTATCAAGTAAAATTCAATTAAGGAGAATAAGATTTTAATAAGAGGATAAATTAAATATAGTTAAGATAAAATAGTTAATAAGAGATGAAGAATCAAATAGAGGACGAGAGACTTCATTCATAAATTAAGAAATAAATATAGAAAAAATAAAGGAATAATTGATGTTATGAATAATTAATATGGTATATAAAATGATATGGCCTCTACCAATGAAAATACTAAGGATGAAAATCTTAATACTATCCCTTCACCATAAATAGACAAATTAATATTCACATCACATGAAGGTGTAGATGTAGATAATCAGATATATAACATAGAAGAATTGTTATATACCACAACTAAAAAATTCAATAATTTCATACATAAATGATTAATATATTTAACCAAACTATTGGGAACATCCAAACTTTCAAAACCTTAGGTGTGAAAGACTAAATGATCACGAGTAGTTTGGCCCATAATAGACAAGGCCTAGAAAGTAGTGGAAAAATAAGTGAAGAGAGGATGATTAAGATAGGATGTGTGAATTATATAGTATAATAAATGGAGGAAATTTTATCAATAGAAGTAATTTTGACAATAAGTACTTAGGATGAAAGTGTTATAGATAATATAAAATAATAATAGACGTGGAAAAAGATGTTAATATTCAGAAGAAAGGTGATTTTGAGATAAGTGTTAGTATTCATACTATAAAATTAAAACATAGAGATAAGGATAAAAATAAATTAATATAATGGGGATTAGCTAATGAAAACATGGGAGAATAAATTGAGATATTATATGTTTAAGAAAAGATTTGAAGTGGTGTAACTCCCCCAAACCCAAATCATAAGAGGCCCTGAGAGGAAATGAACTCTTTGGACCAATATCTATCCCCCATGCTACTTCAAAATAGATGTGTACATCCATCCCTTAGACAAAGAGACATATTTATTGGTGAAGAAGTATCAAATCAATACCAAACTCATAAGGAAGAGATTGAGAAAAGAAGGGAATTTGTAAAGAATCAGTTAAAAGTGTAAGAATAATATAATTTCAATTATAATTGAAAAGAGATAAAGGTTATATCCAAGATTTGGTTAGATAACTTAAAGATAAAAAACAACAAAATTTTATAGTACTATAAGAGAAATTACATCAAATAATCATGCAAGTAACAATAAGAATCCTAGTAGAAGTATTCTTAACCAACTTAAGAACATTAAAATAACAAAAAATAGGATGAAGCAACCACTCTTTGAAAATGATATAAAGGATGTAGAATAATATTTTTTTGTATTATACCCATATTAGATGAGTCATAATATTACTAAAAAAGGGTGATGTTACTTGATTTCATCATAACAGTAATGGATGATGCACTTAAATGGTACATGAAGACTTACTCTAGACATGGCACTACATCGGTTAATGTCCAAAAATATTTTAAGGGTGATTTTCACTATATAGACATGCTGACAAAAATCATAAGAAAAGTGAAAGAGATAATAAAAAAGAAGGAAATTGTAAAATACTAAGATCAATGATTTAAATCCATAGTGTACATATTAGAGGAGCCTCTAAATGAAAAAAAAAAAGAATAGAATGGTTTATATCTGTATTAATCCCATGCCTTAGAGCCAATATGGATGGATTTTTTTTAACACATTCAAACATTGGAAATGGTGTCATGGTTGGAAGCTTAGTTCTGGATATGAGATAAGATACCTCATTAAAGACATTGTTTAAAGATTGAAATTAGAGTTGGAATAGTTAATATTAAAATAATAACTATAGATGAAGAGGAATGAGCATGGGGACACTACACAATAAGCATACACCATTGTGGGAAATAATTTAGTGCACAACTTGTTGTGCAAAAGGACATTCTAGGACATAATTCCCTCATAGTGATATGGTTTAGAGATCAATGACAATAATATCAACATAACCATCGATAGGTATGACTCCATTAGTTCAAAAACCTCTATATGGTCAAAGGATTTATTTCAAAATCTGTTGAGTATATGATCAAGATCCACAACACTTATACCTCATGTTGGAAGTGGTGGAACCTATGAATAAATTAATGTAATACACTAGTTATGGATCATTTTATCATTATAATAAAAACTTACCTATTATATATATGCACTCATGGAGGTATAGGATACCAATAGAAAAAAAAAACAATACTAAAAATGTTATTACCGTAACTACCCATGAATAATGTTAGATACCAAATATTAGTCAACACTATCAAGCACCTCGTAAAATTCAAAAATTTCAATCTCAAAATACCAAACCATAATACTACAATAAAAATAAAGGAGGGTTTAAAAGAGGCATACATGGTTGTTATAGAGGAGGTTACTGTACAAGGGGAAGAGGATATAATCAAAATTATAACCAAAGTTATGATCAAGAGAGAACTTCACTAACATGCTACAAGTGCAAAAATGTTAGAAACATTTATATAAATTATGATTAAGAACCCTAGATAGAGTGTGGATTATGATATAAACTAAGTATTCATGACTCATTCTTGTGTCCTAAAGTGGCATAAGTTTATAACAATTATGAAACAAAGATTGAATAATTGGTAGAATCCACCCTAGGAAAGGGGCTAAACACTTGATAAAAATGGCAAAAGGATATGATATGAAAGGGTGGTGTAATTAATTTCACCATAGGAAAGAATAAGATAAAATATTATAAGAATATGGATGTTCATCCCACAAAATATCCATGTCAGAATAAATTAGATAATGTCAAGAAATAATAAAATAATAAAAAGAGATGCTATCAAAGAAGGTTATCCATATTATGAATAATTATTCACAATTGAGAGTAGTGGTAAACACTAAAAGTGGGATCAAGACCGGTAAATGAAAATAAATGGCCACTAACTCTAATATAGACACATATACAAAAGTTGAAAACCTAATATTTATGAACATGACTAAATTGTAGATAAAATCCAGAAGATAATAATATAAAAACAAGATAAGGATCATCTTAAGATGACCTAGCTCAATGAAGATGAGGTCAAAGATCTCAAAATAATAATGAAATTGATTAATTAACAAGACCTATTAACAAAACTCACCCATTTATATAAGTATTGAAACAAGCAACAAAGAGAAAATTGAGTGGATAAAAATAAAAATACAAATACAGAAAATGTATTTGGAACAAACTAGAAATTAAAAAAAGACTACCACTCTACTAAATGTCAAAATAACTGGTTAGGAAATAAATAAAACACTCTTATACCTTGGTGAATATACAAATGTGTTATCATGGACCACATGGGAGCTAATGGGGAAATCATAGTTGCATGTAATAACATATGACATTGCCATGGCTGATGGTACTCGATGCTCACCAATTGGGACCACATAGAATGTTGAAGTTGATTTTAGTGGATAAATAAGTACATTTCAAGGTATTTGATATGTATGATACCAAATATCCTACATTGTTGAACATGGAATGGTTTTTGGATTGTAATGGATCATTAGGTTCTAAAGAGTAATAAATTAAATTTGAAGAAAAGGCTTAGTAGTCCACTTTACACTGGAGGTAGGAATGGTAGTGGCATGGTAAAAATAATTATGGATGGAAGATGAGGATAGTGAATTTAAGGACCTTAATGCCATATATACTATTAATAAAATTATAAAAAAAGATGACCCTAGACGTAGTGATGAGAAGGAACTTATGGTAGAAGAAGAATAAGGAGAGACACCCTTAGGGGATGAAATTGAAGTTTTAATGTAATGCGATCCAAAAACCACAACATTTAAAGTATGTTATATAAGAAAAACACTTTGCAAAGTAAAAATTACTATACTAGAATATACATCACTATAGAGAAGAGATTATTGCATAGAATGCACTTCACTAACAAATTACCAAAATTTATTAGCATTGGGCTAGTCGATGAGAATTTACAATAGATGATGAGCATATTTTTGTAATAATAAATAAGGATGGAAACCATTGATGATACACTAACTATTATTAACATGAGAAGGTGTCACACCCATAAATAAACCATACACACTTGGAAAAGTTTTTTTATACTACTTAAAACAAGGTTTATAAAAGCATAGAGCTATTTTCCATAGATCAAAATTTATATGGGAAAAACCAACCCAAGATTACATCTTGACATGTGAAAAGTTATGGATAGATAGAGGGAAAACTGATAGGTGATTGTGGGAATAATAATTTTATTTGACATTCGATGTATTTCCAAAAACATGGCACCTACATCAAGAGATACAAAAGGAACTAATAGATGGTGGACCTAAAAATGGTTTTTATAAAACTTTTAACTTTTGGGACCTGGATACTAAAGTATATCGATCACTACAAAAAATTAAAAAAACATTTTTATTTATGAAATACTCTATCATAAAGTATTAGTTTTCCATATTACAAACATAAAAAAGAAGGCTAGGACATATGGATGAGTGAGAGCATATTGACGTGATTGTAAGAGAATTACCAAACATTTTAGAAAAAAATACAACCATAAAAGAGCTTTGAGCATATGATATATTGCCAAAAAATTACAAAACAAGAAGAGGACAAGAAGAAAAACTAGAAAACATAAAAAATAGACATTGAGGAAGGAGAGAGACAAATCCTTGACACTGTAAAAGACAAAACACAATACTTCTACCAACTTCTTAGTATAGAAATGATAATAAATCCATAGAAGAAAATCCAAAGATGGTAAAGGTAGGTAACTACTGGGCAAAATAAGAGGTGGAGAAGATACTATAGTTACTAAGGGAATTAGGATTTATTCCTAAGAATATTTACTAAGCTTAAAAGAATC
The DNA here is from genome assembly GCA_037957365.1 of Torreya grandis. Classification (NCBI taxonomy): domain Eukaryota; kingdom Viridiplantae; phylum Streptophyta; class Pinopsida; order Cupressales; family Taxaceae; genus Torreya; species Torreya grandis. Next base: position 316,756 of record JARHVA010003507.1, on the reverse strand, counting down.
AAATAAGATGTGGGTATTATGAAAATACAATTGAAAAAAGATATTAAACCATTATGAAAATAACCATATAGATTAAATCCTAATGTTAATGCAAAAGTCAAGATTAAATTATACAAAATGTTAGTTGATGGAATCATAACCCTATGGAAGATACTAAGTGGATAAGACACATGGTGATTAAGAATAATAAACTGGTGAGATACACATATGTGTTGATTATAAAGAATTGAATAAGGCTTGTTTACATGATCCCTTCCCAACACCAGTCATTAAAGAAATATTGAAAAGTGTTATGGGAAGAGAAATCTAATCCTTAAGTAATGAATTTTTATGATATCATTAGGTTAGAATAGCACCAAAGGATAGAACAAAAACTACATTTTTTACTAAATGGGGATCCTTTATGTATACAATGATGCCTTATAGATTAAAGAATGCACCAGTTGTGTTGAATCATATAATGGTGAATGCATTTAGGGATTTCATTCATGATTTATTGGAAATGTATCTTGATGGTTAGGTGATATATGTATTAATAAAATACCATGTTCAGGCACTTTAGATGATTATTTAAATATGTAGACAATTAAACATTTATCTATATCTAAAAAATACATCTTTGCTACACCTTTTGGTACTTTATTGGGAGACATAATATGAAAAGAAGGGTTGATGGTAGATCCACTTACAACTTCCATAATCATAAACCTACCACCACCCAAAACACATAAGGAAGTTATAATTATATTATGGTATACCAAATATCACCACAAGTTCATAAGAAATTACAAGCTATAAATGCACCATAGAATAATTGTTAAAGAAATGACATAACCAACTACTAGATTGGTCAAGAAAATGTCAAGAGTCATTCGATACATTAAATAATAAGATTAATAATTCCCCAATATTAGTATTTTTATCTTTAAAAAGTCCATTTTGCATACACTTTGATACATCTAGATTACAATAGGAGCAATACTAGCACAACCCCATAGAAATATAGACCATCCAATTTCATTTGCTAGTAGAAAATTGATAAGAGAAAAAAGGAATTATTCCATTATAGAAAGGGAGGCAATCAATATGGTTTATGTGATACATAAATTCATGCATTAATTTTTGGCAAATCGTTTCATATTATTTATAGATAATGAGCCACTTAAGTACTTGATAAATATTCCAATAGTAAAAGGAAGAATGTGCCATTAACTTATGTTATTTCAATAATTATATTTCAAAATTATGGTAAAAAATAGAAAATCAAATAATGAACCTTATTACCTATCAATAAGGATACAACTTCTCATAAAGATAGTTATAGCAGAGCATCAAGAAGCCTTTGTCTCCATACAACAAATTATCGATTGAATAATCACCATCCATGATGCCCTGCACTCTATTTCAAACTCCTCCAAAGAATGTATGTTTGTTAAATTAGACATGAATAAAGCATAGGATAGAGTTTCATGGAGGTTTCTAGATAAAGCTCTTAAAATGTTTGGATTAAATCCCCCCTTCTAAGATCTCATTTTTAGTTATACGTCTATCCCTAAGTACTCTATCTTGATTAATGTCATACCTAAAGGTTGTTTTTTGGCTAATAAAGGTCTGAGAAAAGGAGATCCCCTATCCCCTTACCTCTTTATCATCTTTGTTGAAACTCTAATAAGAGGCATCCAAGATACTCAGGTACATGGCATAATCAATGGCATCAAGATGTCTTAGAAAATACGTTATCACACATGATCAATTTATATATGACACTTTCCTTCTTAGTGAGGCCTTTATTTCTTAAGCTAGGTCACTCAAAATAATTATATTGGATTATGAGAAAGTAACCAACCAGTGTATCAACTTCAGCAAAAGCTTGATCTTATTTCTTAACACTCCCATTGGATTGTGAAGAAGTTGGACACTATATTTGGGTGCCACATCAACAAACTCCATTCCACTCATTGTAGGTAAAATTATACTATAATTATATAACCCCCTATGGATATAATACAAAATAAACTTTCTATATGAAAATGTCATCTTGTGTCCTAGGATAGTAAGCTCTAATTAATCAAAAGTTCCATCCAAAGTATACTAGTATATTTCATGTCTCTTTTTTGTATCTTTGGTAAATTAGCAAATAAAATTAAACAAATTCAACACAACTTCATCTAGAGAGGGTCTAAAGAAAGATTTAGATCCCCCTGGTCCCCTAGGATAAGGCATATCTTCCAAAAACAAATGGAGGGCTAGGACTTCAAAGGATTAAGATCATGAGTAGGGCTCTCATCACCAAATTGGGATTGAAATTTATGAAAGAGGATAAGCTATGGATTGACATCATCAAGGCAAAGTACTTGGAAGGTGAAAATGAGGATAACTTCCCTTAGGAGGAAGGCTTGAAAGATGGATCAAATTTTTGGAAAGTCATTTATAGATACAAAAGTATCATCCAAAAAGGCTTTAAATGGTAGGTAGGCAATGGGGAAATGATTGATTTTTGAGATGGACCATGGATCTTGTAGACACCTCTCTCTTTTGAGGCTTCTTGGATTAACCTCCACCCTACATTCAAATCCTCCTAGGGGTTAAATTTAAGGATTAATGGTCTTATGTGAATGGCATTTCACATTGTAAATCATTACATATAGATTATGATAATGTGAAAGTATCCTAGGCCCTACTTGAGCTCAATTTAAAAATTCATTAAGTTCATATTCCTCTATTTCCCAAGGATGAACTCTTGCTCTAGCCTACTAAAGATAGTGGGGCCTTCTTGGTGAAATCTAGTTAGTTGGTCAATCTAGACCTTGAGGAGGAAGGGAGTATTAGATACCTCTCTAGGTGAAACAACTCATTCCTAAGGTAAACATATTATTCTGGTTGGTAGCTCATGATAGAATCCTCATGATTGATAACTTGGCTAAATTTGGCATGATCATCCCAAATAGGTGTGACATCTACAAAGATTATGAATAACTGGTTTACCACCTCTTTTTGACCTATCCTTTTGGGTAACTGGTCTTAGATTTTTTCTTTATAAATTCAAGGATTCTTAGGTCTTACCTCTCTATCCTTCTTATGGAATCTTGTCCTTCTAAATTTATTCTAGGAAATTTGGAAGGTTAGAAATGATTGAATTTTTTATAAAAAATGGAGGAACATCAAGTATGTACTCCTTCATTTATGCTCCATAATAAAAAATAACTAAAGAGACTTCCATACCAAAGACAAGGTCTTGGGTTCTTCTGATGAGGCATTTATCCTTCATAACTAGAATATTTCTCAAGTCATTATTGATTCCAAGCTAATTATGAATAGGATCCTAGTTATATGGTCATACCCCCTCAAGGATAGATGAAGGTTAATTTTGATGGGGCCTCAAAAGGAAACTTAGGCAAGGCTTGAGGTGGGGGAGTCATTAGAGATCCCTAAGGGATGGTTGTGAAAGCATATGTGGGATCCCCTAGGGGTTCAAAATAATCATGTGGCTAAATCTAAGGCTACTTTATGGGGTATTCAACTTGATTCACACTCTAATGTTTGGAATCTTGTCATTAAGGGTAATTTTCTCAACATTATTAATATACTATAAGGCAAGGTTACTCCCTCCCACATAATTAAACACATTATAGATGATGCCAAATGCCCAATGGCACTCTTTATCAAGGTTTCCATTGGGCATATGTTTAGGGAAGGTAATATGGCCATTGATAGACTTGCCAATATAGGGTTTTGATCCCCCTCATTGGTCACATGGCAAGGGACCACTAATCTACATGCTCAATTATTAGAGGTAATACATAATGATTTAAATAGCATGTCATAATTACCATTGAGGTTGGTCACATGCAAGAGTCTTAGCTATGAATGTGTGGATTTTTAGACCCTATATTCTTAATCATTATAGTATTAAAGTGAAATTACCAAGTGCAAGTGTAGTTCATTGATATCATAAATCTTTTATGGGGACAAAGAAGATCTAAAACTCTATTCAAAATTTTTGGGGAAAGGTTTGTGATAAAATAGGAGGTGACTGAGACTGATTAGAACCACTATCCTATGTGGAGGTTCAAGGCAATGTAAGGGTGTGAAGCAAGATATAAAAATGTGGCATAATTTAATACATGCAACAAATAATTAGACATGATGTAGAGATGGCAAAGGATTTCATTACATCTTGGAACAAATGCACCATCTAAATGTGTGGTATAAATAATGTTATCATAGAAGAGAAAATTGGTGATGTCATTGGTATGATTTGTGAGGAAGTCAAAGTTTTCAAATATAAAACTAGTAAGTTGGAAATCCTGCATAAATTTTTCTAGACTAATGTAGTATTGAATATTGAGAATAAAGGATTTCCTAGACAAAATCTACCTTGATGGTAGCCCAAGATCTTTCTTCAAATAATGAAATACCTTACTCTTTAATGTAATTTTACCTTAATATTTTCACATCATTTCCTATTTCTCAACCATTTTCATGGTTATAAAATCAGTCTTCCATTTTACCTCTTAAAGTCCTTGAAGAGTACCACCTTGGCCTATCAAATTAGCCATGACAATGAAATTATACACCAAGGTCTAATTTTTCACCTGGTATAAAAAGGGGAAACTTTTAGAGGCAAATATATTCTTACCACCCTTGAGAGAGGCTCATTGGATGATAAATTTGATCACCTAAAAAAGGAGGGGATGGTCCACACCCCTAAAAATCTACAACCCATCTCACCTTCTACCATCACCCACCTCTTCAAGTCCCCTCTCAACACTAAGCTTTTAAAATTAAAGGGAATCAAGCCTAATGCTCATGAGGGAAAAATACCCAAATCCATTTCTATCTCTTGGGAGGATAAGGATGAAAGTAAAGGGAAGGAAATATGTGACTTGGAAGATCCTGATAAGGATCATAGAAGGAAGCTATAGATATTTGAGGAGAAGCTGATGGAAATGGGTAGGGATATGGTGGGTCTCATAAAGGAATGGAATGACATGAAGGCCAAAATCAACAAGCTCAAGTTAAATTTTTCCATTGAAAAGGAGGAGAAAATTCATTAAACAAAAAGGCTATAGGTGTTGAAACTATTCCAAAAGATGATGAGGACACTCAAGTAATCTTCAAAGATAAGAAGGAAACTAAAACTCTACAAAATAAAATAATGAAGGGTCTAAAAAAAGTCCTGAGTAAATGAACTCAGGGTAGAGCTGTGAAGGACTCACTGAAGGGAAAGGTTGAAGAGCTACAATGGGCTACCTCAAAGGACCATGCAGGTTCTATGGAGCCTTTAGACTCAGAATAGTTTTCTCTTAATAGTACTTTGGATTATTTTTTCTAGGCTCTTAGTTCTTATGGTATTTTTTCTAATGGTTGATCGAATTCTTTCTTTGTTTTATAGCCCATATGGATTTTATCTCTTGAATTCAAGTCTACTTTGTTTTACTTGAAATTTTGAGGTTACTATATCCTTGTAAAACCAACTCTTTTTACTTAATCAAATAAAAAATAATAAATATAGGGGAAGATATAGGACCATTTGAGGATGAGTTTTTTGGAGCTCATATCTTCCACATATAATCAATCCCCAAAGACAAGGAGGGAATTGCACAATTTATGTCTAATAGAAAGTTTTCATACGGGTATAGTCAAATGCAAAAGAAGAGATTGATGATTCAAGTGTTTCTTTTTATGTTGATTGAAGGAGCACTATTAAATAAAGGAAGATACAAGATGTTATAGAGAATGGTTTTATCATAAGAGAAAGATACCATCTTAAGGAAAGCTCATGATGGAGTTACAAGAGGGCACAACTCTAAAGAATTTACATAAACAAAAGTATTACTAGCATGCTTATGATGTCCATCACTTTTTAAGGATGCACATTAATACACAAGAAATTATGGCATATGCCAGAGAGTGGGTAAACCGAATGTTAGAGATGAGATGCCTCTCTACCTAGTTTTGGTATTAGTCCCATTAGAAAAATGGGAAATTGATTTCATAGGTCCCATAAAATCTACAACAAGGAAAAGTAATGCAATGTTCATTATTAATGAAATTGGATACCTAACAATATGGGCATTAGATGTGTCAATAAAATATTGTATCACCAAGACTACCACAAAATTATTATACAAAAATATAATTAATTTTTTTGGATGCCCATTAAATATAACAAGTGATCAACATAAGCATTTCATCAGTCACATAGTTATGGAATTGATTATACACTTTTTAATCTAGCATCATAAGCACACTCCTTACCATCCTCAAGTGAATGCCACTATTGAGGCATTTGATAAGGTATTAAAGAGGGTACTAAAAAATTATGCAATATAAATATTGGAGAATGGGATACCAAGATACCAATAATATTATGGACTTACCACACTACTTATAAATAGTTGACTAAGTAATGCCCCTTTCAGCTAGTATATGGATTAGAAGCGGTGATGCCAATGGAGTACATATTACCAGGTTTGAGACTTGCAATAAAATTTCGAATGAATGAGAAAGATTTCATTTAGGAAACGCTGATAAAAATATAAAATTGGATGAAAAGAGATTCTTAGCAGCATATAACCAAACACAAGAGAAAATATGCCAAAATTTTGGCATGCTAGGCATATAAAAGTGAAATAAGTTCATTTTGGGGATAAAGTATTACTCTATGATAGCAACTATGAAAATCTTAGTAAGCTAAAAATAAGATGGATTAGACCCTACATAATAGAGAACATTTTATACTAAGGAGAAATAAACTGATAACACTAATAAACACATTGAGATAAGGTTTTGTAAATGGATCTTGATTAAAGCCCTACACCGTACACACTTGTAGTGAAGGGTGGTGAAAAAAATGATGAAATAACTAACAAGGTGACATTGTCCTTCCAAATGAGTAAAGTTTAGTATAAGGTACTAAGGTTCCCTATACTAGATGTTTAAGTTTCTAGTCATAGATCATGTCACCTCACCATTATGTTAGCACTATCCTTGCAAATGAGAAAGTTAAATAAGGCTATTGTGGTATCTTAAAAATAGTCGTCATGATACTTGGTTGTCTGATGATGCCAAAACATCCTAGTAGGACAAATATAAATAATAAGAAGTAGAAAAAATAGTGATAATGAAAATAAAAACATTAGAAAAGATAAAATAAATTTTAAAAAAAATATAAAAGAAAAGAAAGACAAAAACAATTCAAAACCTTAAAATGCATACTAAATAGAGAGATTGTAATAAAGAAGATACTTATCATGCACAAAAGAAACATATGAATGTGCAGTAATAAATTTCATATGATAGTAAGAACATGAGAAAAAATATGAACAAAACTATTTGGCATTCTTTTGTAGTAATAAAAAACATAAATAAGAAAAATATGGGACTGCAGAAGTAACTAGTTCATAATGATAAGAGAATGTGACATTTTAAAAATAAAGAAATTAGAAATTTTTACCATAGAAACAAAAATTGAAAAAAATGAAAAGATTAATCTACAAAAGAAATGGATAGATAGTAGTGAAAGAGTAGATTGAATATAACCTAGTAGTAGTAAAGTTTGTTTTTCATCGAACAAAAAAATTCAATTGGATTATTTTAATATAAGCTAACACAGGCAAATGAGTGGATGGTAGGAACTACATAGATGAAAACTTTATTAAAACAATGATGTCATAAAGATAAGAACAAAATAAATGAATGATATGACATGTTATTACATGCCAAAGCAAGGAAAATGAAGGAAAAAACATAGATAATAAATGAGAATAATTACATTAAAATGAATCAATATGATTAATGGAAAAATCAAACATGATATAAATAAGGGTTTTGATAATAATAAATTACACAATTGTTTGAGCATTTGACACTGTATAATTTTTTTTGAAGTGTTCATATTTTTATTCAATCCAAATTTTCAACTATTTAGACAAAGAAAAGATGGATATTCCTCACATTATAACTACATAATAGATTAAGCAATCCAAATACAAGAAACACTTACTAAAATTAGATAGTCTAGATCCATTGGGATATTTTTATAAAGTTCCATATCTAGTCACATGTGAATAGAAATATTTATAGATACATCAAGTCACACTTAGTAAAAATTGATCATAGCATTTTGTAAGCAAAGATAAGTGTAACGATGCAATTAAACCCATAAACACAATAGTTGGAATATAAGAAGGAATAAAACATCATACCAAATCTAAAATTAGATGTGTGTAGCTAGTTATCCTAATTTGTATTGATGAAATCATGACAAAAGTGATATTGAGAAAATCCCATGAAGACATTTTATATCTAAACCAACCTTGCTACATCACACCAGATGTGATTTAGATAATCATAAGATTTATGTATGAATGAAATTCCACCCACAAGTATCGGAAATAATAATGTTATTAAAAAATTCCTAGCCATGCTTATAGGGACAAAAGTTAATAATCAAGCTTTGTCAACTCAGAACATGAAGGATCTTAAAGTTAAATTTATAACAAAGGCCATTACTTAGAAGGTATACTACATAAATAAATAAGACTAAACAATGATGAAAAGTGTGAAAATTTCATATGACATGGTATTTATAGGAATGAAGTATGACTTGGATACCACACTCCATGAATAATACTTGGGGATACTCTAAAAAATCAATAAAGGTAAACATGTCCATGACTTCTGCTATGGTTTGATTCTTTTAGTATTAGCTATGTAATTTACACAAAATATTATGGGACATGAGGGCCTGATAGAATGGAGTTCATATTCCTCTATAAGATCCCAACTAATAACTACAATGAAAGGTATTCTTACAGTATAAGAGGTAGAAAAGTTTCTTTAATGGGAGAAAAAGATTAATAATATGGTATAGGGAAGATTCTAGATTTATATGCAAATAATCCAAACATATTAAACCAAATTTCAATTCACAATAGATACATACAACATTTACATTTATCTTTATGATACAAAAGTTGTACCCCTTCCACTTTTACCCTATGAAGTCAATGATGAACAAGTTGAGGTAGTAATTATTGGAGCTAGGAGTTTATCATTAAAGGCCAGGGCATACAGACTATTTAGTGAACTAGGGGTGGGCTCTCAGAGAGGGGAGGAAGAAGAGGATATCCATACAAATGAAACAACATTACCATAGGAAAAAAATAGATTCATCTAAACCTCAACCTAGTACCTACAGATCATCAAGGCTAAGGAGATAAGTCATAGATTTGGAAATATTAAAAGAAGAATAAGAAGAAAACACAACTATATTTGTAGTCAAGAATTCTACCATTGGGGAGGAGTTGGGATAATAATATATAGTAATAAATTGTACCCCCCCTCCCCTTACTCCCTTAGTAAGATGAAAATACCCCTTGAAGAAGGGCCATCCCCAAAAACAAAAATAAAAATTTAGACAATAGAGGAATAAGAGGGTTCACCTAAAACATCTTTAGTAGCTATCCAAACTTTGCTACATATGAGTGGAGGAAAAATATGGACAATTTATTCACTATATCTAGAACATAAGGGTAAAAACAAGTAGAAAGTAATAAAACCTAAGGGTCAAGGAAAAACACTAGTAACATATTTAGAAATAGAGTCCTCTAAACAAGGGAATGAAGAAGAGATGGATATAGAGGAAGAAATATAGGTTACCATAGAGGTACCAGATATGAATACTCTTTTAGGGATGTTTTATAGTAAAGGAAAAATATGTAAAGTGGTCAGGCTACATAATATGCAGATTCCACAAGAAAGAACAAGGTGATATGAGAAATTTTGGACTATGTGGTCTTAGTCCATACAAGTTGTATGATGTAATAGGTGTTACTTTATAATATTTGTAGGACATAATAATAAATACAAATAAAATACCAAAGAGGCTAAGATGATAGTTGAGAAATATCAAGAGGAAGCATTTAAAAAACTACAATGAAATCCCAAATATCTCCTACTAACCAAGAAAGGATTAAACAAATCTAGAAAGTGGAGTTAAGAATTAAAAAATTATAAATAGCCTCAAAATATTGGGAAAAATACCAACAATTGAAAAGGGATAAAGAATTTGAATAACTAGTAATTTGGCAAAGAAAATAATTAGAATAATAACTTGCTGAGGAAAATAAAAAATATAAGAAATTATTGAATCTACCACCCAATAGGCACAAAAAATGTTAAAAGAGAGAGAATATAAGTAATAAGCAGAGAGAAAAATGATAGAAAAATAAGAGGAATAAAAAATGAGATTATAAGAATTAAAATAAAAAATATAAAAAGAAGAAGGAAAAAAGAAAAGCTCAAGAGGATAAGAAAGTAGAGGAGGAGAACTGACAAAAATAGTAGAAGAGGAAGAGAAAAAAAAGAAAAATGCAAAAATAGAGGAAAAGAGAAAGGAAAAGGAGGCTAAAAATTAAAAATATGAGGAACAAGAAAAAAAGAAAGGGAAAGAGGTAATTAGCCCATAGATAAGTTCTAGAACAACATGAGATATAATTCATATTTCAACATAGAATAATTTGGGAAAATTATAAATAGGTATGAGTAGAACAATTAATCCTATGGACCCTATAAAAAGAATAAAAGTAGAGTTGGCAAGGCATAGACAAGCCACATCCACTATCATGGTCCCAACAAGATTTATTTATCCTGTTGTTGGAGGACAAACTCAAGTAGCCCTACAAAATTAACCCAAATAGAAAAGGAAAGAGTTTGGAAAACTCTCATTAGGAGTGATAAAGGAGATTGGATGGTGTAGTGTGTGACTCTTGAAGAGGGCATCAAAACATGCCTCAATGCCTACCCATAATATGATCCTGATATAAGCTTATAAAAGAAAAATAATTAGAGGATACTGTGGAGAATTTCATAAATCATGTAGGAGCCATAGTTGGAAAAATCCTAATAAAAATTGAGGCTAGGGAAAAGTATAATGAATATTTCTTATAGACACTCAAAGGATAAAACCAAATAAGATGATCAAAATATAAAGAGTAAGTAGGGAAACTGCATGAGATAATGAAATATACAGCTACCTAATTTGCTTATTCACTCAACTAGCCCTTGTAGACACATACTAAGAAGGTAGAAATGAAATCCATGAAAAAATAATTGAGTGTTGCCTCAATTATCTTTAGGACCCAAAACATCCCATCTAATGTAAAACAAGCCAAAATGACATCTCTGCATGATCAATAAAAGGAGAAATAGTTGCATCAGATATCAATCTATGAGGATATGGATGATTATAGCATATACTTGAGCACAGGAAAATATGGAGTAAAGATCAAGGACCATGAAAATTACTTACAAATATTAGAAAATTCCTCAGCTCTAGATGATATAGTGACGAAAACTAAGGAGAATATGGCCTTAGAAGGAAAAATTGGGGGGAAAAGATGATCCTGTTTAACTGGGATACCATTGCTAAAGATATGATGAGAAAATATAGAAAAAATCTACCCTAGAGAGGGGAAATTGCTTTTGATTCAAAAATTTTGACAAGAAAATTTTGTTACACTTTGGGTGAATTCAAGAATTTTTGGTACCTATTAGCAATTGGAGTTGTCTCAAGGACAAGACAAAGGTATAAAAGTTGGGAAAATACTAGCATGATTATCTATTATTCAAAGGAATAAACCATAAACACCACAAAGTTGATTCCTTTACTTAAAAAACATGACACTTATATAGGTTGACAGAATAGAGGAATTTATTAATTGGGTACTATGGTAAGAAATAATTATTTATGGATACAAAGGACCACTAGATTAGAGAAAGGGCATGTCTCACATAAATATGAATATTGACATGTTTTGTATTGAGTCGATATTTACATTGCACCATTTTAATAGAATAACATAATGTAAAATAGATAAGATACAAAGAATAAACTTAAGAGATTGTAGATCACAGTAATTTATGTAATTACTTAAAGCAGTATAGTGTAAATAAATATCTAAACATTGTATTTTATAGTTTATATATATATATATAGAGAGAGAGAGAGAGAGACAGAGAGAGAGAGAGAGAGAAGTTAGATTAGGAATTATTGTGTCTAGCATGATTTAATGTGAATATATGTACTAATTCTTTTTCAATGAATGTAAGAATTCTAACTAATACTAACACTTGTATTAAATTATTTTAATTAAAGTTAACCTATATCAACATAATCTATATGTATTCAATAACTCCATATTTTATGTCAACAATGATTCGGTGAATAATGATGACACTATAGTGGAAGAAATGAGGTCTCTATATTTTCCCCTATTTTAAATGACATTGTGAGACAATGGTGAAGTAAAGACCTTTAAAATAATTATAAGACTAAAAAAATGGGCATAATAGGATGCCTCAAGTGATGTGAATAAGATGAAATTGATTAGGAGTGGTAATTTTATAAAAACTACTAAAAATAGACTCATAATGATGCCTTAGATGAAAATGATATGGATGGGATGCCCCCTTGAGGGATCAGATATAAAATAAATTAGATGGATGTGTCTATTTAAACAAATAAAATGATACAAAATGAGGTGGAAGAAGTCAAGAAATGAAACGGATTGGTGAAAACATGAATAAAAATTATGAAAGGGGTGAAAAATAATCAGCCAAGAGGGAAAATGGATGTTCACGGGGGATGGGGGGAATTCAAATTAGAGATATAAATTTACCTTGGGGGTGAAAAAAATTCCTTTCAACCTCTAGCTTTAGAATATCTTAGCTTTAATTTTGTGATCAAGACCTTTGGAGAAAATGATATACATTCCAGTCCATAGGTAGCTTGGAGAGTGGGGTTGAGAGTATTAGAGACCATGGGTGAGTGGTCTAATGGTAAGAAAGATTGAATTTCAAAAAATTGGATTTTTAGAATCATTTATTATCTTAAGAAACACCACATGTGGTGATTTCACCATGAAGAAAAATTAGTCCGTGGGAAATTATATGTCTTGCATAACACATATACATAACATTGAAATCAATATGTGATATAAAAAGAGTATGATATCTATCAATCATGATATAAATAACATAGACATATGTATAATTATGTTCAAGCCTTGATTTTGTATTTTTAGAATATTTAGAATATTTTTGTGTTTTTGACACATTTGAATTTATTTTTGTATGTTTTGAGTTTTGAAACTCATAACAAAGGAGAGTAATTAGATGAAACCAAATGGTTTGAAAGTAAAAGAAAAAGAAGGTATTTGAACAATTTTTAATATATGTTAATGTAAAATATGCACTGAATATGATGGCATGGTCATGTCTAAGAAAGATGGCCCCCACAAAATATGTAAATGTAACTAAAAACCTTCTAGGAAATATAATAGATAGACAAAGGAATAATTGCACATCCTCATCTCATCAAATGTTCACTTTCTAATATATGTAACATTCTTGATGAGTAATATAGCACACAAAAGAAATATTTTTCATGAATAAGTATGCTAGAACTGAGTGAAATATCAAAAAATTAGATATATTAAGGACTTGCTTGCTCAGTTTCTAATTTAGCTATGAAAAATGGTATAAGACATAATCAACTGGCTCAAGATAATAATGGCAGCCATTTTTGATTGTTATTAGACAATAATGTTTATAATAGAACATGCAACTTACTAAGATGAGATTGTGAAAACAAAAAGGGTAATGTTATATGATGTTTGCATAGATCATTATGTTAGAATCTTTAGATGTGGAAAGTGAAAAAAAAGATCCAAGAGACCAAAAACTCACTAAGATCCAAGGACTATAAGAATTTAATATAATCAATTGCATACAAAATAATTACAATAATAACTTGATGAATTGACCAAGAAGCTATGCATTTTTTTTTTCCTTTTTAGATTATTTGAATGTTTTTGAAATTTTTATAATATTTGAGATTGCAAAATAGTAAAAAATGATCCCATCAAGATGAGAGTCATAATAAGAATATGTAATACTATGTGGAAATATCACCTTTCATGGATGAAAAGTGCTAGATGTGCATGACTCAAAATTAGAAAATGCATCAGGTATTATAATGAAATCATCTAGATCATTATCCACATAATCACGTGTGGGAGTAGTAGATCTAAAATATTTATAATTATTTTAAATCCAATGAGGAATAGTATAATATTGTTCCAAATGTTTTGTTCTTTTTGAAACATGATGTGTGTAGTTACCAATTTTGAATATGTTGCATGTGACAATGTTTTTTGTAAACTTGACACTTTTTTTTTTATATGCTTACTTTTGCATTTGTTGCTTTTGAGAGTTTTGCACTTTATTCTATATTGAAATATTTTACATAGGTGAAAAAATTGTAAATGTGGTTTTTTATTTCATAAAAGTATTAATGAACTATAGTGGTGAATGTGGGGGAGGATTTACTATAGATTTTAAAGGGTATTCATATATGATCCCTAAAACCATGACTAATAGATTGTAATGAATGCAATTTATGCATATATTTGTCATAAAATGTACAACATTGAGTTATATAACCAAGGGTGCCTAATATCATATCAAATATCCCACTATGTGGTAGAACTATAAAAAGAGCGGATAATATAGAAGAACCAACTTGAAGAGGCAACACAATGTTCCCCAAAGTCATTTGTTATTTCCCATTGAATGCCATGATACTTTTATATGTTTCATGTATGTTATTTGTGTGTCACCTAATGAACAAAGTCATGAAACTATACATGAATTCTCACTTGATCCATTATCAAATAATACAATATAAATGGGTTGTTGATGAATATATGCTTGTATATATAAATCATAAAAATTAGAATCACCACCCACTATTTCACTATCATCAAAGGTGATCATAAGACATCGTTGCATACTTGGAATAATTATACCAATTATTTTAGCTAATGGATGATCATTTGATTTAGGAGGTGGATATGAATCATAGGTATGATGTAATACTAAATTATACTTATTTGGCTCATGATTTGGAAATGGCCCACTAGAAATATTCAAATGAGCATTTACATTCTAATGAGACTTAATTTCCTCTATAAAAGTGCCTAATTCAATGACATTATTATCAATAATATCTTAAATAAGGTGTTTGAGCTTAAAATATATGTTAGTAGAGTGACCACTACATATATGGTAATCATAATATGCATTTTTATCAAATGATTTGATTTGAAGTCTACTCATGTCAACCTCTAGTGGTGGAGTTAGAGTAATAAAATTGTAATCAATTAATTTTTGAAGCAATTTATGATGCAATCGTGTAAATATATAAAATTTCCTCCTTAGTTGATTTAATAAAATAATCTTGTTATAAAGTTGAGATATAACATTGGTTGTGATCTTTGCATCAACTTTAATATATATTTACTTAGCTTTATAATATGGTTTGCTTTGAAACTTCATGGTGGAAGTTGAATTATATGTAGGTGTATATTTTATCTTGTTCAAACTAAGAAGTTTGACTTATATTTATCTTATTGTATGAAAAATATCCTCATATGATCTAAATTTCTTTAAAATAATTGACTAATGGAAAGGTGAAAGTAAAATTTAATTTAAAATATCTTGTAATTCAATATATGTCAAATTTTTAGTCATTTTGGCAAGTATGGTATTATAATAAAGCACATAATCACTGATACGGTCATTAGTTACATAAGTTTATCAATTTGTGTAGAAAATGTTTCATCAATGTTGATATAAAAATGCTTGAGAAGTTGATATGCTAATGGAGATAATGCTTTGAATGATTGAATAGGTAGATCATAAAACCAACACAAGACATAATCATTTAGGTTTTTTGGAAATAAAATAATTAGAAATTTTTCATTGAAATCATAATCCAAAATGTCACATGAAAAGATCCAATATGTTGTTATAGAGTTCTTTACCTTCATATAATGAAAGTTTAGGAGTTACAAATCTTGTAGATAAATTATATGTTGAATTATATAGTCCTAAAGAACTATGAAGCAAGGCTTGTGAAGTTATTTATTGGTTAGATTTTGGTATACCTTGATCTAATTACAACACCTTGGTATGCAAAAATTTAATGGTTCACAGAAGAGATTATGTAGTAGGCAAGGTAGGTGATGTAGAATGTGTCATTATCAAAGGTATTATGTAAGTAATTTGGTTAGGCATGGGCATAGATATTTATTATAATCCTTGTGTTTCCCCCAAACCCAAAGGTATATATGTAATAAAAATGTCAATAGTATAAGTAACAATCCTTATGGTAGGGTTTATAATATGTTGATTAATATTATCAATGAAATCATTTAGTTCTTTAGATGTACTAACATGACCATGATTTTTTTGATCTTGTTGAGATACAAATAACAAAGAGTAAATTTAATCTAGGTGGGCATCAAGGTATTCACCTAATTGTTTCACATCAGTAGGCTCAAATCTATTATTTTTAGCAAAATCAAATTCATGGGTTTTGTCATTTTCTATGGTCATAATTGTATCTTAGATGTTTAAAGATTAAAAAAAACATAGATTAGTCCATTGTTAATCTAAATGACAAAAATCAAGAATAACAATACACTAGGACTAAAAACTCTTGCCTAAGAACTAGGTAAAACATAAAATAATAAGCAAGATCATAAAATTGAGATAAAAACAATACAAATATCTTACCTTATTTATAAAATTTGATGCTTACTTATTGGCATAGAGATGTTCATGCTCAGTATATGATAATTATAGTCTTATAATAATGTTCTCTCATGGTGGTATCATCTCTCTAATAGTCACTTATGGCTTAGTGTGAAGCTTGGCATAAAATTGGCATTATAACACTACTCTCAAAGGCCTTTTGAATGTATTCTAATAGAATAACCTTACACACAAAATTTTATTGTCATATGGTGTGGGAAATTGTATTTATATCTCTAAGAATTAACTATAACCCTAGGGAAGTTAGGTTAAATTCTAACTTGGGTTGAATCTAAATTAACCTAGGTCAAGTCAGTCTAACCCTAGGTTGGGTTAAAGTACTCATGAAATCTTGAAACCTCAATTTTAGATATTTGTGAGGCATGAAAACTCATTTTTTATATTTATGAGGTTATGAATCATAATTTTTGGAATATTTAGGAAATAATAAATCAATTTATTAGCTCTTTTGACCTTTTACTTCATATTTGGCTAAAAAAATCCTTTTTTGATTAATGAAAATTACTAATTTGATTTGGAATTTTTGTTTAGGTAATTTAATTAAGATTTGAAATGTAATTAATCTTGATTAGTGTTTTTTGTCTTTTGAAACTTGTTTAAATGTTTTCAACTAACAACGTGATAGGCGAAAAGTGTCAAATTACTGTCATAATTTGAAAAGGGCTAAAACCAAACTAGGTTATGGGTGCATATAGGATAATATGCCAAAAAAAATAGCCTCCTAATGTTTCTACATAATTAAATACCCTACATGGATGAATTTGAGAAAATTTAGTGATTTTTGGGCTTAAATTATGTCATTTGCTAGAAATTGAACTAAATCTTAGTTTAGTCGTGAAAGTGGCCAAAACTAAGTGTCTATAATTTGAACCTATTTGAGAAGGCTTTATGAGACACAAACACAATAAATTATTTTCAAAGAATGCAAAATCCATTAATCCAAATGATTCATAACCCAAAGGGTGATCGATAATCCCTTGATGCCCCTTCGAGGGAGCAGGCAAAAAAATATAGTTGTCAAAAATTTCCTCAAAATGAAGAAAATGGCATGATCTAGATGGTAACAAGGGTGGAATAAATGAATTACCCAAAGGTGATTAGAAATAATAATGGTGGTGGAGTCACTAATTTACCCAAAATGATTATAATCAAGAATAAAGAGGTGTGACACTAGTTTATCCAAAGGTAATTATAAGTAGTTGCATGAATAGCTACCCTGGTAGGGTGGTGAAATAGATACTAATTTACCCAAAGGTGGTTATAATCAATCATTAAGGGTACAACACTAGTTTTTCCAAAGGTGGTTATAAGTAGTATCACAAATACTTGGTTATTAAATGATAGTGGCATGGATAGGGTGATGGGATGAATACTGATTTGCCTAAAGAAAATTATAATTAGTAATGAAATGTGAAACACTGATTTGTCTAAAGGTGGTTATAATCAAGAATAAAGAGGTGTGACACTAGTTTTCCCAAAGGTGGTTATAAGTAGTGGCATAAATAGTTGCCTCAGTAGGGTGATGGAATTGATACTAATTTGTCCAAAGTTGAATATAATTAGTAATGTAACATGAAACATTGATTTTCCCAAAGGTGATTATAATCAAGAACAAAGAAGTGTGACACTGGTTTGTCCAAAGGTAGTTATAAGTAGTGGCATAGATAGTTACCTTAGTAGGGTGGTGAAATGGATATTGATTTGCCCAAAGGTAGTTATAATTAATAATAAAATGGGAAACATTGATTTACCCAAAGGAAGTTATAATTAGGAATAGAATGTTGGTAACTAATTTTTCTAAAGGTGGTTATAATCAATGACATATGCATTTGCCCTAGATAGGTGGGTGGAGTGGGTTGAAAAATAATGATTTGCCTAGAGGTAGTTATAATCATTAAATTGGTCAAAAATAGAATGATTTGACCAAAATAAATTATAATTATTCACACATTCAAATTGAGTGATTTAAAACACATTTTCTTTGGAAAGGTAGAATATATTGTTGATCGATCAATAAAATAATTTGCCACAATGGGGTAAATTAGAAAAGGTGGCTTATGCAAAAAATATATCAAACATATTTATTATGAGTTGGCAAAGTATAATAACACATTTCTAGTCTAAATGTGAGATCAAAGATACATGTTCAAACAAACATAGGATATAGGTTGAAAAATCATGTTTTTAAATGGGTCTCAGGGGAGGCTCAAAAATATGGTTTGACTATAATACAACCAGATAATAAGGCACTTAAGATTAAATGACATACAAAAAATACCATAGATGTGAAAAATACACTTCCTAGATTGCATAAAATGAACTATAGACCCTTGAGGGTAAAAAATTCAAAATTTTAGTTATATATTCACCCTTGGGTTGAAAAAAAAACATTTTTACCCTAACCTTTTGAGAATTAGTTTTCTACACATATTATTGAGAGAAATGGCCCACATAGGAGATTGATATCATGTATCAAATTGAGTGAGGGAACACATGTAGCCATTATACGATGGGTCACTGATAAGTAATCTCACTTTTATCATTAATGCACATTTATTAGCATTTATTTCATGTAGTAGGATGAAAATGGTGAAGTCATCATTTTCATTTTAAGGAAAATGATAGATTCACCAAGTAAAATGATGAGGATGGTGACAATGCCAAAAATGGGTGGAAATTGCCAAAATGGTGATTTTGCCCATTTTTAGGCAAAGTCACCATTTTTGTAAATGCAAATGGTGTTTTCACCTTAAAATATGTAAAATCACCTAAATAATGGCTTTGACCTAGAGAAAATAACATTTTTTCTTTATAAGCAAAAAATAATTAATTTGGGGACTTGAAAGGGGTCCAATATTTGGAAGAGGGTTAATTAGATTGAGTGGGCTAAGATTAGGCTCAAGTAGCTATATATAGTTAGGATGACACTAAATTTTTGTATTTTAGGAGTGATTTTATATTCTAACTTATTGTGAGAGATGGTCACATTATCTACAAACCCCATAGATTTAGATCAAGGACATGGTTAGCTTTTTGTAGATGTTGTATCTACATAATGTGGGACAAATGTTAGTTATCTAGGTTTATCAGGTTTATTTAAGTACATTAGATATACAATGACACAATGAGATATACACCTTTCACTTGCCAATTGGAGATTTTATTGTTACACTTGAGGATACCTGGTGTATCCTAAAGTTATTTATGTGCAGATGATGATTATTTTGGACACTATTGACACAATAATAGGTAATTCTCTATGACTTGTGTAGTAATTTGGGTATCCCCATGTTTTATGGGAAGGTTTATATAGACCTTATTGAGACCCATACCAACATTCATCTAGATGATTTACCTGCTAGGGATCTATTACCACTAGCTCTTATTAATTAGGAGGTTTTTGTCTTTATGGACATTGGCAATGGTATCTTGCTTCTTAACAATAGTAGATAGTATTTCCATATGGGCATGGGTGGTGTAATGAGGAACATGCTAGAAGATTCTACACATTTTACCTAGGGACCAACTATTTTGGCATAATTATATATAGACTTTCACATGATAGTGTATTGAGGTGGATGCAACATCAGGGATTGTTCTCTTCTCATAGCCTCAGTCTGGGAGCATATATCAATCGAGTGACTAGTCAAGATGCACAAATTATGAGATCTAAAGGATTTAATAACATAAGTTTGGGCTTAAATAGGAGTTTGTAGGTGTGGTTGTAGAGGGGGCATCCTATTTTACCATTAGATGTTCAATGACCTAAAACCATCATTCTTGATTTGGAGGTTTTACCTCATGTATCAGTTGTAATGGTTTAAGGATGGATGGTACATGATATTTATGACTACTAAATGATTTAATACTAGGATACAATCCCATATTATATTATCCTAGTAATAAAGCATCTAGTAGTCATAAATATTAATTGGGTAATGAATTACTAAGTACTTAGGTTATTTGTCTATACATAATATGTACCTAAAGGGTTGAGATGGTTTGTCTATGTTATATGATAGATCAATTGGGATACTCTTATGATCCTAAGGAGTGAGGATACATTGAGATATATCAATATAACATGGGTTTTTTGGTCTTACATAAGAGGAACCATAGATGTAGGGGTCACTCCAACTTACATACATTGGTGGGTACAGATGTGCCTTTTGAGGCTAATAGTTCTAGTAGTGGTAGGTTCCCATGGATATCAAAGAGATAGAGGCTAAGACCTCAAGTGGTAGTGGAAACACTTGGTATGATAGTGATAATGAGGTTAGGGATGATGATGATGTTGGATGCTTTGATGGAGGTGATGATAGAGGAGATGGGGATGGACATGGAGATGATGGGGATGGAGATGTAGATGGAGATAGGGGTATAGATTTGATGATAATCAATCTTATTTTGGTAGTGATTATAGTTAGATAGGTTGTCTTAGGCTAGGTAGGGCCTTTAGGTACATAGGTGGATCCAGGATAGGCAAGGCCTTATGGCATGACTATGGTAGGTAAGGATACTAACATGTTATAATAAGAGATCATTGCTTGTGTGCGATAGATTGCAAGGTTACAATAACAAGTGATAAATTATATAGCATCTCAAATATGAATGATTATGATATGAACCTAATTCAATCAAAAATATCTCAACTAAAGGCTAAGATAAACTATTTAGTTTTGATTTAGGATCAACTCATGACAAAGAGGGATTAGGCCATCAATGAGTGAGATCAGGTATTAGCCACTATGGATAGACTTAGACAAGAGTGAAATGTATCTTAGGGTGGTGTTACACATACAAGGTTCTCATAAATGGTTTGGGAGTGCCTTTAGGCAAAGGATGAGGCATCATACTATAGGCAAGCCTATGAGTCTACTATGCCTAGGGTTTAAAAGGTTATTACATTCAAGATCTGGGATGCATAGAGGATAGTGAGTAGATATAGTTGGTCTCAAACTAGGACTCATATTATAGGTGCCTCAATCTAGTGTGTTCATTATCCACAACCACCACCACTAGGACCATTAGGGCCACCAAGGCTTCCTCTAGCAATAGGTCCTATGGATACATAGAGCCAAAGTTGATCACTAGGATCTTGGAATTTTGGTATTTTGGCATAATTTGGAATATTGCATTGTACTCATTGTATCAACATACTTATGGATTTTTGAGACATCATTATGATATGTATATATCCTCTATGTATATGACATTTGAGATACATTAACATTTAGTTTTAGGTCCTGTGAGGCTGATGTACATGTATATGATATTACTTTGATATATATACAATGCCATGTTGTTATCTTGTTTATCACATTTTTGACATTAATTAATATTGATTAGCATTGATCAACATTATGGATTTTTAACATTGTTGATGTTTATGCTCATATATGCTCTATTCATATATTGCTTATGCTATATTTATGATATGTTCTATTGGTTATCATATGATTATGATGTATGAATCATATGGATGCTTATTCAGAGATGCACCTCTATATAAACATATAATAAATCATTTTTATTCTTGTTTATTACTCATGTATTCATACATGTATTTGGGTATTTGGCTAGTTTTTGATATATCAAAGAAGTACTACCATTACATTGCTAGAATAGACTATGTGTGCACATTTTTGCTTTAGCTTATGATATTATGCATGATAGTTATGGAAAACTAAAATGGAAATATATACCCTAAGCATGAAAAAATTAATTTAAATGCACATATAAACAACCTAGGATTAAGATATGAATAATCTAATGCTAAGTGTAAATATAACAAATAAACCAAGTGTAAGGCTAAATACAAAAATTCACAACCTAAGTACATTATATGGATAATCAAGACTTAAGTGTAAACAAAACATAATAATCTTATGGTAACAGAAGAACAAAAAGGTGAAATAAATACCAAAACAAAGAAACAAAAAAGATAAAAAAAAGAAAAACAAATAAATAGATAAAAATAAACAAAAAAATACAAACAAATAAAATGTTGATAAAAAAAATATATATATACAAACAAACAACATAAAATATAAATAAACTATACAAACAAACAAACAAAATTGATAAACAAAAAAACTAAGGAAATAAACCAACTATACAAATAAACAACAAAACACTAACAAATGAAAATAGACAAAACATTAACAAAAACAAATCACAAAATAATAACAAATAAATTAAATAAAATACAACAAAATACCAATAAAAATAACAAAACACCAATAAATAAAATAACAAAACACTATCAAAAAAATAAAACAACACATAGATAAATAACTAAATAAGCACAAACAAAACAACAAAAAACACACAAAAAACCAATAAATAAACAAACAAACATGACATAAATAAACATAATAACTAAATAAAATAAAAAACTATGAACAAACAAACAATATAAATAAGATAAAACAAACAAAACAAATAAAGATAGTTAAAGTAAATAAACAAACAAATAAAACAAGTAAACCATGCCACAAATAAAGTAAACAAAACAATGAAAACAACTAAACAATCTAAAGTAAATAAAAGTGTAGTAAACAAACTACTATAAACATACAAAAACAAACAAACTAAGCTAAACAAACAAAAATACATAAACAATGGTTAATCACAATGTTAGTACAAACATAAAACAAATTGTTCATGCATAAGTAATAGAGGTGTTACTCTTAACGATAGGGTGACCCTTAAGCTAGGTAGTAATGACATAGGTAAAACAATATAGGAACAAAATATTAATGATTACTCTTAGGCCATAGGGAAACAATGACAAGAACATAAAACAACAAACATTACCCCTAGGATATAGGAGATAATGAAATACAATAAAAATATGGTGTGAATAGAAGAAAAGGAAGGGGTAGCTAAGCTAACTCCAAATGCATTAGACAAGTGGATGTTACCTACATAGTTATATGGACATAATATCCAATGTGAACTTTAGGCTAAATGTAGTTCTTCCAAGATATGGGATAGAAAAAAATTAATGATAAAAAAACATGATTGAATTGTAGAGGAAAATAGGAATGATCTCACAAAATTATGAGTACATAAGAAAAGAGGGGATGACATTTTAAAATCATGAAAATATCAACACAAATAAATTACACAAGCATGAAAGTATGGCTTAGACTAAAACCACACTAAAAGTTAAGAGATGAGTATCCATAAATGAACTGAATCGATAATTCATAGTGTTTAATACATCTAAGCTTTAGAATGAGAATGAGCTTGTAAAATGATGAGAGCATAAATCTAAGTTTCTTTTAAAATGGAAAGAGCATACATAAATTCAAGTGGTCATTAGTGCATCAAAGTTGAATACACAATTCTCACAACATCAACTCTAAAAATGGTGAGAGCCTACGACAAAGGCCAATAAGGATGGGGAAAATAAATGACAAGTGGTTACTCATGAAATATTTAGGAGTCCCAAAATCCTTAAGGCAATAAAGTGGTTGAAAAATAAAAGGTATGGTCGAGCTAACACAAGATACTCCATGTATCTAAGTGTTTCCTAAATAGTCTGCGTGGACCTCAAGCTGATGTAGTTCTCCTAGAAATGGGAGGAAAAAGACCAAGGTGGTCTAGAAATAAATTAAACAAATAAGATTCCCCATCCCACAAAATTTTTATGGATTTATATCTCACATGGAAACTCTAATCCAATTTTCATGATTTTGTGATTTTTAGGATTTTAAAGTCCTTTTACAAATGTTTAGTGGTTTTCAAACTATTATAAATATTTTAAGAATTTTCCCCTACATCTCAACTTGATTTGAGAATTATGAGATATAGAATGGTCCAACTTATAAAATGGTGAGATCATGGCTTAGGTTTCTCACAAAATGGTAAGAGTGTGCCAAAGGGGTGATTAAACTAACCTTAATGTGAATAGATTACTACCTACATAGTCTCATAGGACCTATTGCCTACATTGGTGAAAGCTATGGGAATATTACTAACGTTTTTGGTGTTTTTAGTATCTCAACTCAATAGAGAATTATGAGATATAACACGATCTAAACTTATAAAATAGAGAGAGCATATATCAAAGGGGTGACTGAGCTAACCTCAACATAAATTGATCATTGCCTACATAGTTTTGTAAGACCTCAAGTCACTATAGTTATGCATACATAAAAAACATCTGATTAAGTATCAATAAGTTTAGTTATAAGTAAATAGCAAGACAAATGATAACAATAATGGCAAGGTGATTTAATAGTTTTGGGAATAATGGATTTTTATTCCTAATTTAAGGGTTTGGAATAATAAATTAGTAAATAATATTGTAATAATTATAGTACTAATTTTTATAATTTATTTTGTCTTATAAATTTTTCTAAAACAATAAATAAAGAGAAACGTAACTTAGCTTAAAACTAGACTAAGACAGTTGAGATAGAGATAAAACTGACTATGCAAGATTGGGATAGTGTCACAAATTAGAACCTAGCTTTCATTCGGTGAAAGGATAAGAGTGCCAAAAATAGGACACTTTGGGGTTTGGTGTTATAGTCCACTCCTACCATTGTTGTCCAAACTAGTCACAGAGATATGATTTTTTTAGGTTTTGTTTATTAATTCTGTATGAGTCAGCCTATGAAATCTTAAGTGTTAAATGTTGATAGATATTATTGTAGATCTAATTCAATCTTTAAACCCTAGACCTTCATTGTGCTTGATAAAAATTGAAAAAGAGGGGGGGTTAGTGTGTGTAAGATTCACTAAACATTTATCCACACTCCTTATATGGGTACTATGCCTACATACCAATACTCTGAAGAGGGATTAAGCCATATGTAGTTATCTCACATGATGTGCTTTGTGAAATAGTGTAATGAAGATGAAAAAGTACTAAATTGAGAGTGATTGAGGTGGTTAGGGATTGGTGTGAGGGTTTGAATGCATTTGCAGCTATGTTGGGTGATTATATGTAGAGAATATGAACATTTGCCTTAATGGTTTGTTTTTATTCTTGCTTGATTTGTAATATTTTTCACCTTCCTTTTTAAATAACCTTTGTATGGAATTTTATAAGGAACTATTGATCATGGGTTAGATGTATTCATATTAGGTTGACATGATGAAGGATAGGAATCAGATGAAAATGGTCATTTGGGCTCAAAATGCAATTGGATAGGAGCATAAAAAATGAGACACCCTAGGGTTTGGCACTATATTTTAGGTATAAAAATCCTATCCTATAGGCTTGAGACCTTAGAAGATAGAATTGGCTTGGGAAATAGAGCCTGACTAAGCTAGAATGATTATCTAGAAGTCTACAAATGACTAGTTATGAGCAAAAAGGTATCTAGAAGGGTCACAAGAGCATGAAAGAAGGTATTATGGATAGGGTGTCATACTCCACACTCAAGCTACCAATTTGGACATTTTATATGACTACATTTTCCCCCATTTTATTCTAGTGATGTAGTAAAGTGAAATACTAGGATAAAGGAAAAGTAGAAAGTGTACCTAAATTTACCTGTAAGGGTAAAGTATATGAAGCTATGTGATCCTGAGTGTGCATAGAGAGCACAACATGAGCAGTAAATTTTCAAAAGAAAACAAAGAGTAGACCAGTTCTTACTAGACACGCTATGTCTAAAATAAGAACCTACAAAAGTTGGGTAAGAGAGAGGAAGAGAAAGGAATGAATACACCTCACTAGGTATGTGTACCAATACAAAACCTATTATGCTATTGAGTGATGCTAGATAATGTTGGGTATGTGTTGAACCAAAAGTAATATTATAAATGAAACTAAGTGCTCAATTCCCTGAGAGTGGTTGAAGAATGCAAAGGCTAGCCCTTTGGCTCCATCATTTCTGACTAAGTGAAGTTATGTGATCATACATGTGTTAATAAATGTTTGGACTATGTGTCTAATCCCTCTAAGTAGGTGGCTCAAGAATGCAAAGGATAACTAGTCATTTGGATCTATCATTACCCACTAAGTAAAGTTAGGAACTAATACTGATATGAATGTGCATTATATGAGATGGATTTTGAATCCCATGAATGCTCTATAATATAATAATGTGACATGGATAGTTGAATGTGTACTAAAAACTATGACAAACTTGGCCACTCTTAAAGAAGGAGATTAGGCTTGTATGAAATCCACTCCAAAACTAGGAACTAGGCTTATGTGGAAGCCACTCAAGAATGATGCCAACCACCTACAAATGAAATAAGGCACACAATTTCTAAGAATGCCTAGATAATATACTAAAATTGAAAAGAAAAGAAAGCTAATGTGCCACATACATTACCCCCAACCATTGGTGTCTATAACATGGATTTTGATCTAGAACTTATACCAACTACCCAATATAAAACTAGAAGTGATAGCCATCATGTTATGCATGATGCCCCCATTATTTGGATTCTTTGAAAAAAATTGTACTAAAAATACTGAATATAAACTATATTATTGTTGATAAAATTGTAACTAAACTTACCTTTTTGTCTATTTCTAGAAAATATACATTTTTGTAATTTGGATAGGAGCACCAAAAATAGGACACCTTGGTATCTAACACTATTGTCTAGGTCCAGTGCTTTTGTCCTTTACTGATTCTAATCACTATTCTATAATCATCACTATTTTCCTAGTTTGTTCAACCTAATTTGGGTTCTAGTTATTGTTTTGAGTGTTCTAAAAATTGATTATTGACTAGTAGAAATATCTATTGTCTTTAACAAAACCCTTAATTATTTCCCCCTCTTTTGAGGGTAAGAATGAAGACCCTAAAATGAGTGCCTTCAAAAGAAAGAGCCCTACAAGTGTGTTATTCTATGAAATACATGAAATAGCAATAACAATCAATAAGATGTCTCAAGATATAATATAGTTTATGTTGGAGATTGTTAGATCAACAGGGGTATGCCTAGATAGATATAACAATGTAATAGCATGTGTAGTTTATTGAATTGAAACTAGAAATGTTAGTTATTAGTTTTTAGTTGTCTAGGAGGGATGGAGCATTATGTCCATCATGGCATCCAAGAAAGAAAGATAATACATGATGTGGATCATGGCATTGTAAATAGTGAGAAGAAAACAAGTAACAAGCATGCAAAGCAAGAATTATATAAAAGTGGCTAAGGTTCCAAGAAAATAAGGGACATGGGCCCATATCACTCAAATTGGAAAATAAAACATACAAGACATGTTTAAATTCCACATACACATATAATTGAAAACAAACAAGGTTGGCATGAGGGCTATAGGCACATAGAAGAGTACAAGCAAAAGACATTGGAAAACGTCCTAAGGCACATATAAGAATAGAATCAAAGGACATTGGCAAATGTCCTAAGTCACATACAAGAGATAAAAAAAGAACTGAGAAAATGTAATCACATCTAGATATGCAAAGAAAGAAAGGAAGGCATGAAAATGCTAGAAATATAATCACATATAACTAATTAAAATAAGAAGTGAAAGTATGCAAAACATATAGTAAAAAACTAGGTAGATGCTAAGAAATACACAAGTGCTAAATACTAGTGAATGTCGATAGAATAATCTATGTAATCTAGTAAGTAATGTATATCATCATGATAACTAGAGTGTGTGGTATAGGAATGACATAACTTGGATGGTGTAGTCATGTAGAAGATGCCCCCGATGGGTGGATATGTCAATGTATGTCTTGAATTTAGAAGCAGGATACCCTCTCAATGGGTAGAGTAAAGAAATCAAGGATCTGGGTGTCACTGCACACATTCAAAGAAGATCAAATGAAGCATGGTAATGTAGATAAATTGACATACAATAACACATACAAACAAAATGTAAGTCTAGTAGGGTAGTAGAAATGTAAATCATGGATAATGCATACAATTGAAATGTTTTTGTATTTTGAAATATTTGAATGTTTTTGGATTTTGACATATTTGAATGTTTTTGGTATTTTGATATAAGATATGTACAAGCAATCATAAGAAGACTATGTACAAGAAATTGAAAAGAATCTATGTACAAGCAAGATTGAGAAGAAATGATACTAACCGATGAGTCTCATGAGAGACTCCCTATTATGGTGTCCTATATCAAGGATAGGGATCATGAATGGTCATGAATCATAATGGAAGGGTTGAGACTATGGCTCTAAAAGCTGTGTATGTTGTAAATGCTTTAAAATAACTATAGTGGAAACTCATTCTGTGGTCCCCCTGTAACTCTAAGAAGTGGATGCAACTATAGGGAACTTAAGGACCCATCTGGTAGTAGGATAATCCATATGAACATGTGCTCTATGTGTAGAGGCATGAAACCTTAATGATATTGACTTGGGTGTGAACACTATAGATAAAAACTATCTAGAGTCCTAAAACTATGGCTGCTCTAAAAAAGGCCTCTATGAAAGTGTATAAACTCTTTGTGCTGGAGAGGAAAGCCTTGAATGTGTCTAAATCTGAACTAGAGGTATAATTATAACTAGTAGAGAAGCTAAAATTGGTGACTATAAAGTAGTAGATGGCTCTAAATTGGGGAGTGGTAAATCATATAGAACTCCACCAACTATAACAACTTGATTAGTGTGAATGAATTTCATGCATTTGTGAACTTTATAAGTTATTACATGAAGTTTATAAATCTATGGTTGACCAAGAAAAATATCAAAGACTCCTACACTAGGAACAATAGTAAATGGTGTGGCCACATGTGTTAGACCAACCTACAGAGGAAGTAAAATCTCACCTAATGAACTCTATATGTGCCCACTGAATCCACTGATAACTATGTCCATCAGTGTAATATCCTACTTTGAATATCCCAAATGTTATAGTAATGTCATAGTGCACATGTTTAGATTGGATCCATTGTCTATGAGAAAACTATGAATGGGATGATGATTAATGTAAGCTCTGATAAAGAGTGCATGGTAATCTAAATCATCCTCAACTATCTCTTACTCTGAAAATGAGATCAAAGGTCTAGTTAGAACTCTAGAATTATACAGACCAATCATGTTGCTCAAAGGATGTGTCTCAACTAAAAGTTCCTAGTATGTAACTAGTGGAGGATGTGTATGATATACATGGTGAACACTTGATGTATCTCATATCTCTTATTTATAATGTTGTGGGAAAGGATCTAAGAATATTTTTAAAGCTTTGTCCTATGTTTTATTTTCCTAAGGAGGATTAACTAAAGTGCTAAGTTTAATAATGTTTCCATCTATCAAGTCCTATATCTTGTATTTCAAATTGATGCATCTGTTTGTTATGTGTCCTAATGCCCTATGAAATTGAAAAATGCATTCTGATCATATCCTCATGGAAGAGGCTTTGTTTGATCAACTTCTTGAATAGGAGGGAGAGATATGATATTACATTCTACTCTGAAAAGGAGATCAAAGGTCTAGATATAACTCTAGAATTATACACACCAATCATGTTTCTCAAAGGATGTGTCTCAACTAAAAGTGCCTAGTATGTAACTGGTGAAGGATGTGCATGATATGCATGGTGGACACTTGATGTATCCCCTATCTCTTATTTAAAATGTTATGGGAAAGGATCTGAGAAGATTTTCAAAGCTTTGTCTTGTGTTTGCTTTCCCTGAGGAGGATCAACTAAAATACTAAGATCAATAATGTTTCCATCTATCAAGTCCTACATCTTATGTTTCAAACTAATACATCTATTTTTTACATGTCCTAGTGTCTTTTGAAAATTAAAAACTTCATTCTGATCATATCCCTATGAAAGAGGCTTTGTTGGATCAACTTCTTGAATAAGAGGGAGAGATATGATATTACATTCCAATAAGTGCTATAAGACTCTAGTTGGAGATACTGGTAAATTGGTAAAAGTTCATTGAGGATGTGCTGATAAAACCACTCTTTGAGGGGGCTCTGAAGCTGCATTAATTGTAAGTTGATTTTGGCTTTTGTTGTCATTGACCTTTACTTTATATGGGACTTTATTGTTACTCTTGTTTATTGTTTTTGATATGCTTGTGTACTTGAGTTGTCTATTGAAATTAGTTTGACTTCGCTTTGCTTTAGTGTATGACATAACTTAGTGAAGGAAGAGAATCTTTTGAACATTATTGAATCATTTAAAGCTAGTAAAAGACTTTGTTTGAATAGATCCTGTAATTTTTTATCAGCCATGGGGATAGTCATTTAAGCCAAAATAGTCTTATATCAAAGAACATAATTTTTGAGATGCTCATTTGACTTTTGTTTCTATTGTGCAACTTGGGCATATGAAACCTTGTCACCGATGTTAATGCTAAAGTGAGATAGGAACATGTTAGCTAAAGGATTGAATGCATTAATCAACTGATTCGATAGACTATAGAACCATTACAAAGCATAATCCTTTAGACTTCATGGAAATAGCTTGGTTAGTAACTAGTAATTTGGCACATAATCCAAACATGTTGTGTGAAAATATCTTAAGTATGTCTCTATATCACCCTTGCCATCATATAAAGTGAGCTTGGGTTAAACAAAACCTAATGGAAAGGGTGTAGAAGTAATATGACATGTCAATAGTGTATGTAGTAGAGTAAAATAATTCAAGGCCTATGTAGGTATAGAGGTACCTTGTTCAAGGTGTAGCTCCTTAGATTGAAGATATTTTATCTCTTGCACAAGGGTAGCCACATCAAGAAACAAAGATGTACTAGCCATAACTGGTGGTGCCTCATAGGAAAGTTGGGCTACTATAAGGGGTTGTTTAGACATAGTTTCCCCCATAATGTCATTTGTAGTTGGTTACTCTATGGTATGAGAGGATTGACCATTGTTTGTTTTTTTTCTTCTTCTTATAGTATTTTAAGCATATCATCTTGCATATCATGATATTTAGTTAAAATTTCTTGAATTTCCCTCTTATCAATTGTGTCAAAACTAGTATATTGGGCCATTATTAAAGTAGGAAAATAAATCAAAGATGGATTGAATTTTTTGCAATAATTTGTAATTTGACAAATGTGATGAAAGTAAAGTACTAACTAAAGGAAATGTAAAGTCCTAAAAATAACAAACTAGAACATGCATAAAAAGGATACGAAACTCACAAACTTGTAAGGTGATACCTCAAGAAGTAAAAGAACCTAGTAAATTCAACTAGGTTTTGAAAGAAATTATTTTTCAAAATTATTATGGTAAATTTTGAAAAATTAAATTGGAAATTTTGATTTAAATATGCAAGAAAAATTTAAAAAATAATGGAAAAAAACTAGGATCTAGTATAGGCAACTAGGGTTTGAAATAAATTATTTTTAAAATTACTAAGGTAAATTTAAAAATTAAATGTGAATTTATGATTTAAATCTGAAAAAAAAAAATTATAAAAATATTGAAAAAATAGAAAGGAATTTTCCTTAGGGTTTCTAGGGATTTTGTGTGTAAATAAAGTCAGGTTCATCAAATAATTTAATAGTTTTGGGAATAATGGAGTTTTATTCTTAATTTAGTTAAGGGTCTAGAATAAAAAATCACTAAAGAATATTACAATAATTATATTACTAATTTGTATAATTTATTTTCTTTTAAACCTTTCTAAAAATAACAATAAATAAGGAGAAATGTAACTTATCTTAAAACTGGAGTAAGATGGCTAAGATAGAGGTTGAAACTAGTTGTGTAGGATTAAAAAAGTGCCACAAATCAGAACCTTGCTTTCATTTAGTGAAAGGATAGGAGCACCAAAAATAGGACACTTTAGGGTTTGGTGCTATAGTCCACTCCTATCACTATTATCTAAATTAGTCAGAAAGATCTAAGTTTTTGGGTTTTGTTTATTGTCCCTATATGAGTCTACCTATGAAATATTAAGTGTTGAATGTTGGTAGAGCTCCTTGTAGAGTTGATTCAATCTTGAAACCCTAGACCTTCATTATGCTTGATAAAACTTGAGAAAGAGGGGTGGTTAGTGTGTGTAAGATGCACTGAATGTGTATGCACACCACTTGTGTGGGAACTTTGACTACATACCAATAATTTGAAGAGGGATCAAGCCATATGTACTTCTCCCACTTGATGTACTTTGTGTAATAGTGTAATGAGGATAAAAAAATGCCAAATTGAGAGTGATTGAGGTGGCTAGGGAGAGGTGTGAGGGTTTTAATGTGTTTTTAGTTGTGTTGGGTGATTTCATGAAGAGAATAAGAAAGTTTACCTTAGTGGTTTATTTGTATTCTTGATTGCTTTGTAAGATTTGTCACCTCCTTTTATAAATGAACTTTAGATGGAATTTTATAGGGAACTATTGATCATGGGTTAGATGTATTCACATTAGGTCAACATGATGAAGGATATGAATCAAATGAAAATGGTAATTTAGGCTCAAAATGTAATTAGATAGGAGAAAAAAATGGGACACCCTAGGGTTTGATGTTATAGTCTAGGTATGATGTTCCTATCCTATAGGCTCAAGCTTAGGGGGATATAATTTCCCTAGGGAATAGAGCCTTGATGAGCTAGAATGATCATTTATAAGTCTACAAATGTCTGGTTATGAGAAAAAAGGTGTCTAGAAGGGTTATAAGAGCATGAAAGGTCCTATGGATAGGGTGTCACAAGCCACACTCAAGATACCAATTTGAACATTTTATATGACTACATAAGGTGATGTGAAAATGCATGGTAAATTTGTTGTTCCTAATATTCTCATAGGAAGTTATAATTAGGAAACAATTACAAAGGTTTAGTGGTACTAATTTTCTCATAGGTGGTTATAATTATTACTATGAGGTGGGAATGTAATAACAAATGAAGGATGTAATTGTTAGGACCACTATCATACTACTTTATATACTACCATTAAAACATTTAATTTTGGAACAACTACTGAAACTAAATCTATCATCAATCATTAAACATGATTGAAGTACAAATAAATAAAAACCAAGGCCAAACATGATAGATAGAGTTAGGTAAAAAATAATGGAAAGCAAAGGGTTGAAGGCATGTTGTAATGGTAAGGGGTATATTAAAAATAATATGTATAATGTGGAATAAATTAAATAATCCTTATAGATAATAATCTAAGTCCCTCAAGCATAAACATATTTGAGGTGCATGATGTTCATTGGTTCATCAAGTTCATCTCTCTATGGTGTGGTGAGCTTGTATGATCTAGAATTGTAGTTGGAGATAACTACATAGGGCCCTAACTACTTTGGTTGGAACTTTCCTTTTTTCTTTTTTTTTAGAATTTACATTCTTCTAATTTTCCTTTAACACTAGGTCACCAAGATCAAATTCATGATTCTTAATGCACCTATTGTACTAGCCTTTTAATCAGTTATGATAAGCTTCAAGATTATTTAAAGTGGCCAAGCATTTACTATTAAGTAGGTTTATCTTCTAAAAGTGAGACACTTTGTAATCTTCATCTTCAATGATGTACTATAATGAAATTTGGAGAGAAGGCAACTCAATCTCAACAAGAAGAATGGATTCAATTCCATAAACATGTGAATAGGGTGTAACTCCTATTGGAGTATGAAATGTGGTATGGTACTCCTAGAGGGTGTTAAATAGTTGTAATTTACAATTACAACCAACTTTATGGAGAATCTTCTTCAAAATATTGATAATGGTTTTACTAAAATTCTTAGCTTGGCCATTACCTTGTAGATAGTAAGTGATATATAAATGTTGTTTGATGTTGTATTGAGAATAAAGTGCTTTCACATATTTATTCTTGAATGATCCACCATTATCAAATATAATGTCAGAGGGGATGCCATAGTGGCAAATGAGATGGTTGAATATGAACTTGGAGATCTACTTACCAGTGACATAAGTGAGGGGAATGGATTCTATCCACTTAGTGAATTATTTAGTAATAGTCAAGACATGTTTATAGCCATTTGAATTTGTTGGATTGATCTTCCCAAAAAGGTTAAGTCCACACATTGAGAATGGCCATGGTGTTGTTAATGGTTTAAGTGTCTTGGCTAGAGCATGAATCAAATTAGCATGCTTCTGACACTTGACACACTTCTTTACATATGCAATTGCTTCTACTTCTATTATTGGCCAGTAATAACTAGTACGCAATAAATTTTTGGCTAAGATTGCCTTGCTGGTGTGGGATCCACACACTCCTTTATGGACTTCCCTCAACACTAGTCTAGATTTTTTTGAAGGTAAAAAATGAAACAAAGTTACATCGTAGCTTCTATGATACAAGGTTGGTCTAAGTATGGTATAGTGAGAGGCTTAGTGGATGAATTTTTTTTACATGATAAATTGGGAGGCATAGTTTGGTATTGAAGATAGGCAAATATATATGAGTACCAGAGAGATGTGGGACTAACAATGTCACAAACCATCTTGATGTCTAATTATTTGTGTACCTTTACTAAGAGATGTTCAATAAGAAATTGACAATCCCTAGCTCAATCAATGATCTAGATCATGGAACCAATAGTTTTGATAACACCAGCTATTCTATTATTAGCCCAAGGTATTCTCTCAAATTGGATGTTGGCAATCTATTTCTTGAGAGTATTGACCGTATATTTATAGGGTACCAACTTCTCATCTTTGGTCTAGTATTAGGATATGACATGATTGATGATTAACTAAGAATCACCATACACTAGTAAATGTTGAATGTTTCACTATACTACTTGATAAAGCCTTGTAATGAGTGCTTCATACTCAACCATGTTATTGGTATAGGGAAATATAATATGAAAGGACTTGGGAATGATATCCCTTTATGGGTTAACAAATAATATTATAGTCCATAATCCATGAGTCATGATGGATATATCAACGTGCATCTTCCATTATTTGGTCTTAGGAGGTACATCTACTTATTTAATGGTTAGAATGGCCTCATCTAAAAATCTAAATATAATAGGTTGAGTATCTTGAAGAGGAGCTTCAACAAGTTAATCTATGAGTACTTTCACCTTAATGGCCTTCTAGTTGGCATACTAAATTTAAAACTCACTTCATAACATGATTTATTTTTCCATATGACCCTATAAAGTGGATTTTAAAAGTAGATACTTAAGAGGATATACTTTGGTGATAATAATGGTCTACTTATTTATCACATAATGACACAATGTTTGGGCTACGAACACCATTGCTAAACATTCCTTTTCAATTGATGTATAATTATGTTCATACACAACCAATGTTTAGCTTAGATAATATATGGCATGTTCCTTTCCTTATTCATCATGTTGTGCCAAAATTTTCCCCAGGGCATTCTTGATTATTAAAGGTAAAGAAGTAATGACTTGTTTGGCATTGGTGGAAACAAAATAGGTTAGTTGGTAAGATATTGTTAAAGTTGATTAAATAATTTTTGACACTCTTCATTATAGAAGAATGTAACACCTTTCCTCAATAATTGAATAAATGGATGGAATTTTTAGGCTAATTATGAGAGAAAGCATCTAATATATTAAATCTTACCATGCAAACTATGAAACTACTTCAAGGTAGATGGTTGTGGCACTTATATAATTGTACAAACTTTAGTTGGGTCAACTTCAATACCCTTATAAGAGATAATGAAACCTAATAGTTTTCCAAAAGTGATGCTAAATACACATTTATTCAGATTAAGCATGACATTTTACTCTTATAGTCTCTCAAAGATTCTTTGTAGCATAGATGGGTAATCAACGTAGGTCTTTGATTTACCAAAGATATCATTGGCATAGTCTTCAATAATGTCATGCATCATGTCATGAAAAATCAATGTCATAGCTCTTTGGTAAGTGGCTATGACATTATTAACTCCAAATGGCATCACCTGATACAAAATGTTCCCCATAGAGTAGTGAACATTGTCTTGTGCTAGTCTTTTGGTATAATTATTATCTAATTATACCTTGAAAATCCATCCATTAGAAAGAGCCTTTCATAGCCAACCATTAGGCTAAATATCATGTCAATATTAGGCAAAGGGAATCCATCTTTCAAGTAGGCTTTATTGATATCTTTGAAATCAGTGTAGATCCTAATACCTTCTAGTTTCCTTCTCATTGGCACAATTTTTGAAATCCACTCTGAATAGTCAATCATCTTGATGCATTTCATGTTTAAGAGTTTTTCCAATATTTTCATTACTAACAAAGCAATACAAAGATGTAGTTTAACAAGATTGGCATCAAGATGTATAATGAGATGGTATACAACTAAGGAGAGTTCTAAACCTAGTATGTCAGAATAGGCCCATGCAAATATGTCAATAAATTTCCTCAAAAGGGATATAAAAGCTTCATGTTCCTCTTCAGTGGAGGACATGCCTAATTTAATCCACTTTAGGTCATCTAGAATCCTAATATTCATCTTTGAAGTCTCCTCCATAAGAAGTGTAGAACCATCATCTATATTAGTTGGAAATGCTTTTAACTGATTGGCAATGGAAAAGTCCTCTAGATGTATTGGCTCATCTAATTCTCTTAAATAGGACAAATCAAAATCTCCTAGTGTTATCATCAACCATGATACAAATACCTCAGGGCACTCGTGGATAATCTATACAAAATCTTGATGCTCTTGAGTACTGATATTTGATCTGTAAATAAATTATGGGCTATAGGTCTTCTATGCTTCATAGGAAGAGGGGTGAACGTCCCCATCTAATGGCACTAGAAACTAGTTTTCACCAAGAGACTTACCTTTCTCTTTAATTTTTCCCTGGTCAAAAAACATCCCAAAGAAGTTTTCATTTTCAGACCTTAATGTTTGATTTTATTTTTCTTTTTAGCTAAGGAAGTTCACTGGCTCTCCAAACTAGGTAGCAGGATCCAATCTAATAGCAAAGCATTGCTTGTGGTCTCCAAGAGGTATGTGACTCTTCAATCCCATAAATTTGTATATGGATTCATCATTTTTAAACTTATCTAATGGAATTACTGAATTTTGTTGGTCTTAGTCTATCAATTATGGATGGTAAAGAGCTAAATGTGAAGGTTGATAAATAAGGATAATAGTCTAAATAGCATTGGGGTTAAGCAAATTTGTAGTGGTAAGGTCATTTTAGATGTTATAATCAGACCCTATGGCACTAAAATCATTATTGTCATTAGTCATTGGTGTTGGAACATGAATAAGGTATGTGGGGTCACCCCTAGGTAGTTTAAATCTAATACCATGGGTTCCCTTGTACTTGGTCATTAAGACTAGTTCATTCATGCCTTGTTGATATAGCTTGAAGCCTTTGCCTTTATAATCTAGGTGATCCATAATTTTTTTAGGAATAGGATACTTCATGCTTTGGTAATAATTGGATAACTCATCAATGTAAATCTATGAATCATTTTTTACTAAGGGGTCCTATTCTAGGCCAAAGGTTGGTTTAAAAATAATAGGCTTGTTTAACTAAGATTTTTCTTTGGTTTATCACTCCATATGAGTAGTCTTGGCCTTAGGTCTCCGATAAGCTTTAGGATTTTTGGGAAATTTGGAAATATGGGTACTATATTCTCTAAGACATTTTTCAATTATATAGAAATGGTTGGAAAATTATGATGGAGGCATGACTAAGGTAGAGGCTAAGTTGTTGGGGTTAATGTAAATAGTTTCCAGGCCTGATTCAATGGTTTTTCCATTCTCATATTTTTCTTTATCTAATTTAGGCATAAGATTCATGCCAAACTAGTAGTTATAGATTTTATGCTTAGCCTTAAGGCCTTTACAATACTGATATGACCAAAGATAAGCTAGTATAGTTACTTTCATTCCTAAATTTGGAAATTTTATACACTGATGGAATGTAGAAGGTATAGCCTTGATTTCATGGATCTAGGGCTGACCCAATAATATATTATAATATAGTTATAGGTTTAAAACATATCATAGAGTATTATGGGTCAATGTCCCAATGACCATTGACAAGCTAATAGTACCTTTGAGATTCTCATTCTTCATTATTGTATGCATTGATAATGATAGTCTCTAAATACAAGTCAGCTATTATATACCCAATATGTTTAACAAACTTTAGATACATAATGTTTAAACTTGAATCATTTTCTATAAGGACATGTTTAAATCTATGGTTTGTTATACCGACTTCAATATATAATAGGTTATTATATAGAGGGCCCAAAGAAGACATGTCACTTTGGTCAAATGTGAGACATTGGTCAAGGTCCATTTGTCCTACCACGGCTTAAAATTTGTCTAGAGTGATATCATCTATTATAAGAGATTGTTTCAAATATTCATTCAGGATTCCTTTGTGGATGGTAGACATACACAAAAAATCCATGATGGATGTGTGTAGGTGTCTTCTTCAGTTGTTCCATAATATCATAGGTCTTCCCCTCAGTTTGGTTAGTTGGTTTATATTTTATAAGAGCATAAGGATGATTAGGCTCATTTGTAGTATTTGGCTACAGTCATTTGATAATGACTTTGGCTCATCAAGTTGTGATTGTAAAATATCAATTTGGAACTTGGATTTGGTAGTTGGATGGATAGGTAATGAGCTTAGAATGATGATTCCTAGGTAGTACGGTGTTTTATTATCAACATGGACCATAAAATAATCATTGGCATAGGGAGTTTGGTAGTTATTATTTGACAAATAGGCATTATTGGGTGAAGGTATAGGTCTATTGGTCTAGGGTTGATAGTGATGGTGAAAACATGTATGCCTAAAATTTACCCTAAACCATTTTTATAGGTATACACAATAACATAATCACCTCACTAGTTAGTTTGATCATTTTTCCTTTAGTTTTGACCATTTTACTATTATTATTGTGGTTGGCATTATTATTATTGATTTTGTGGTGGATTTCTCTACCATTGTTATTATTATTGGTATTATTATTATTATTATTATTATTATTATTATTATTATTATTATTATTATTATTATTATTATTATGTTGGGGAAATAGATTCTGGTAGATACCCAAGTTATGATTGTTTGTAGGAGCATGGGTGTCTCTTTATATATCTTTATTTTCTAGTATTTTCACAATTATATGTCTGAGTTAGATACACCATCTTATGGAATGTCCTCTGGCATGATGGTACTCCAAAAATACATGTTCCTTATACCAATTAAGGAAAAGAATCTATTTAGGAAATGGCTTCAATATTTTCCAACTGATCATATTTGATTGAACCAATATTTGAAACATAAATTCAATAGGTGTACCAAGGTCACTAAATTGTTAGGCAATGGGTGGTCTTCTCCTTGGAGGAGGGGCTTGCAATTGGTTTTGATTTTTGTGGTGGTTGTTTTTATATATGTCTTAGTTGAATGTATGAAGGAGGTGGTTTTTGATTAGGTGGAGGTAAATGGACAATTGGTATTTTCACCATCTAAACATGGAGTGATTTAGTAACCCAATTTCCAATAACATTCTTATTATGGTTGTAGGGTTTACATCTCTCATTATTGTTGGTTTGAGGTGGTGTTGAAGCTAGCATTAGAATTGGGTTATAATTATGGTTATAGCCTTGATTTTGGTTTTGATTAGAAGAGGATATATTGATTATGCCCTTGTTGACAATGGATTTCTCAATATGTATTATTTTTACTATAACCTCTTCAAATGTATGATCACATTATAACTCAAGATGGTAGGATATCTTGCTATGTAAGATTCTAGTAAATATCATAGCCAGCTATTTTTTTGGTAGATTATGAGTAAAATGGCTTTCTAATGCTATCTAACATTGTAAGTATTTAGTGAATATTTCACCAATCTTCTATTTAGCTTGGCCTAAATCAACAACAATAATCTCATGTTTGAGATTATATGAAAAATGCTATACAAACTTCTCTGAGAGATCATTGAAGTTGGGTATAGAGTTATTCAATAATTTTAACAACCAATCCAAGGCTTGTCTAGTTAGACTCCTTGGAAAGAGAGGAAAGAAGTATATGTCAATATATGCCACTAGATATAAGTCAATAAAGAATTCTTTTAGATGTTATTTAGGGTCACATTCGTCTTTATATTTGTCAAATTTAGGTGGTTCATAACTTGGTAGAAATGGTATTTGTAGATACTCCATGTTGAATGGGTAAGAGCATATCTCATGCAGTTTGAATTTCTTTATTTGTTTTCCAAATTATATAGATTGAATTGCATCCTTCATCTTTGTAACTCTTGGACAAGAAAATCAAAAGGAGTGGCCTATTATTATTGAGGTTGTGTGGTAAAAGGTGGATTACCCTGACATGGGTAGGTATATTATGGGATGTTAGTTGAATTAGAAAAATGACCAAGTATACATATCTATGCATTATAATTATATTTTGGATATATAATATGATACAATTACAACACATTTTGGTTTTAGTCAGCTACATAACCTTGGCTAGTGAATTATGACTGCAATAATGGAATTTGGATCTATGGAATGTGTTGGTATTATTGGGTTTGGGAGGGAAATTACTGCCTACTTGTTGAACCCTATTACATATAGGAAACACATTATACACTATATATTTACTATTGGAGGTGTTGGTAATTGGATCCTTGTTACATGTGTGATACCTATTGGATGAAAGGGAATAGTTTCCTAGCACCTATTACCTGTTTTATGTAAAAACCTTGTTGGATAAACAATTATTATTAGATCAATACTTATTGTTGGTTAGGTAACTATTGGTTTGGTAACTATTGGTTTTTCAATTTTTCTTCTTAACCAACTGAGAATTTATGACCAATAAGAATACATTTTTGGTTAGGTAATTTCTATGATTGATAAGGTATATTAGTCTATGCTTGTTATTGTAGAACATTCATATCACTTGTTGAGGTGGTGTAGTATTCTACAAGTGTGGTGGTAAGTTGTCTATTATTGACATATTTCCCCTATTGCACATTTGAGGAAGCCACTACCTGAGGAGTGAAGATTGCTTATTGATTTTGGGAAATAGGTGTACCTATTCCTTGTTATTGCAATCCACTCATGGCATTGTTTACAATAATCTACTATATATTACTCATGGTAAACTAGACCCACTTTGGTTTAAATTAGAATGTATTTTTGTTCCATCTACAACATTTTTGAGTGAGATATATTCCATTTGATTAACATTGTCTTTCATCAAAATATGGACATTATACATATCACCAACCAATGTGCTTTTGATAAATGGGTCTACATTTTGGATTGCATAGATTGAGGCATCTATTTATTTCCTTATTAATGGATCTATCTCAATAAGTATCATGATATAAATAGCCCTTGCATTAAGGTTGCAAGCTAGGTTGAAATAGGTTTGGTATGCTTATTTTACCTATTCCATTTGTTCATCCATAATACCTTTCCATTTTTCAAGCATACTTTGGTTTTGATGTGGCATTTAGACTAGAGCTTGAATATAACTAGTTGATGCCTATTTTAATGGTTGAATTCAAGGTGCATTACTAGGATTTCTAATTAAACTACTCAGACTTTCATGTGGGAAGTCTAGTGGAAACTTGGCTCTTACTTCAATAGCTCTAACAAGCACTTCATCTTTGTTTTCTAATAAATGATGTTTAAATAAGTATAGATCATAACTTATTACATTGGCATCATAACATATTAGGGCTCTTATTTTTGGTTTTATTCAATGTTAAGCATAGTTTGAGTAAGGTATTATGTTATTTTCTCTAATTTTTGACCTAGATAAGGAAACACAATTACCAAATACTACACTAAAGGGTCATGCCTTTGTTTAAAATATGGGATGTTATAATATGGATAGGGATCTGTTTCATAAGCTATGTCATCATATGACTCTTGAACAAAAGGGTCATTGGTCACACAGTTCTCATAGCTTGGATTATACATGATTCCACTACATGTGCAACGAGGCATGTTTATATCTATGGATAGATCACGTTAAAAATAAAGGGTGTAAGGGTAACAAACAACCAATGTCTAAAATCAAAGGACCTTTGGCTTAGTAAAAGAGGAATAAATGGATAAAAAACAAAACTAGGTAAAGGTATAATAAAACAAATGTGATATTGGTCTAATAAAATGATACTAATTTTCCCAAAGGTGGTTATAATTAGTGGAAAAAGTAACACAAAGGCTCAAACTTGTCT
This sequence comes from Torreya grandis, assembly GCA_037957365.1. Classification (NCBI taxonomy): domain Eukaryota; kingdom Viridiplantae; phylum Streptophyta; class Pinopsida; order Cupressales; family Taxaceae; genus Torreya; species Torreya grandis. The sequence continues at coordinate 274,017 of JARHVA010003507.1, read as the reverse complement.
ATGGATAAATTATTGATTTACCCAAAGGCAATTATAATTAGTGACAAAAGTGTCTAATAAAAGTAGAACAATTGAAAACTAGGATCAAAAGATAGAAATGATTTTCCTAAAGGTGGTTATAATTGTTTTAATATAAAGAAAAAGGCTAGACTTTGAATAAAATAAATAAAATAAGAACTCAAAATCAAATTAAACTAAGGTAATTGGCTCAGATGACACTCAATAATTGGTTCACTAAGACTCAATATTTGATTCATGAGAAACAACTAAAATAACAAAACTAAGACACTCAAAATTCAACATAACAAACTTCAAACAAAGTAGATAGAAATAACTTGGATAAAAAAGATGCTCTAAACAAGGTAAAAAATAAACAAAAATTTCTAGTTCTAGGCAAGGGGTCTTTTATATCAAATAGGAAATCAACCCAAGTAACACAATCCAACTAGAAAAAGTTAGACTACCTAAGCCCAAATTAGATGAGGCTTTAGTGTGAACTTGATTAGTTTAGGATTTTCACTTCAAAAGGTTGAGTTTTAGATTTAATGCAAAAAGACTCAAATGTCTCAAGGCAAAAGATCTATACCAAAATAGGTAGCATAACCATGCATTTGAAATTAGAGAGGTAAACAATAGTTTGGAACTTGGTTTCAAATATGAAAAGAGATTTGGAATGATTTAGGTAGTGTAACAATGCTCCTTCAAACAAATCTCATGATAAATGGTTTTGGATTATAATGTCCAAAGAAAAAGTTTGGGATGAAATAGACATCATAACAATGCACAATATAAATAATTAACACAAAAATGGTTTCAAAATAAATCTCTAAGGCAAAAAGTGTGACACAAATAACATAATGGATAGAGTAATACCTCTTAGGCTAAAGGGGTGTGAAAACAATGTGATCTTTTTGGACTTTTTTTGACATAACAATACAAACAAATAGTTTTAGTCTAAAAACACACATGTAAATCAAATAAAATAGAAGTAGCACTAATGGATCATCCTATATCCAAAACTTACATGAGTGTGTGTATCTTCTTCTAAATTTTCCACCAATATACCAATGCTTATGAGGAATTAAGTGTTAATCCAAAAATTAAATTACAAGTGTAGGTAGAGTTTTTATGCCCCTTCTATCTCTCAAGCATTGATACATGGCATAAATTTAGAGTGTGGATCACTCAAAATTTGGTAATAAATTTCACAAAAATTAGGGTTTTGACTAAAACATATAAATCTCAAACGCACTAAATGGTCTTAAGTATGGCTAACACAAGGGTGAAATCACATCAATTGAGTCCAAATTACCTAGCTTATTTGCAATGGTTTAGTCCTTTTCATAATGAATTATTCCATGTACTTCCTAGTTAATTTTGATGTTTGGTTGCCACATGGTATGAGTACTTATTAGGATGGTCACATTAACTTATCACCACTATCCCATCCAAAAAAATTCCCAATTTGTATACCCCATCATGGAGTTGGGTTGGTATGATGCTGGGAAATGAAACCCCATGTCCAAAATTCCATAGAGAACTCATGAGTGAGAAGAGAGCTCCCACCCACTAGTCAAATGCATAAAAATAAATATATAAAAAATGGAAAAAATTGAGAGGCCATTTTTTGGGTTACCCATGTCACTCAGAGCTTGGGGAGAGCATACACAACATTCTTTTGGACATAAATTTTCAAACAATGTTAATAAACTAAGCACTTTTGGTCACTCTAGTTCCCTAAATGGGATGGGGGAGAGCATACACATAATATTTTTTTATTTTACATAAATAAGGAAACTAGTTTAACTTTGAAATTTAGCAAATAAAAAAAATCATAAAGTGAAAAAGCTCTTAAGAGATCTAAATAAAATCCATGTTCCTTTTAATAACATGAAATCAAAGTGTGATTGAAATTTTATCCCCCTTGGCCTTATTTTCACTTGTAAAAAATTTCAAAAACTAAAGGTGAAGTGTGATTGAGTGAATTTTAAGCACCAAACAAATGTTTGTGAATTTTTAACTATGCGTAAGATTCTCTCTCTCCACCTTAAGTCTTATAAAACATTAGGGGGTTTGCTTGCCTATAATCCAAAAATTAAGTGAGTAAACAACAATCCATTTTGAGATCTTGGGTTTTGGAAAAATAAAGAGTGAAGGCACCATTTAGTAGGGTAAAACTATTGATTTTTGTAGACATAGACACATAGAGAAACTTTGGCAAAGCTACTAAAATAGGCATTAAAATACTGAAATAAAGAGAAAATTCACCTTGTGAAGTTACCATTCCACAATAATAAAGCCATTGATTCTGTAAATCCACAAGTAGGCCAAATTCATCGTTAAAAAGCTATCATTTCTTCAAAATTAAAGATCACAAATGGACATGTAAATGGTGAAGTTGTTACAAAAGATGAAGCCATTGTTTAATAAAAAAATATAATGATGTATATTTCAAGGATAAAAATTTAAACTTGAAGAATTAAATGCACTTGTTAGTAAAACTAAGGTTAGAATATCACTCTTCTTGGCCATACGAGATGCGTGGTCTCATTGAGTGTGACATTATGTACTTCATTAGGTGTTTGAAGAGTAAAAAATATGTAGATTAGTCCCTTGTTAGTCCAAATGACCAAAAAATCAAGCATAATAATACATTAGGACTAAATACTCTTGCCTAAGAACTAGGGAGAGCATAACACAATAAGCAAGATCACAACATAGAGAAAAAGACAATACAAATTTCTTACCTCCTTTGTCAGATTTTATGCTTACTTGTTGGCATAAGGATGGTCATGTTAAACCTATGATGATTTTAGTGTTATATAAATGCTCTTCCATGGTGGTAGCATCTTTCCAATAGTCACTTGTGTCTTGATGTGAATCTTGGCATAAATTGGGCATTATAACACTACTCTTAAAGGCTTTAAGAAGGTATTCTAGCAGAATAACCTTACACAAAAAAGCTTTTTGGCATATGGTGTGGGAAATTATATTTATATCTCAAATAAATAAATATAACCCTAGGGAGGTTAGGCTAAATTATAATTTGGGTTGAGTCTAAATTAACCTAGATTGAGTCAATCTAACCCTAGGTTAGGTCAAGGCAATCATGAAATCTTGACACCTTAAGTTTAGATATTTATAAGGCATGACAACTCACTTTAGATATTGATGAGGTGTGACTCATATTTTTGAATAATTAGGAGATAATAGATCACTTTATTATCTCATTTGACCTTTAGTAAATGAAATTCACTAATTTGATTTGGACTTTTTGTCTAGGTAAGTTAATTTAGATTTGTAATGTAATTAATCTTTCTTAGTACTTTTTGGCTTTTGGCAATTGTTTTAAATATTTTTAATTAATAGATTAACAAGCCAAAAGTGTTGAATTACTAGGTTATAATTTGACTAGGGTTAAAACTAAATTAGGTTAGTGATGCATATAGGGTTATACACCAAATAAGCTAGCCTTATCACATTTCTAGGTAATTAAATCCCTTGCATAGATGAAATTAAGAAATTTAATTAATTTCTAGAATTATATGTGTCATTTGATATAAATTCAATTGAATCATGATTTAGGCATGAAAGTGGTCAAAACTAAGTGTCTGCAAAAACCTATCATGTATAAGGTCATTTAAGGTGAATGGAAACAACCTATAATATACATACTCATGTTGAACATTCAATAAACATAAAGCATTTTTAATAAACATGGATATGATATTCAATAATTATTTTATTTTATAATTTGGCGAGGAATTTGAAATCATTTTTTGGAAACTTGTGATAAACACCAAGGATATCTATGGCTATTTCCCCAAGCCAAGATGTTTTTTTTAAAATTAAAAAATCCTAATTTTTAGCAATTTTCAATATTTAACCAAACCTAAAATAAAATTGAAAAAAGGGTGAAAATGATCACAAGGGGTCCTCTTTTCAGTGCCAAGTCTCTGTTGATGTGTGTCTTAGGCACAAAGCATAATAGATGATAAGATTAAAGGAGGTAATTATAATGCTATATTAAAACCTCTTTTATGAAATTTTTTGGCTTGTTAACACCATAGATTATTTAAAAAAAACATTAACCACAAAAGGTGACCTCCTTATAGTTCTAAATTTTATTTATGTGTGTGTTAAATACACAACATAATATATTATAGGTGTAAAGGAGGGGAACAATAAAAAATTAACCATAATAAATTGCTACCCTCCTTATAACACCAATTTCTATGGATGGTCTGGTTTGGGAACATAATAGAAGATGAGGCAAAGAAGGAAAGGGATAATTAATTTAACCTTAGGTGATATCATTTTAATTATAATGATGTCAATGATAAATGGATGATTTAAAATAATTAGAGCATTCATAAGCCATAAAACATCCTCCAATACTTACCAAGATGTTTACTTTCTTTATTTATATTGGTTTCCAATATTTCTCAGTGTTCTAATAGAATTTTCTTTTTGCAGGATTGGATAAACAAATCCATTTTTATATAAGCAAATGTTTCCTTTTTAAAATTTTAACAAGCTTAAAATAATTCATTTATAAATTCACCCAAGTGGATCATAGTCACATCATCTCCTTCACAATCCCACTTGACACCATCACTTCTCATTAATGATTATAGTGGATTTAACCTTACTCCACATGGGTGCACCATGTTATCATTAAATTTTATAATCTGGTCATTAATAGATTGAAATGACCATCCCTACTTATGAATCAAGTAGTTTATTATGTCCTTTTGTATGTCACTATGAAATTTTTTATTGTGACATTTAAAAATTGGCCACTATGGGTTTGAATGGTCTCTAGATAACTATATCAACAACACCATGTCACTTTTATATTCATGGCCTTTTTTATTTATATTCATAACCTCTATGTGAAATTTTACCTTATATGTATTTTATTTATTGATTTTGATCTCTTTATTTCCATTTTTTATTTTCCACATTGGATTTTGAAATCAAATTTTAATCACAATATGACATGTGGCATCATTTCATGGTCATGAGGGACGTAGTCCATGGGATCACCTTTAGATCTATGGCTTTAAAATTTATGGATGAGTGCTTCTCTTAAATTCACTCTTATATTTTCCATGGGTCCTCATTTTATGCCTTTGGTTTTGGTAATTGAGTGGGTCCCACTTATTGATACATGGTATCCTCTCTTTGTTCACTTCAACAAAATCCACAAAATATAGAAGATTGATTTTGGCCTTGGTGAGGTCTATAGATATGTGACTTTATAAAGTCATGTTTGTTTCCCCCATGGTTAGACATTTTTATCTATAAAATAAATAAAGTGTCTAATTCAATAATGTGTGTGTGTGTGTGTGTGTGTGTGTGTGTGTGTGTGTGTGTGTGTGTGTGTGTGTGTGTAATTCATTTTTAGGATAATTAGTGACCCACAAATAATATGTATGCCCTTTTTCACTTTCAATGTAACACTATGACCAAAAATATTATATATGTATCCAATATTAATAAAATTATGATCACATAAAATATAAATTGATTAAATTCATATAAAATAATTCACACAAAAAATGACATGTGGTGGATCTTAGTTGGACATGGGGTCATGGGTTCATAGGCTATCTCTAGTTCAAAGTGGCCTCTGTTGGACTAGCAAACCCATTAGATTTTCAAATCTATTTTTTCATTATCATGGATATTAAGCTTTGTAATTAAATCAATGGGGTTTATGAGGTCATGGGTCTCTTTTGAATAAAGTAGGGTGTTTGGGGCTTCAAGGACCCATTGGAATATAAATTTAGATGCATGTTTTTATCAGGTCTAAGGGTTAGACTTAGGAAAATATAATGGAGATCGTGCATTTTAGACTCAAGATTTTACTCAAATGTGGTCACATGAACATTGTTAACCATTAGGATTTATATAAAAGTGGCCCGAGTGAATGAAATTTTAATAAAGTGACCAAAAATACTAAGTGAACCTAAGAAAAATGCAAAGAGTCCTCCATAAAAGACATGGGATAAAAGTGTGTTGATCATGGGGTTGACCTAGTTCATAATTAAAAAAGGGTCATTGTTTCTAAGTAAATGGGGCACATTGGAAAAAATATATGCCTTTTTTGTGAGAAGATTTTCCCAAGAGATAAATAAAAATAAGTTATAGGACATGCAATTAAATTCCATAGATAAATATATGACTCTAGGAAAAACTTAAAGGAAACATTGGAATTGTGGTAAAAATGGGCATTTACAAGACTTTAGATCTATTTTTTTTGAAAGGGGTAATTCATATAATGTTACCCCTTATGCATAAAATAAGATTACTAGTTAAGAGTCATGGGATTTATTCTTTGCACCTTCAAGTACACATGATGGTTGATTACTTCAGGCACCTCATTTCATATGACTCCCAATAGGTGGTGGTTATGTGAATATGAAAAGATAAATGGAGGTAATGTATTCTTAGTAGATAGATATAAATATAATATCATAAGTTGAGTAAGATTCAAGTTAATTCTCAAAGATAAAAGGATTAAAACCCTCCCTAATGTGATACACATTCCACATTTAGATAGAAAGCTAATCACTATAATTAAAATGAAGATGGATACAATAAAGTCTGTGGAGCCATGGTATTAGAAAGGGAATACATACTAGAATGTTTTTTAATCTTGTGAAAATCACTACAAATTATGGGTGTAATATAATTTTTATTCATGATTTGAAAAATGAATAAGATCAAACCTCTATGTTATTCATATAAAAGATAATGTTATGGCATCAAAGGATGGTAAATATTGGAGTTAATGACTTTAAGCATAAAAATAAAGGTATTGTTGAAGGAATTTATTATTGTCTTTTATATTTTGATTTATGTAAACATTGTGTATTTGGTAAGAAAACTTGAGTAAAATTTCCTAGATTGATATAATATTAGAGTGTTCACCTAGATCATTGGATCAATTGTATGCATTGATTCAAGAAAGAGTCAAATAATAGCATAAAATAATTGTGACTAAATCAAAAAGAGAATAATGAAAAACTAGAATCAATCCATCCAACACACTCAACTAAAATATATCACAAAATTTAGATGTGCAATCATGAGATTGAATGTGTAACTCCTCCATGAAAAGTTGCCAAATACCCAAGAATGTAATGTAACTCCCATACCTATAATAGCCAATCAAAGAGTAACTCCCACTAGATAATAATGGTGGTCAAGTGTAACCCCCTATGAATAAGTATACCTAATCAAGCTAACTCCATAATTATAGGAAAACACCATGTGTTGAATAATCCAAACTAAGTAAATACACAAAAAATAATATCCTACACTAACATCTCCCTCCCCCCTTAAGCGTAGATTAAGTGGGTAAAATAAATGGATCCCATCAACATGGCCAAATGAGGTACCCAATACAAATTAACTCTCATAAGGTGGAGAAAGGGAGTAAATTCATAAGAAAAACTCCCCCAAAAGATAAAAAATAAGAGAACTAGAAGGCCCCCTCAGAAGATGATGTTGAAGCAGCCCACACCCCAAGAAGAGTATGCAAGTGAATATTCTTACTCTCAATGAAGGGTTTGATGAAGATGTCAATAATCAAGTATGTGGTCTAACTATATCTAATATCAATGACCTATCCATGAATGAGCTCCTTGATGAAATACATGTTTATCTTTATGCGCTTGGTCTATGTATGTTGAAACAAATTCTTAAAAATATGAATATTACTATGGTTATCACAAAAGATGACTATGTGTCACTTGAACTGAATACCAAACTTTATGAGAATCTCCAAAATCTAAAAATCCTTAGTAGTATCATTAAAAACTCTTTTATATTCTACCTCATTAGATGATAAAGTAATAGCATTTTGATTCTTACTTAACCAACTAATCAAACTTGAACTAATGGAAAAAAATGTATCCTTAAGTGGACTTACAATGCTTAAGATTGCCATCCCAATCTAAATTTGTGTACCCAACCAATTCAACATCAATGTCAACTCTATAATGAATCTCAAATTTGTGTGTACCATGAATGTAGGGGATAATCCTCTTAGTTGATTTATAGTTTGGCTCATCAAGCTCCTATATGTATATAGAGATCATACCTATATCATATGAAATGTTAGGTCCAATATGTGTCAAGTAGATGAGACTACCAAAAAGTTGTTGATAAAATGTAGTATCAATCAATGGTGTATAATAATAACCTCAAGCTTGACTCCAAATAAAAATGGAGTTAGAGTTGGTTTACAATTATCCATGTGAAATTGGGCGGGGGGCCTAGAATGGTTGGTTTAGTATTTCTATCGTGCTCTGCTGGTCACAAGTTCTAGTCTCCCCTCATCCCCATGGTACCAGATGGCGTGTTGCACCAGCATCGCCGGTCATGTTAAAAATTTTACTAGGCATGCTGTGGGTTATAGGGGGTCCATGTTGGCGTTGCAATACCATAGTAGTGCAGTACCAATTCCTATAGTTTTAAACAAAAAATAAGAGCACATTTAGGTTATGCAATGGTAATCCTAAGTTAGACTATGAAATTTGGATCCTAAGGAAGTAATGCAAAAAATCCAAGTCAGTTATGTAAAATCTAGCATGAAGAACTTCTTTCACTATTTCAATGGATGTTGAAGAACTCCCTATGATCAATACTTATCAATATATAAAACTAGAATCAAAATTGAATCATCCTACCATAAGAAGTAGACATTTAGATCATAATCACATTTAGTGAATCCTAATGAGAGAAGGAAGGAATCCATATTGGCATACCAAAATTGATGAGCTTATTTGAGACCATAGATATATTTTCAAAGTCTGCATACTAAGTAATATTATTAAACAAAACCATATGACTGCTCCATGTAAATATCCTCCTCAAGGTCATCATTAATAAAGAAACTCTTCACATCGATTTAATGAACATCCTAGTGATGAGCTATGATAATGGCAAGAGTGAGTCTAATAGAGTTCATATTTGCAACTAGTGTAAAGGTCTTAGCGTAGTCAATTCTAGGCACATGTGAAAAAACTTTTATGACCAATTATGATTAAAACTATCAACTAAACCATCTACTACATACTTAGTTTTATATATCCATCTACATCAAACTATATTCTTTCCCTTAGGAAGGTGTGTGAAATTCCAAGTGTTGCTCTTAATCAAGGAATTAAACTCCTCATGCATATCAGTGTCCCACTCAGGAATTCTAGATGCCTCCTAAAATTTTTTATGGATCATATGTAGAGGCATATAAATCATGTGACCCTCTCTAAAATTTTTAATGTGTTTACCTAACATCTGAAGGATCCATAACCCATGTATCTATGCTTTGTAGTGTCTACCTAGCCCAAAGAGGATCAAAAGAAGGTGATTTGGGTGGTGAATTCTCATCCTTCAAAGCATAGCCATATGTGGATGGATATGGATCTCCATCCCTACTCTTACTATCTAAATTGGAAGAAGATCCCTTAACCTTCTGAATGTGCTCAAGCTAATCTAAATCATTATAATAATTATCAAATTCAAGTGAGTCCAATAAAGTGGGAGAAGTGTCAAGTGCCAAGTTGAAGGGACTCTCCTAAAATTGAACACTTATGTTTATGAACAACTAATATGTGGTTGGATGAATAAAATTATATACCTTAACACCATCTGGGTAACCTATGAAGATGCAAGGCTTACTTTGAGGTTCCACAGCCTTGTGTTTATTTTTAAGTATGCATGTCATACTTGGATAGATATATACCTTGAAATGCTTAATTGTGGGTTCTTTATTATTCCAAGATTAAAAATGAGTAATTTATTTCAAGGATTTATGAGGAACCCAATTCTAAATGTAGTAATTATATTTGATTGCCTCTCCCCAGTACTAAGTTGTCAATGATTTAGAGTGAATCATGCAATCAACCATTTATTGTAAGTACCAATTCTTGAGTTCTATAACATCATTCTATTGAGGACTGTAGAGAACTATATGATATAGATTAATACCATATGATGTAAAAAACTGATCAAACCTATTATTGACATACTCACCACCATTATCTATCCAAATAATCTTGATTAATTTCCAAGATTGTTTTTCCACAAGAACCTTGAATTCCTAAAAATTGTCAAAAACTTCAAACTTTTATTAAAAGAACCATGTATACCTTGATAAATCATCAATGAAGGTGCTTGATTAAAATATTGTTTGGGGAATGCCCTGGATACATCACTATTTATTAATTATGATGCTTGTATAACCCTCCATGCTTTACCCTTATCATATTTATATCTAGGATGCTTTCCAATGATGCAACCCTCACAAAGACCCTTAGAGAAATGAACACAAGAAAAACTTGTGACCATATCATGTTTAGTGAGTTGTTACAAATAGAAATATTTAAGGTGGACAAATTTATCATTCCATATTTTAATTACCCCATCTATTTGAGTAAGTAATGCAGTAGGATAAATATCAAGTGTAAAGTGTGATAATATGTATAACTGATCTTGGTGGTTTGCCCGTACCACTTCTACTATAGATTAAATGTGCTACTCTATAATGACTTAAAATTTTGGATATAATTCAACTCTCATGCCCTTACTAATGTGAGTTATTTTTTACATTGACATGAAATTGGTTGAAAGTTATGGAACACTTATAACATTTGTGAATCTTCCTCCATTCACTTCAACATACCCTCTCCCTATAACTATTGCCAGAGTGTTGACACCCAATGTGATATAATACATGCTACATGGTTCTAAGGAAGTGAACTCAGCCTATGAATAACCCATGTGATATAAAACACATGTGTCATTAACCCAAGATGAATTAGGAACTATAACTACTATAATATCCTTGCCCTTAATTGACTCTTTGCCATTTTCCTTTGCCTTAAAAGATATGGAGTTGATGAATTTTGTTTAATGGACTTATGAACACCTATGTTATTATTTTATAGCATATGAGTTAGGTGGTTAATGTATTTATTCATACACTTGTGTTCATGATGCCCAATTTTATTTCAATATGCATACTTAACCTCTCTTTCCTTGGTTTTGTAGAGGAGGTTTTACTAGTTATTTTAGAGGTGATAGGTTTTTGTTCCTTTTTCTCTTGATCCTTTTTATTCTATTTATTCTCCTTATTGTTTAAATCCTTCAATTTACCATTCTCATAAATTAGAGCTTGTGGTTTTTAGGAATTCAATGTGCCCATCTAAATTAACTTATCTTTCTCTCGAGTTAAGTCATTAACAAAATCATCTAAAGAGGGCATTGTCCATGTGGTTCTAAGAGAACTCTTTGTGGCATGGAAGGTAGAGACAAACACATAATATTTTGGACCTAGTTGGGAGAGTATAGAAAGAATAAGTTGATCATCTTTATTTTCTATTCCACACTATTTTAACTTCAATCTCAAAGACTTAAACTTAGTGAAGAAATCTATTAGGGTTTCAAAACTACTAGGACTCAAACTAATGTTCTTGCTCTCCAATTCATGACCTCTCATCACATCTAGCTTCCCAAAGAGATTTTATAGTGTGTTCCATACTTCATTAGGTTTTTTTAAAGATGTAACATGAAATATTACATTCGAAGACACAAAAATACAAAGACTTTGTCATAATGATTAAACCATTTAACTTTTTATGCATCATTATTTGGTTTGATCTTAGTGCCCATAGTTATGTGATATAAACCCTTACTTCTCAAAATGATATGTATTTTAGATTTCTATTTATAATAGTTAAAACTCATGAGAGAAATTATCAAATTGACATCCATAATAGAAGATTAATTATGTTTGTTTCAAAAATGAAAAGAAGGCTCAAAGAGAATGAAAAGAAACACACAACACCCCCTGAAATTATTTTTGATCAACCCCCCAAATTTTGGCACTTTATAATTTTAGTGCAATTACAAAAAATAGATCTAATGGAATAAGAACAAAAAATGAGAACTTTTGAAAAAAATGGAACTCCAATCCAAGTTTCCTATGAAAATTTACAAAAAATTCTATTTTTTCACCATTAATAGCCTATTTTGAATTAAGTTTACACTAAAAATTTAAATTCTCTTTTTTATAGAAATAATTTTAGAAAAAAAGGTGGGAAGATTTGAACCAGAGATAATCTCAAAGTATACCTAATACTTAACCATGCCTTATACACACTCCCATGTGTATCTCTTTGGATAAGATACTATAAGAGTTTAATAAAAAAATCATGATATTTTAAAATAATTTTAAAAACATGCTTTCAATTTTTAGGGAAAGAATTAATGCTTGAGACTTAGCTTTTTTTATGGATTGAAACCATTCTAACCTGTTAAAGTTGTAGGAGTCTTTGTTAGGCTAAGACAAAGAGTTTTTGTGTTTATACATGGGTTTTGGCCACATTAGATTAGGATTTAGTGTGTTGTACTTGCATGCTATTGTGGGCTATGTTGGGTGCCTCTCAAACCTTGGCTGGGTCACAACCTTTGGAAGGTAAAATTCCATAAAGAGTTGGAAATCCTCAATGGGGGAAGGATTAAGATGTCAATGAAGAGGGGAAGGACACTTTAATGCCTTGGTGAAAACCCAAATTTTCCATGAAGGTCAATGTATGAAGGCTAAAGTGAATATCCACATAGTTGTTTATTAACAAACACAACTCCCAAAATACACCAAAAAAGAGAACTCCAAGTAATAGGATATGAAAAACTAGTTTTTTTGTAAATAATGAAATCTCATGACTAAAAAAACTAAAAATAATAAGAAAACCTAAAAATCAAATACTTTATTGGCTCTGATACCATATCAAAGTATTTGCCAAGATCACTGGATCAATCAAATGCTTTGGATCAAGAAAGAGTCAAGTAATTGCATACAATAGTTATGAGTTAATAAAAAAGAGAATAATGCAAAAATAGAATCAATCCATATAATACACTCAAATGAAATATCTCACAAAATTAAGATTTACAAATAAGAGAGCTAATGTGTAACTCCTCCATGAAAAGTGGTCAAAGACTGAAGAATGGAATGTGACTCCCATTCTTAGAATAGTCAGTCAAAGATTAACTCCCACTAGCTAATAATGGTGGTCAAGTGTAACTCCCTATGACTAAGTACACCTAATAAAATAACTCCATAAGTGTAGGAAAAATACATGTGTAAGAATAATCCATAATACATAAATACATGAAAAATAATATCCTACACTAACATATAAGAGCATATGAAACTATGCAATAAATACAGAGTGATGTGTTTGGAGATATGAATATTCCATCACTATAAAAATACTTGTATTATGTCTATTTCATATATGATTACTCAAGAAATAATTGGGTGTATTGTATCAACAATTGTTGGAGATTAACGTTATTTGGGATCACCTTTATTTAGTCATTTAGGCTTATCATAAGTCTATCTTTTAGGTGTGCATTTTATTATTATAATAAATGTACTTTATCCTATATTTATGAGGTGTCTCTCAGCTCTTTTCTCCTCTTTTAGGATTTGGAATTACTCAAGCATAAGTAAATCTTCCCCCCCATGTCACACACTTTCCTTCACTCTTTGAGGAGTAGAACATTTGACACACACTTAGGAGGCCTTGTAAGGTCATTATGGGAGTCTTAGTAACTCCATCATCCTTCCTCTTACTTTATTTAAAGAGAACTCTCCATGTCTCTTCTCAAATTGCCACTTATTGACATGTCTTGTTACTTGAAGCTCTATATCTTCTTCTTGCTTCTAAGATTGTATTGTGATGAATTTTTTTTGAAAAGATTTTTAATATTCACATGGGTTTTCTTCCCATTAGTTTGTTTTCCCACTTCAAATCTCTTGTGTCTCTCATTTGTGGTTTGATCATTATTGAGTTAATCTTTATTATTTCACTCTTTTGTTTTATGTTTTCTATATTTATCTATCATTATTGGATTAAATCCTAATATCATATCAAATCCTTGTTCATTTTAACATTGATCCTTGAGCTTGTATACTTTATGGGTGGAAATTCAAGTGTGTTTTGAAAGGGTTTATACCTTTAGCAATAGTTTTTAGTATTTTTTATCCATTTATATTAACACCTTAAGCTAAATGTATTCATATTTTTTGCATATTTGTATTATAACATGTATTTTCAAGTTGATCATAAGGAGATTTTGAATTGATTCATGTTTTCTTTAACTCATTTGATCTTTCAAAAATGACATTTTTTTCTATTTTATTAATCAAATAACATTATTTGGGGTGATAGATTAATAAAATATAAATTGTTTTGGGTGTATTTATATCTTATCTAATATTTTTTGCATTTATATCCTTAATCGATGCCTTCTTTCAGGGTTGACATGTTGTAGATTGCCTTTTTTTGTGGCATTATCTGATTTCCTACCTTTGCCTTATTATATTTTTGAGGCTTTATGACTAAGAATTTTTTTAATGATACATAATATTTGCTATACTTTTAGTTTATGCATCTTATGTTATGCTCATAAGTTGTAATTTGTTTCAATCTATGATGTAATCACATCATCTTTCTTAGCATATATCCTTTCATTCTCTAAGAGTTTCTTTTTCTGTTGTGGTATTCTATTGATGTTATATATTTTTTCCACATCATACCTCACATTTATACTTTTGTTTTGGTAGTTCCCTCTTGATTTTAATGTATTTATGCATTCCTTACAAGATTTTTGAAATCTTATTATTTTTCCAGTTTGCCTAAAATTTTTTTCCAGTTGAAACCTATTTGTGAATGGTGCATTTCTTATTTGAATTCTTTGAATGATAGCATTGGTTTGACTATATTTTTGGCCTACATGTTTTTGTAATGCATTTCCCTAAGGATTTTTGGTCCTTAAACTTTGAGTGGTTATTTTTTTATGCACAATCTTCCTTGAAGTTTAGCATTTGTCTAAGCTCTTTCTTTCCATTTGCAATCATTATCTTCTCCACCTTCATTTAGGTTGGAGGTGTTTCATATGATATTTGTATAACATGTCCTAGGAATACTTAGATTTATTTTGATTTTTTTTGCATGCAATTGCCACTTTTTCTTGAGGATTTTATGCATTATGTTTGCCTTTCTATTTTTGCAACACTTTGTTCATGCGTGTCAACTTATGAAAGTGGCATTATATGAATTTATTTTCTTTTTTATTTTTTAACTCAAATTTTGTTCCATTGCTATGTGGCATTCAAATAAGTCGTTAAGATTTTTTTGGTTATATACACCTTTATTGTCACATAAAATATCTTTTTGTGTCTAAATAGGTATATGGCACTTTTCTAAATCTTTGAAGGAATTTAAAATGAATATGTGGCTAGTCAAAATTATCAAATCACCCTTTTAAAGAATTATCTATTGTTCATAGCCCTTTTTAATATATAACAAGAAGGGTAAATCTTTTTATTATAAAAAAACAAAAATATTTTAACTTCTCAAAGGTATCTCATTCTCTTTTAAATCAACAAAACAAGGCTTTTTTTTCATCACATAGGTGAGAATTTACATGAGATTTTTTTTAGAATTTAATTTTTTATATATGAATTTTAAATTTAATAAACCTTTTATTTGAAAATTAATAATAAGGATGTCATATTTGTTTAACACATAAATTGATAATGCTTTTCAATTATCTTTTCTTACATTTTTAATTATCCTTTTAACATCTTTCAACATTTATTTAAATCATTTACATCTCAAAAATATGGTTTTTAAATTTACCCCTTTTTTAGTGTTTAAGAACATTATGCAAAAAATTGTTTTCAAAAATGATGAGATGTTTATGCTTAAATTCCAAATTGCATGTCAAAATGAGATGTTTAATGATTTACAATCCATTTTTAATGAGAAAATGGTGGTTATGTAAAATGCCTTTCATGTTTATTTTAAATGTGCTTCTCATGACACACTTCTTTGAAAACTCATTATTCTAATCTCGAATTAAAAATAATTCACTCTATTGGGAATTTTGGTAATGGTCTTGATAAATAAAAAATTGGCATTATTAAACATATTTTTATTAATTCTAATGCAACTCGTGTAGGGTTCAATTATAATGCTTCTCAAGACAAATCTAATTCTTATTATCCCCCTCACCAAAGTACTTTACATAATAGTGATCCTAATTATCATTCAATTTATTTTGATTTTAATATTTGTCATGCTCAATCTGTGCTTTAACATGGTAAAACTTGTGAACATTGTGGTAAACATGGGCATCCTATCTCTAAGTGTTGGAAATTACATCCTTGTGAATATTTTGGTAAATCAACTCATGATGGAAAACCATTAAAACACATATTGTTAAGGTAAAAAATAATTTGGATTCCAAAAGATAATGGAACTTTTTAAGACTTTGATTTGTCTTCTTGTGGTAATTATCCAATTGATTCACATAAAATATATTTTTTAAAAAGTGACACATCTTCTTTGTCTCCATTTTGATAAACTCTTTACACATTCCTTGCTTGTATGATTACTTCTTCTTGTAAGTTGTAAAGGAAATATGCTTTGATTGGAGCTCTTTTTTTAATAACTTATTTTTATGAAATATTTCACACTTTGTCATGGAAGTTTTCTTTTTATCCATTTATCTTTATTAGATCTAATCTTATTACATTATTTGTATTTAGATAATTTTATAGCATGTTGGTTACTTAACATGAAGATTAATATTAGTTTGTATGTTTTACACGTTATAGGGAATCATTTATTCTTATTGTTGGTCATTGTTCCATTGTAAATTAAACATTTTATCTAAAGAGGCTTCTTGGATATTATTGATAATCACACCTTCATCCTTGTGACTTTTGGTGACACCATATCTTTTTATTTATTTTTGAAATTATTGTAGTTTATCTTGAAGGAAGTTTTTATTAAGGGGGATTAATATTTAATTTCAACTCCATTTCTTATTTGTAAAAGGTTTTCTCCTAAGTCTAAGATTAAGGGGGAGTGTTATAAATTAACCTTATTTGGGTTCACCTTTATTTAGTCTTTTTTTCTTATCCTAAGTTTATATTTTAGGTTTACATTCATTATTATAATAACTACACTTTATCTAGGATTTATGATATGTATTTCACCTGTTTTGTCCTTTTGTAATATTTGGGAGTTACTTTGACAAGGAAATCCTCTCCCCACATGTCACACACTTCCCTTTAATCTTTGGGGAATAACACATTTAACACACATTTAGGATGCCCTATAAGGTCATGATGGGAATCTTAATAATTTGTTCATCCTTCTCTTTTCTCTTATTTATTCTAAGCTTGTATTATGATGATTATTGTTTGGAAAGATTCTTAATATTCATGTGGGTCTTATTTCAACTAGTTTAGTTTCCTACTTCAAAAATATTGTATCTCTCATTTGTGATTTTCTCACTATTAGGGTAATTCTACTTATTTTCACACTCTTTTGCTTTGTTCTTTCCATGTTTATCTATCATTATTGGATTATATCCTAATAATAATAAATAGGATATTTTCATTAGGTTCAAGGAGTTTAGGGATATTATTTAAAATTATATGGAGAATAATACAAAGGTTTTAAGAAGTGATAATGGTGGAGAATACTACTCAAAATGAATTTTATAAATTTGATAAGTAGTGTGGAATAGAGGAAAAATTTGACTTCATATACACCACAATATAATGGAATTGTAGAAAGAATGAATATGACTATCATGGGGAGAGACATTTTTACAGTGGTGTAGGGTTAGAAAATAAATTATGGGTATAAGAAATCATTATTATTAGTTACCTAATCAATATATCACCCACATCATCCCTTGTTGATAAATATTCATAGGAAGCATGGAATGGTAAGAAAACTTATCTCTAACATCTTGGGTTTTTTGGCTATAATGCTTATATGAATATTATGAAAGATAATAATAATTAAGATATACTATAAATCAATTAAGTATATCTTTATTGGATATATTATTAGTGTAAAAAATATATAATTTAGCACCTAGAAATAGAGACAACTATTTATAGCCATATTGTAATCTTCATAGATGCTAAGGTGTCATAAAATAGGAAGGGAAACCAAAATAATAAATTGAAAATGTGCATGTTAAATTATAAGAGGGAGAATATATGTTTGAATATGAAGCAACTAAATAAGATGAACTAAAAATAGAGTTTATTGAGGAAGATTTAGATGATGCAAAAAAATGAACCATAAGTGTAAGGATCCCAAAATATACTCTTAAGAAGATTAGGTTGAATTAGAAGAATACAAAAAAGGTATAGTACACTTGATTCATGTTATACATTTATTTTATCAGTTTTATTAGTTATCAATGAATAGACCAAGATTATGTGTTATAATATTGCAAAAAGTAATAAAATTATATGTATAATAGGATATCTCATAACTAAGAAATAGAACAACCTAATATATTCATAAATTAGATCAAACCCTTGAGTTAGGGAACCAACATACAATTCCCTTTATATATTTGATATGTAATTGATCTTAAGAGATGGTAAATGGGTTATCAAGGAGATAAATAAATGGGCTATCTTGATCCTGAGCTTGAAATGGGCATACCTGATAGAGAGCTTGACATGGGCATTATCAAGACCATCAAGAATACCCTATCTAATCTAAGATTGATTAATTAACACAATGGGACAAACAAGTACTCATATCAATCTCTTAATGGGATAGATAAGTATATCTCTCAATGGGATCTTGAGATTGAGTATACAGTGTATCAGGGAGGGGTAGTATGCCACTCCACATAAAATTATCTATAATTGAAGAATCCACTCCACACATAAAAAAATATTCATTTACTCACATGAATCTTTCTTAAAAAATATAATACTCAACTACCTAAAAATACCACTTATTTATATATGTGGTATAAATACCTAATACACCACTATGGATAGATATAATGAATCTACTAGTATCTTAATAATTAATCCACCTACCATTATTAGTTACCTATCTAACAAAACTACCTAACTAATATTAAGTGACCAAATATGAGATTTATAAAAAAATAACTCATTTACATGACACATCCAAATATTTTGTGTTTATGAATAGAACAATATGGAGGAACTTGGCTCAAATGAAAATACTCAAATGAAAATAAATCTTAGACTAAGGTTATGGAGGAAGAAATGGAGTCCATTGTTAAATATAAGACATGGCACTTATAAAATTGCCTCATGTTAGAAAACTTGTTAGCTATGAATGGGTGGTCAAGAAGAAATACATTACAAAAAAAAATGGAGAAATATATAACTTTCCTAGTTATAAAGGGATTTTCCCAAGTGAGGAAGTTGATTTAAGTGACATTTTTGTCATGTAACTAAATTTACTTATATTATATTTATATTGGCTTTTGATGTTGCTTTTGATATTAAAGTAGAAAATATGGATGTGAAGAAAAAAATATTACATGATGAGATTGTATAAGAGATCTACATGGTGTAACCAAAAAATTATAAGGTTAAAGGAAATGAGGAATTGGTGTATAGTTTTAAGAAGTCACTTTATGGCTTGAATCAATCACCAAGGATGTAGAATCAGAATTTTGATATTTTTGTGTTGGGACTTGGGTTTGTATGAAGAAAAATTGACCATTATGTGCATTTTAAATAGGTGGGTGTTAATTTTATTGTAATATTTGTATATTTGGATGGTATGTTCTTAATTAGTAATAAAATGGAAATTATCAAACATGTTAAATATAAAATTTAATCATATTTGATGTAAAAGATCTAGGTGCTATAAAATTCATTTTGGGCATGAAAATTAAAAGGATCCACCAAAAAGAAAAATATGGTTACATTAGAAGAAATAAATTGAGATGATATTTTAGAGGTTTAGAATGTAGGAATGAAAATATATTTATAACCAATTTCCTATTGGTCAAAATATTTTTTTTAAGCATTATCCTAAGGCACAAGAAGATATTGAGGGAATGTCTCATGTTCCTTATGAAAATGTGATTATAAGTTATATTTATTATTTGGTAATGCACTAGACCAAATATTTTCCATGTGGTTGGAGTTGTGGGCATATATATGTCTAACCCAAGAAATGAATATTGGATTGTAGTGAAGAGGAGCTTCAAATATTTATGTGGCATTTAAGATTATGCAGTTTTCTACCAAGTAGAATAAAATAGTCAATTTAAAAAGTTTTTTTTATGTTAATGGGGATAAAGATATTGAATACAAAATATATATAAATGGCTATATATTTAACATATTTGGTGGAGTAATTATTTGTATGAGAAAGGAGTAGGTAGCAATTTCATTATCAACTAAAAAAGATGAGGAAATAGTAACAACTCATACAATTAAGGAAGTTGTGTTAAAATATTTGTTTCACATAAAAAGTAGTGAGGATAGGTTGTGAGAGCCAAGGTAAAATCTAATTTTCAAATAACCCTAATTTTCATTCTTGGTTGTATCATGTTTATGTATAGTACCTCTTTTTTAGAGATAAGATTGAAGAAATGATGTTATTAGAAAATATGGATACTTTGGAGAATATTGTTGATTCGTTGATGAATATTGTGAGTACTATGAAGTTTTATTAGTGTAATATGTCAATGGGAATTGCTTCCATTAGTTTATATGGGTAAGCCCCTATGTCTCCATATGTAAATTATTCAACAAGTGTAAAAATGTTGGAAATGTGTTGTATAATTTTCATGATTTATACTCTACACAATTTACACTCTTATAGACTATACATGTAGAATTGGGTACCACCTTATTAATGGAGGGATATTAGTCCCTTTGTCTATGGGTTTTAGGGTAGCAACACTGATTATTTTTGGGGAGTCCTATGTTTTTTTAGGTGGTTTTAGCCCATGTTTTTAATATCCCATGGTTTTCATACCCATTATAGTGTAATAGTGTTTGGATGGTTTCCATTGGTGTGCCTAAAAATAATTGTACATGTATAAGGATAAATTATAAATTTTAAGTACATTATTATATTTTAAAGGGTTTAGTTAATGAAATAAGGAAGAAGTTTATTATGTTTAGTTTTTACAAAAAGGGGTTTCGTAGGTGAAACTATTGCGTATTGTGTGTGTGCCATTATTTTTTTATGTTTTAGATTTAGATTATATAAGCATTATAACTCATGTAGTAGTTCATTGGTCTATTTTATCTTTATTTATAATCTATAATTATGCTTATAAGAAAGTTATAACATGCAGGGTTGACATGAGTGTGTGACAACTATGTAACCACTTGCACATTATAAACTATGTCCATTTGTGTTAAGTCATTTGATTATTTCATGTGAAGGTGGGTTTTAGGTGTGTTGAGTGTGTTGTACATTTTAGAAAAAATTGACTTGATTTTTTGTGTTGTTTCATGTGATTTTATGGTCATGAATTTTGGTATTAGAGCATATTTTTATAAATAGGTGATATGGGTTTTATTTTTCAATGTCTCTTATTATATAGTGAATTATTCTTATTTTGTGTTTTATGATACATCTCATTGAGGAGGTATGCATAGTATAAATGAAGAGTTTTATCAGACCCAAATAGACATAGGACCATGGAATCTTTAGGTCAGGTAATGGATGTTTGGTGATCACTTGATGAGTTTCTTCCAAATAGAGATATATTTATGAGACATTTTGTAGCTTCTACTAGGGAAAAAAAGACCACAAAGTGGCTTATGATAGGTTTATCTAATTAAGGATAGTTTTTGATTTGCTCTCTCACTAAGGAAGAGACAACAGGGCCTCATCTAATACCTCATTGTAATTTATCCTTTGACACTTATTATTCTTGTAGTTGACCTTAGTATAGAGGCTTGATGTCATATCCTAAGTAATTATTTTGGTTTTGATACCTGATAAACTAATGTTAGGATTTTTTAGACATCCACTTAGTTTAGATGATAGTTAAGATTTGGTGAGGCATGGAGCAGAGTATCCATATATGTGTTGGGAGGTAAAGTTGGCCATGAGGTCCAAGTGGATGTTAGATCATAAGTGATCCATTATATGCTAGGCTAATGAAACTCCCCAACCAAATTTGTATTAGACATCATACCATTAAATAATTAAAAGATAATTTTGAAGATATATTGGGCTTGGTATATTAAGACCAAGTTAGTTGGTCACCAATAGAACTTAAAGTACCATGTTTCCATTGGATCAAGATGGATGTTTATGGGTTTAATGATCCACTTATTTTAACATAGTTTCACTTCACAACTCAAGTCAAGTATCCAAAATGGATATTTTATGTTTATATCATCATAAGGGTTATATTTATGGATGGTTTGGGGAGGTATTATTATAATTAACATCCCACCCCTTTTAATTTCCAACTCTTTCCTTACGAATTAATTCAAGACAAAATTTATGCTTAGTTCCTCCTAGGCTAGAATGATTATCTTATTTAACCCTAGAGAGATACATATAACTTTGGGATATGTTGACCCATGAAAGGGATAAATTTCTTGGGAATTTATAAATAGAATTATACTTTATAACCTAGTAGAGTATGCAAGAGAGATGCATGACTGTGTGATCACCTAGTGTGTTGAACTAAAGGAACATCATAGAATACTTTGTTAAAGGGAACCACTTATGGATCATGTTATTTTATCCTTGATCATGAAGTTTGAGCCTAGTCTCATAGTTTTTGAACATCAAATTAGATTGATGTGTCCAAAATAGAGGGAGCTTATTTGAATGTAGAGAGTTTGATTATTATCTCCTAGTAGTGGAACATCATGCCTTATTGATGACACCAAGATATAGTGGGTTCCTAATGAAATTAGATAATGATGATGAAATGTATAATTGTGTGGATATAGAAGTGGAATTTGAAACATGAATTATTATGTCCATAATATTCAATAAGATAAGACTTGTAATAGACACATGCATTTTCCCTTGTAATAGTTTTTTCTTGTTTCCTAGGGCATATTGATCAATTTTGGATTTTTAAATCTAAACATATATGGTCATAAAATCTTTAAATTATTATTTATTCTTTCACTATTCATTAATTTTTATAGGATGTGTTTCCTTGTTAGTGACACTTACTACTTCTTATGGCACACAATACCTTATTGGGAAGCACTGATGACTTCTAATGGCTTGTTACATTATTAGTAAAGATTATCACTCCACATGACATGGGTTATGATGTGAAATGTATCCTATTCTATGAATTATTAATTTATGTATACCTTGTGTATATAATGGAAAGTGAAACTAATCTAAAAATTTATTCTAGATCTGATAAGATAAATCAAACTAGCCCATCTGCTTGTTGATACATTTAGATAATCAAGGTCATGACTAATATGGATATATTAGAACTAACTAAGGGTTCTCTTACCATAAAATATCACTAGATATGGTTATAAATCCTCTACTCAAGCAACATCACATAAAAACCCTAGCTATGTCTTATGTTTTCTTATCAAAGTAAATTACAAAGTAAAGTAAATCTAATATAGTGCTCATCAAAGAATGTAGAACAAAATGGAGATAATAAACATAAAAGTAAACATTCCAAGAATAAATATACTCAAGTTAATGTAGAGGTACTCCTAATGCAAGGAGAGAAATATATTCATAAGATAACACATGCAATAGGTTGTTGTGGTTTGTAAGGATAACAAAGATAGGTCAACTTTAGGCTACACAACTTCTCTTATGCATCCAAAATACTTTTCATACAAGTCAAGATTATTATCTCCAAAGGAAGTATGAAACCCTAATCAATGGATCCTCAAGTAGAATAGTGGATAATAAAATGGACATATAAATGATTACCTTTATCTCTCTAATGAAAATGGTGAAAAGGATGTGTTTATATAGCTAGATCTAACCCTAAACCCTTCTATAGTTTTAGACTGACACAATCATCCCAATCAACCCAGTTATTAAATAATAAAGTAATTAAGTCCCATACTAGGTCAAATGGGATAACCACGTCTCATAACCTACTTAGTTTTAAAGAACAGGGTCAGCCCATGTGACTTTGTTTTGTAAACAACAAAAATATGTTTTAGCTTAGGTAGGGGCTATTTTAGGTAGCAAATTACTTAGAGGACTATGTAAGGGAGGTGCCAAAGATTATAAAAATATATAGGATAGGTTTGTGTTAGCTTTAAGTGGTGGTATAGGGAACAATAATCATGTAATACACCAATGGTATAATCACCCCTTTCTCAATGCACCTTTTAAGGCATGCACTCAAAGAGATTGAGACTCAATGGGTTCTTGCAAGAGAGAAAACATTAGTAATTGATAAAGTTTAAAAATATTATGTGTATACATATTCCCCACTTTAAGATCATCATGTGTCATGTATTCACAACATGGAATGGTGCTTTAGGAAAAGAACATAGCAACACACAAAAATTAACTAAGTAAATTGCATTAAAAATTAAATAAAATAAATGAAAAGATAAAATTGAAAAATGCATACCTTTACTTACCTTAGTGTTGTAGAGTATAAATGAATTGAGATAAATAGGAAGGTATCCAATGTAAGGAACATTAGGTAAACCTATAAAATAAGTGAAAATAAATTTTATTTTAAGATATACATGCAATATGTGGAAAAATTCTCTATGATGTCAGGATTCTAGAACATTTTTTGGTTTAGAAAAAAAGATAGTAGAGACAAAGTTATGAGTGAAAAATGGAATCTAGTGATAAATAATTGGTAGGTAAATAATTTTTAATAGTAAATATAAATAGGGTGAAAATTAATTCATTTTTTATTTTTACTATTTTTCTCTAAGATACTTAGTTGAGCCCAGAGAGCGAGCATGGTGAGGAGATGATAACTACAACGTGGAGGATGCCTAGTGGCCAAAACTAGTACAATTTAGGTAAGTGATGCATTAATTTAATTTTTTTGGTAATTTTTACATTAATCTAGATATATAAAAATAGATTTTAAGCAAAATCTAGATACTAAAAATGACCATAAGAAATTTTTAGGAAAGCTAAGGGTAAAATGGGATAATGGGAAGGAAAGAATTAGACCAATAAATGCCTTAAGGCATTTATGGTAAATGGTTGAAAAGTCATCACAAATTAAGAATAGATTTATCCCTATCAAATCAGTTAGAAAAGGTAAGAGAATTCAAGGTGTTCAATTGCATAATAGAGGGCCAACTTAGTATTGTTGGGGGTGGCTAACTACATAGCAGAAGGCTGACCCAGTTAGAAAAATAGACATGGATGACATAGCATATTTTGGTTGATATAGTATGTAGTAAGTGGATGATACAATATATTAAATGAGACCTAATGTATGTTAGAGGGAGGATATAGTATGAAAAGGATGGGAAAGGGTTGATTTATTATCAAAAAGGTTTATTGTATCTACAAGAATGGGTCGACTATGTAACATAGGGTTGACTTAGTATGGCAAAGAAGTGACATGTCTGATTTAGTATTAAAAGGGTTGACTATGTAGGAAAACATAAAAAAGGCTGATGAAGTAGTTAATTTTTAGTATTTTAAGAATCTTTAAGAATGTATTTTATCATTATTACATTGAGATCTAATACATTCTCTATTGTTTGATATTTTGAAGAGATGATATAGATTTTGGCACCTAGTTGATGCTTCATGGCTACCAAATTTGTTAGATTAGTTGTTACATGTGGATTGAGCTCAATTAGTTTCTTTGTGATTTTAAGGCATCGTGGAGATGAGGAATATCCTGTTTAATGTTGATCTATTTACCATGTTCTTAGGAGCATGGGAGTGACTAACCAACACTTTTTGATGGGAGGTGGATGGTGATACCATAGGGGTTGGCATCACCTTGGTGGATGTTCATACCTTAATTAGACTTTCCATTATCAGGACTCCTATCATATGTGATAGAAGATATGGAGAATGAGAGGCAAACCCTAGTCTATTGGGCAATAGGCTCAAAGAGGATTTATCCTAGGCTATAGGTTAATTTGTTTAATGTGTATATCTTGACCATTATAGATATCTAAGACATGATAATACTTTTGATAGCCTTCATGTCATGTCCTAAGTCAAATGGGAAGATACCATTAAACACAATAGCCTTGTATTAGTCCATCCTAGAGAAGGATACATTATATGATCTAGGCTCTATCATTTTCATGTAATTCATGAATGGTATGTATGGTATACTGACCTAGGGGTAGAAGATGATGGGCCCCATCATTTTTTTGAGTCTTTTATTTATGATAGATTCACTATGTATTGGTTGACTGGGTTTCCCCATGTAGTCAATGATAGGCTACCTCAAGTGGTATGATGAAGGTAGGATCATGTAATATGTGTTATTCCCCATATCCTAGATTTATATATTGTGACATAAGGTTAGATAGTGTGTTAGGCTTACACTGATATTGCTACTATATGTCCAACTTGGGATACTCTTTCTATGGGTTTTGCATGCATTTAGATCATGGGCCACTATACTTGATGGGTGGAGCCACATCTAATAGATCATGTACATACTAGGCCTACCACATATAACAATCCATCTAGTAGTGTTTATTTATTAGGCATGACAAGTTATATATCCAAGTAGAAGAGGAGGTGTAGGGGTGATTGTATAGATACTTGTTATTAAACCTTGGAGAGTGAGACCATGGATAGGTCAGTTGTAGTGGTAGGAGGTGGTGAGGCTTGGTGTAGAAGATGTTGTAGTTGTGGATGTTGAAGGTGAGGATGTAAGAAATGTGAGAGTGCATCCACATCAAGGGTGATAAAAGTCATCTAAAAATCATAAGGGATAGAAACACCATCAGAGAGGGGACACAGGTGTGAGTAATTACACATGAAGATCATATGGTAGCTATTAGACATAGTCAGTTGATAGAGAGGTAATTAAGGAGGGGATTATGATGAGCACGGGTGTTGACTCTAGGTTTTTATCTTATATGGAGGTATTTGATAGAATAGGTGCTCAAAAGTTGAGCTGATAGGGAGATCATGGTTACCAAGATTGTTACCGGTGACAAAATGCTTTAAGTTATTGACATAAATCACTGGTTACATTATTGTTTATGTATTTGGGATAGATATATGGTTTTAGATATATATGCATGAGTTATAATGTATATTTGGTTTTTTTTAGGTACTATTATGGAGGAGATCATATAGGGATCCATGATTATGGATGCACACCATGATATTTTGGAGGGGGTAATGTTGCATTATGAGACATCTACCTTGGTAGACCCTATGGTATCATCTACCCTAGCTTATGCTTTCTAGTTTAGATTGGTGGGGGAGGTTGTTTGACATTTTTATGTGTGAGGAGATAACTTACATCCTCCTACAAGAGTAAGAGAGGGAGAAGTCTAAGCCTAGCAGGTATTAACACATGAATGAGCTACCCATATGGTGACTACTATAAAGCTTAGACATGTATAGGTGTAGGTGGAAAATATATAGGGATAGTTCTAAGGCTTGAGATCTCATATTACCTCATTAAAAATAACCATTCACAGGGTAAGTCATAGACATCCATGGGTAGAATGGCTCAGCCATATGATAGACATGATGGAGCATAACCTTAGAGGTGTAGATATTGTATTTTATATTATATTATATCAAACTCATGTTTTATGTATATGTATATATATTAATATGGATATATCTTAGTCTATGATTTGTATAAGTTTTTGTATGGATGTATTTCCTTTCTATCACATGCATTTTAATTTTTTTATATATGATGTGGAAAATATGTGATGTATGTTTTATTTTCTAGCATTATGTGATACACATACCTAGTTAAAAATAAAATCAAAATGATTTGGAAAATTATAAATAATAATGAAATGTACTACACACTATATCATAATGGGAAATGTGTAAAATCAATAGATAAATAAATATAACAAACAAAAATGGTAAATTAATAATTAAAAAATGTTTTAAACCATGTAATAATAACTTGCACCAAATTAAAACAAATAGAAGACAAACTATATCAAGTTAGGAAGTATGAAAATGTGTAATAAATTGGAAAGTATGTAAAAACCAATGGTATAAAAACAAATGAACAATAAATTTAATCAATCATATTAAATCAATATGGGAAGTATGAAAATATAAACTAAATTTAAGTATAAATCAAATTAATCATACTACATCAAGATGGGAAGTATGATAAATTTAATAAAAATCATTGTAAACATACACACAATTAGAAAATAAGAAGATGAAATCAAAGTGTTTATGAAGTAATCATAAAACATACTAATTCAAGATGGGAAGTATGTAAATGATGTTTAAATCATAATGTAACACAAATTATCTCAAATTTGAAGCATTTAATTTTATTGTGACTTGGATATAGTGTGAACTTTTCATTGGAATATTTTGTGAAGAGAGCTTAGTCCTATCCAAGGTCTTACACTGCAACTCACAAAGAGAACACCAATGAGGTAGGGATAAATGTGGGAATAATTTAAAGATGTTTTAATGTGGTAATTTATGAAGATATCCTAGTCCTATCCATGGTCTTACACTATAACTCACAAGGTGAACACTAATTAGGTGGATGTTAAATAAGGGGAAAAATTAGGAAATGTTTTGTGAGGAATGCTTGGTCTTATCCAAGGTCTTACAATGAAACTCACAAAGGTAAACCCTAGGGGGTATGATCAATTAACAAAACAATATTCATCAAGGGGAAATATTAAGATTGTTTTAAAAAAAATAGTAAATGTAAAAAACATGAAATAGGCATTTATGAGAAAACCTTAGTAAACATGAGGCATAATAGGTAAGAAGGAAAGACACTAAGAGGACAGTGACCATAAAAATACAAAGGATACCTGATCAAAATAATCACAAAGCTATATAGGAAAATAGGTGGAATACTAAGATCAACTCATGAAGGTTATATGAACAATGAAAGTAAAATGGAACTACCTTCACATAACATGTTCCTTGTTCCTCAGGACCTCTTATAGATTCATCAATATACTATGAATATTGGGTACTTGTGTGAGAAATTAGGTATCACTATAGATTATTTTTGTTCTCCTATCCCAATATACTAGCCTACCACACCCCTATGGACCTTGGCTCTAGAGTGAGGCTAACTATGGGGTTTGAGATTTGATTATAAATATGTGTGATAAATAATCATGTATTTTGGTGTGATTATACTTTTGTATTGTGTGTTGCCTTTTGAATCATTACATTTTTGTAAAATGATTTGGATTTTAATTTTTGATGGGTTTTGTGATTCCTCCTCCGTATGGATTTGGAATACCAACATGAGTGATAAAATTGATACACACCAATGAGATTTATAATTTGGTTAAAGGAGGATAAGAAACTAGAGATATGATTTACTAAACAACTTAGGCTTACTTATGAAATAGTATGTAATTTCAACTTTCAATTGTATGTATGCTTAGTATGTGAAATGGAAAAAAGGGAATAAGGGAGATCAAATAAACTATAATATAGAAGTAGGACAATGAGAAGTCTTGTTTAATAACTAATAATATAGTAAATATAAAATACTAAGGGAATAAGGGTTGTATAACCAGGTCAAAACAATCATTATCTTTATTTGAGTGAAAAAGATAGCAAACAATCATTACAAAAAAAATAAAGGAATCCAAGAAAGAAGTGAAATCATAAACATAAGTTTTAATTCATGAGAATAATGAGAATATACCATAATAAAAAGTGAAATAGAATGAAACTATGTAAAACACATAAAGCATAATATAATGGTTCATGCAAAAGAGATAAGTAAAATCATGTTTAATAAATAGTCAAAAATATAAGATATATAGTTGGGTCACAAATCCAATTAAAATCATATAATAGAATAATGTGAGAGAACACCATATTGTGTTAAAAAATAATGATACATATGACTAAAAATGTTATCCATAACATTGGAAACATCCCCATGTATGTGAATTCTAATGTTAGCTAGAGTCTCATCAATCTTCGTGAAAATTTGTGAAAAGACTTCCTTTCATATCATCCCAACTAAAAAGGTAGATGTAGAAAAAGAAGAGTAATGATCATGTGGTATCTCATATGTGGGATAATAAATTTGAGGAATAGATATCTCAATGTGAATGGTATCTATAGAGATAGGAAGATGTGTAACTGGAAGAAAAAGAGGAACCTTTGTTTATGGATGACCTATAGAAGAAGGAATAATTGGTGTTAGTGTAGACTATGGAAAATATCAAAGATGTTGTTGAAGCACATGAAATCAATCTATATGATGGGTATAACACTAATTATAAATAAATAAAATTCCCCATATTTATAGATGTACTATGGAAGTAGCTTGGGAGGAGTCATGGTCTTGTTTTTGGGTTGGGCAATGATTGATTGTAATGTGTCGATGTACTACCTAAGTTTTTGGTAGTGGGTAGAAGAATGGTTATTTGTTCCATAAAATAAACAAATACATATATTAGTATATTTTGGAGGTATATTAATTGAAGGGGTATACATTTAAACCCTGGTATATTGATAAATATGACAATCTTTGGTCTAATGACCAATAGCTCTATGAATATCATAATAAGGCTGATTTTCCCAATGTGTGGGTAAGGGATCAATCTGAGGTAATAGAAGAAGATCATCACTAAGGAAGGGAGAAGCTAGAGTAAAAACTATACTAAGCTAATCTATAGGTAGGGCTAGTTGTGTAGTGGGTCTAAGTAAAGTGGTTAACATCTATGGAGGAAGCATATTGGAAGGGTCATGATATCTAGAAAAATGATAAAGTCCCATCATGGCATGATCCATGAGCATGCTCTTGAGAGTTTATCCTATCATTGGAAGTGTAATATGTGAAAAATCATCTATAACCTATGAACAATAGTGGAAAAAATAATATTAGGTACTATAAGAGAAGAAAGGATAAAAGAAGAAGAAAAAGATTGAAATAAAGAATAATGATATCTAAGAACTTCAGCGTTTCTAGCTTGGATGAATCTAGCTAAAAATGACTTGTTTAAAGCATAACCATCATAATTAGGTGTATGTAAGTTGATAATACATGTAG
This sequence comes from Torreya grandis, assembly GCA_037957365.1. Taxonomy (NCBI): domain Eukaryota; kingdom Viridiplantae; phylum Streptophyta; class Pinopsida; order Cupressales; family Taxaceae; genus Torreya; species Torreya grandis. The sequence goes on along the minus strand of JARHVA010003507.1, from coordinate 242,973 downwards.
GAACTATTTTATTGATTGAGGAAGTTTGGTGAATGAAATGTCTAGTTTTGGTCAAAGTCACTGGTATGTTTTTAGAAGGTTGTTGATGGCATCAAAGTTGAAGAGGAGGAAGTTGAGTGATGATGTGATCAAAAAGATCAATTTTTTTGATATTTAGGCTTATCTCATATGGATGATCATCATTGGAGTCTAAGAGGTTAGATGTAATATTCACAATTAATTTAGGATGACCATTATAACCTCTAATGGAGTTAATTGGATAGTTAAAGTGTTGGGATTCTCAAAATATAACACTAGGTAAGGATTCAAGGATGGGTATTTTAAAGACACTGCATTCTTGAAATTGTTTGAAATTCTAAGTATTTATGTCCACTTGAATCTTGTAGATAGCACCATTATGAGGAAATTTTACACATTGACATGCAGATAAAATAATTACTCTCATATAATGAGTCTAAGGTTGATTGAGTAAGATATTGTAAGAAAGTGGAAAGCTAAATATCATGAATTTCACATAGATTGTAATGGAAGGAATATTAATGGGAATACAAACATAACCTAGAGGAGGCATTTAATTTTTGTCATAACTTTGACATGTACTATGTGTGGCTTTAAGGTTACACTCAGATTATCTAAGTGTTTTAATAAAGTCAAGGGATGTAATGTAAGTGACTAAACCTTCATCAATTAAAGCACACTTAACTTGGATATCACTTATTTGGATGCTAATGAATAAAGGAGGATCATCCACAAAAATAAATATCTTATCAAGAATGATATACGAGATAGGGATTTCAAGTGAGAGGGAAGTGTCCATTATTTCATCAACATGGATGGACATCTCTTCACATTATTGAAATATGCTATCTTGAGATCTAGCTAAGGTAGCCTCTTGCCCTATAAGAAGATGTTGATGAGTGTTAATTTCAAATAATAATTGCATTAGGTTGTTACAATGGTGGGGAGAAGTTATCATTAAATATAAGAAGGGGATTTGAGATGGAAGATGGGAAAGTTATGTAATAAGATCCCATTCATCATACCCCATGAGAGGATTGTTAGATATAGGTGTGTAGTGTTTCAAGAGTTACTGGGAAGTGGGGTTGGATATTCAATTAAACTTATGTTGATCAGGTATGGTTGGTTTCAAGTGGGTTTTAGTGACTATAGATTATGTGATGGTTTGTTAAGGTGTGTTTTTGTAAGGTATATTAATTGGAGAAGGAATAGAAGTTAGATCAATGGTATGAGAGGCATGGTTAATTTTTGTTGTTAAAAGTGGTGCTTTTATGGGTATTGGTTCCTCATGCCCCAATTCAATTCAATGAGATGGGGAAGTGTCTTGAATGATGCAAAATTTTTGAGAGGTGTGATGTGTAGGTGTTGGGTTTGAATCAATATAATAAACTACTCTTCTCATATTAGTCATATTAACCATATTGTCATCATTGGTGTTAAGGTCTATAAGACTATCAATGTTGTTAGTAGTAGGGGTAGGTTGGTAAATGTTGTCTTGGTGGTTAGGAAGGGGATCCTTATAGATAGATAAATGAGCATTATATTGGCTAAAATCTTGATTTTTATTTTGAGTTTCATGAGATTTAAATGTTGTCATAAGTGTTGACCAAATTTGACTTTTTTGTCAAATTGGGGCACCTATATTAAAAAATTGGATTTATATGTCTATAAGGGGTGTAATATGAGTGTAATGGGGTATATTACATGTTAATTAATCTCAAATGATGTTATATTGGCCTTGGTAAATTATTTTTTATGTCCATTCATCATTTTGGGTCATTTTAGGGGTCAAAATGTGCATTTAATGATTTGTATGGGTTTTTTGGGAAATGTGAAGGTTAGAAAATATGATATAATTCCCCATGTGTCCCTATAAGTCTTAATTAATTGACAAAATTGAAATATGATAGGTTATACAGAAGAAAAGGTAGTTTTCTAGTTAAAAGAGAAGAAAATGGCACTTGTATGACCCCATTGGGAAGTGTGCCACTTGGAAAAGGTTTAAATGTGACTCTTCAGCTTCCCCATGCTTAGTTACACATTTGAAATGATCTTTAAGTGTTATTTTTAATGTCAAAATTGTTCTACTCCTTTTCACCTTTCTTGGCAAGTAAAAGTGACCTGTAGATTTTTACTTTATATGGTCAACACAAGGGGTTTTGAAAAATATGATCTTGGGAGTGTATTCTACACTCAATCAGATTTCATTTTATGTTTTTTTGTAAAAAATAATTATGGTGGTATGAGCTTTATGAACCATTCCTAAGAAGTTGACCTTTAAAATCTACTTGCTAATATATGCACCTTGTAAATTTTGCTTTTGTTTGTGAAATTTCATATAGTTAACTTGCTAAGATTGATTATATAGGATGTTGAATCCCTTCCCTTATGTCCTCCATGATTGGTTTCAATTTTGTATTTGATTTGATGAGTCAACCAACTCATTATGCAAAGAGTGAAAGAGTGAAGTTGTAGTCAGTTTTGCCTTGTTACAGAAAATTGGTATGTTAAAGAGGTCTTATATGAATGGAAAAGGATGTCCCACATGCCTAAAATTCATATTTTAACTTCAGCCAAAGTTTTTTTTTTTCACCATGTCATCATTTGAGTAGCTTTTTAGCTTATCTTCCTCTATTGTTAGCTCTTTGCACAATTTTAGTTGCAGTTTCATGCATGAGATTGTTCATCCTATCTATGAAGTAGTAATGGAGGTGTATTAGATTATTAAATACTATAAGAGTTTAATAAAATTATTTTGTATGCTTGGGAAGTTGTACATTTTATCATATGCTCATATTCCATGCCAAGCAGTCATTGATGCCTCTATTTATTCCATTTTACATGTGTGTAAGTGGTTTTAGGTTGGAAAACATTTTTTTAAGCTAGTTTCAAAGATTTATTGATGGAGATCATATGTTTTAATATTGAATAATGCATTTTGAGTGGTTTTTAATCCATTTTCTAACATGATTTGCCACATTTATTACCCTTACTATCTATACACAACCAAAACAACCACCTATAGTCATTACTGATGTCATCCTTGGGAGTGAGAAGCCTCATAAGTTAAAATTGATCATAACATGCATTTTGAAGTTATAGGATGACTAAACAAGGTAGAAAGTCCTTCTCAAGACAATGACTAAGTTTTCAGACCTACAGTCTCCAAAAGGGTAAAATAGAGGTCATTAGAGTTTTGATGACTAACATATGATAGGGTGGAAAATGGTTTTAAGTTATCCTAATAGGTTTTTTTTTTGTATCCCCTACATAGGTAAATGACCTTGCAAAAATTTGGGGAAGGATCACTAATGGATATTGGTCAATAAGAGGCATAAATTTACCTACAAAACCACTAAATTTAGGTATAGATATCTACATGTCTAAACCCAAAAATGACCTTATGCTCTAGATTGAACATATTAGGTGATACCGAATTTGGTATTGGTTTAAAATGATTAAAGGGACACTCATAACCTAAAATAAATTTTAAAGTAATAGATGGATTTTTACTTACCTTGCATGGACACTCCCAGTCTGTATATTGTGTATATGTTGACCTACAGGTAGGGTTTAGAGGAAGAACATCTCAAAATAGGGAAAAGACCTTGGTTTTAAGGTTTAATATTTTTTTTAAGATTTAAAAATAAGTGTTTTGGTTCAAGAACATGGTGTGTGACTTCAAATGGATTCAATGAACCTTTCACTATAACCAAGGTGTAAGGAGAAAGGAAACCTACAAGGTTTTATCAAGCCCAACACAACTAACTATGTTGACAAAGATAAAAAGGTTAGGTTTTTTGAAGTGGAATTTATCCAAACATAAACACACACACACACACACACACACACACACACACACACACACACACACACACACACACACACACAATTTTTAATTAACTTCAATGATTCATAGAGTGTATTTATGCACTAGGACCAAAGCCCAACTGAGCACATAAGCACCTACAGGAATATGAAATCAAGTTTCCTCAGTCAAGTTTGGAGATACTCAGTCTTGAGGTTAAAATGTTCATGAGAATGAAAATAATGATAGAGATTATATATAATATATTCAAGTGACTTTAAATACTATGTATATCTTGTATGAATTTTTATATACCTAAGAAAGAGACTTCCCTTATAGGTACTTCTTTTGAATGATAAGCACATTCAACAATTCACCAAGTCTATAGGCAGAGTCTAGTTGAGTTGTTTGGAAGAGTTGAGTTGTTGGTAGAATTTAAAATGATTTCATGAAAATTTTGAATAGTTTATTTAATTTATTCACTTATCATGAACAAGGTTCAATTGAGTAAATATCCATCTATAGGAGAGTGCCTCAGTCAACACGTAAAGAGGCTCAATCTTGAAGTTTAAGGTATATAGGCAAGGCTAAAAAGAAATTGTACTTGATGAAAGAGCATGTGACACATAAATTAATGTAATTATGAATTTATAGGATTAAAATATAGGAAATGAAAATATTATATAGGGTCCCAAGGCCCCTATACACACCTCCAATAGGGTTCTAGATAACAAGGGTAAGGAGAGAGAAAAGAGTAGATTCACCTAAGGATTAAGTGAAGGTTGAAATAAATAGAGAATGGTTCATGATAGTTAATATAGTGTTTAAACAATCTCAAAACTTCCCAAATATGTATATATAATTTCATTACTTGGCTAAGGAGTTATCAATCCGTATATAAGCTAGGAAACCTCTTTACTTAAGAGAGAAACATGTGAAATCCAAGGATAAAAGTGTTTTTGGAAGAAATAAAAGTTCAATGAGCATGGATATGGGATGAAAAAAATGTTTAATATGCATAAAATCATGGTTTTATCTTGGAAGATTCATTCTTAGGTGGATTTGAGGGGAAAAAATGTAGGAAAACAAGGTTTTTGAGGCCTTTTTTGGGCATTTAGAGAAGGTTAGGCACCCAATACATGGAATCAAGAAAATAAATTTGGTATATAGCCTTATTAGTACCTAATAAAACTTAAAAAATATTCAATTTTTCATGGGGATGAGGTATATACATCTCTATTTTGTCTCAGAGGTTAGCCAGTCTAGGAAAATCATACTTTGGTAAACTGATCTAGTGAGGGCAAATTAAGCAAAAGTTTTGTCATGGAGATTTAGGAACCTCATAGAAAAATATGGTAGGGTGTATGGAAGTGAAATTTATGCCATGGAAGCACTAGATCAACTTAAAACTCCTCAAGATGACCAATTTCTCATGCACATATCCCAAATAGGTAGGCTTTCACTAGGCCTAGTTGGCAAATGAGAAAATAGGATGAAGTAGGGTGCTTGGAGGACTATTTAGTGGCTTGGTAAGTTCAAATGAGGTGTGAATATGCATAATAAATCAACCTAACTTTGAGATACCAGTCCAATTATCTCAAACTAATAGGGTGCATGCTAAGCCTATCAGGCTTTGAGGAGGTCTTGTGTCAAATGGTAGTCCATCTTCATTTCCAGCTCTTGGTAGACTATCCAGGTGATTGAGGCATGTTTATGAGGAAGATATACACATGATTTAACTAATATTATGAAAAAAAAACCCACTATAAATCCAAGTCTATCCTATAAATAGCTCAAACATGGAGTAGAATCAAGCTCGAAGAGGTGTGTTCAAATGCCCAGATCTTTTCCAAGGTTTTGCATGGGATCCAAAGGGATTAAGAGAGGTTAGTAGGGTCCCTTGGCATAAAGTTTTTTGAATTTTGAGGCATGTTCAATGTCTAAGTTTTATGAACCAATCTTTATGAGCTATCCAAATAACATAGTTTTGTAATGAAAGCTATTGGATAATGAAAAGGGTCCCTCGAGCTATTTCCCACCAAGATGAGCTATATAGAATTGTACGAACAACATGTAAAATAGGATTTTTCTCACCATTTTGTGTGTTTTATATGTTCTAGAGAGGATATAAAGATGAAATAAAGTTTGAGGGGAGGCTTAGGACTTATAATAACTCCCTATGGACATTTTATTCTAGGAAATAACTCCTAAGTGAAAACTAGAGATCAAATTTTATCCAATCGAAATTGGCATAGTGGACACAAGGGTGATAAGGGTGAAAAATATAAGTGTGATCCTTTTTAAATAATTCCTAATTCCTCTAAGGACATGAAAGGTATTTAAAAGTTTCATTAAATCCGTCCCATGGATTTTAATTGGAAACTAAAGGCATGTTTGAGGCCAAGTGTGAAGTGTAATTGAAAAGGGAGTTTGTAAGACTACAATCATTGATGACTTCCTTATAGAAGTTTCCAAATGAGTATGACTTAAACCAATGCATGGATATGCATGAATTAAGGCCTTACCTCTTATCCCAATTTTTAGACCTATCCTAGTTAGTGGTGGGATGTTAAAATAGGTTTAAATCATGAAGACAATTTTTTGAGCCAAAACTAAGAGTTTCATGCCATTTTTCATAAATTTCGTGACTTATATGGACATTTTTACCTCCTAACATTGCATGGTTCATCCCATATCTCTTTCTTATTCAATTATAACCCATTTTCTTAGATTTACAAGTGTCTAAGTGGCCTTTGGACTTCCCTTGTCTTGTTTATCTCTTAAAAGCTATAAATATTGACTCTTTTAGCTCTTTTGAGTAGCCTCCATTTGTTAATGGTGAAACCCTAGAAAAAATTGTTCTAGAATGACTCTTGAATAAATAAAAAAGTGATTTTTCCTATTTAAATGTTGTAAAATTGGGTTTTATTACAATCTTGTTGGTCTTGTCTAGTGGAAGATGATATTTTCTAGCATGTTATCCTTGATTGTTCACCAAGTGTGAAAAAGAGTGATTGTTATAGGTATTTTTTAGTGTTATTTTAAATTTTAGGAGAGTATTATAATTGATATATGATTGTATTCTCTTAATGAATAATTCATTTCTCTTGTAAGTATCAAATACCTTCTTGAACCTAGCTTATGAAACACTGATGTGACAATGTAACTTGAATTGTGAGTTTTGTGTGAAAGAAGCCTTGTTTAGCTCTAGGTAGTATAATTTCAGTTCATATGAGGAAATAAAATGTTGGTGTATCACCTTTTTTATCTTTTTTAGTTATTTTCTCAACCCTTTTCATTCAAAATTGATAGCTAAGAAAGTACTTTAAAGAATGCATTAAGGGAACTAGCCCTTCTAGAGATTCATCTCAACAAATTGTTACCCACAACAAGAGAGATGTATCCATTATGACACTTGGATGAGGAGAGATATGCATCTAATCAAGGGGTGAAAATTTAAGTGACAACCATTTTTTTCATGTTTGGTAGGACTCTAAGTCCTAGAATATTGTTCAATATAGGTGTTGGTATTATCATAGTTACAGCTAAAAGAACGTCTACATTCAGTACCTAGAAGATCCACTAATGTTTTTAAATCTTTGGTTACTAACCAGTCCCTAATTTCCATGCCAAATGTTACCATTAGGTCTACTACTAAAGGTATAACCTTTGAGTTTGTGTAATTATCTTTGTATTCTTCAAAAGGTTTAGGTTTGTAAATAATCATCTTTATTCAAGAGAGTTGGTGTTTAAGAAGTATAAATTATTATTTAGTTCAACCCATAATACTCATAGTTCACATTCCAAGATGGATAGGAACCAACCTTTTGTAGCCTTCACTAGATCATCTCCTTTGAATCTTTCCCAATATGACCAAATTCAAGGATCAACCCTTAAGAGTGTTCCATATTTTAGTGGAGAGGGTCCTATTACTGCCATTGAACACATTAGAAACATTGAAAACTTCCATAATATCCATAATATCATTCAAGATAATGTGGCTATTAGGTTATTAGCATTGTCTTTCAAAGGGAAAGATTTAGACTGGTATAAGACTCTACCTAAAAATTATATTGGTTCATGATATGAACTAGGAGATCTATTGAATAAGAGTTTTGGAGAGAAGAGTAATCAACTATCACTATTTAAGCAATTGACCACTATCAAGAGGGAACCAAAAGATTTTATGCCAGATTTTAACACTAAGTTTCAAATAGCATGGGATAGGATCCCAACCCTTGTGAGACCTACTCCAAACTATGCCTTCTTGTACTATCTAAAAGCATTGAATAGTGATGTAGCCATGATGATCCAATCCATGGGTGGTAAGACACTACCTTATGCCTATGAGATAGCCATCAATTTTGAGAATTGTCTTTTTTAAGAAAGAAAGATTTCTTCTAGGCCACCAACGCCATTATTCTCTAATTTGTAGCCTCTTAGTCAAGTTACATTACCCACCTTGTCTCCTTTGCCTAGTCATGAAAAGTCTACCATTGTCCCTAATAATGAGATCCATGAAGTCAAGAGTTTGCTCCAAAGTGTTGACAATGAATTGGTTTACCTTAAAATGCAACAAGCTCAAATTTATATACCTTATCAATCTTAAAATCAATTTGGGCAAACTAATAGGCCTCCTTTTCAAGGTAACCCTCAAGGATAAGGTCAAATCACCTAAGCTAGACCTTACCAAAGTTACAATACTAATGTTGCCTCATATTCCAAAGCTCTTGTTCCCACTCAAAATAACCTTATTCAATAACAACCAAATTATTCCTCCTATGACTAAAACAAGACTAAATTGCTTATGCCAATGAGATGCATAATCAAGCCATGACTATGGAAGGTAATCAAACATCTCAGGTTTCAAATTTTGAAGTGCCAATACAAGGTAAAATGTAATTTTTAATAGAGAATGAGAAAACACAATTTGATTCTACTATCATAAATAATTTGCTGGGAGAGTTGTATGCCATCAATCATTTGGGAAACCCAAACAATGTGAATGTTAGTGTGTCCTCTAAAACTAGGTCTAAGAAGAGAGATATTGAAGAGACACAAGGGGAAAATTAGGGACCTATTTTAACCATTAAATCATATCCAATAGTTGGGGGATCTAATTCAGCTCCTAGGGTGTAATAAAATATAAAGTTTTAGAATGCAAGGCCTACTCCTACACATTCATCTTCACAAGCTACACCATAAGTCACTAATGCTTCCAAAGAGCCTCCTAAGGTGAGAAATCCTAATATCAATGTAATGGATAAAATTAATAAGTTTCACATGAAAATTTAATTTTTGGATTCATTGACAATACTAGGACAAAAATATATACTTCAAAAATAATTGCAAGGACTAGGTAAGCAAGTTGGATCAACTAGAAATGAGAATGTTGTCTTGGTGAATGGAATTCAACCCATTGATGGACAATTGAAGAAGACTGATAAGACTCCCACTTTTTAATTATCATTAATAATTAGTGACTTATTAGTTCACAATTTCATCATAAATAGTGGGGCTAATACTTTAGTTATGCCCAAGTGTATAGTAGATAAACTAGGCCTAAAATATGAGCTAATGGCTAAAAGAGTTTTACAATTAGATGGATCACCAACAAAGACCTTGGGAGTGGTCAAGGATTTAAACTTGATTTAACATGTTTTTCCTAATTTTTCCATCCCTCATGGTGTGGTTGTGGTAGATTTACCTCCATACTATTTTCTTTGTTTGTCAAGAGAATTTACAACTAAAATAGGTGGATATTTGGCAACCAATTGGTCATGTATGGATTTTAGGAAAAAGTATGGTACTAAAGTGAAGATTGAATCAGAACCTATCCACAAAAATAACTTAGAGCCTTACATGTATAAAGTGGAAAATTTTAATTATACCATTATTGATGATGAGGAACTTCAAATAGATCATTCTCCAACATCTTCTCTTGAAGGAGTTTCTAATTTGTACTTAGATGAATGGGGAGATGAAAATTATGATCATGATCCTTAAAAATTCATAGAGGAAGATGGTTTTAAGGTGCATTGTATTCATGAGGAAGGCTATTTCATGCCAAATTGGATGAATCCAACTGAAGACATGGATGGTTTATGGTAGCTTTTCTTTGATGAATCATGAAGAAGATTGGGGTAGGTGGTGGAGCAATGTTGGTTTCTCCTTCCAAGGAAAGCTACTATTCCACTTTTAGATTTCAATTCTATTGTACATGTAATGTGGTATAATATTAGGCCCTCATTCATGGACTTGAGTGGGATAGGAAAAGAGGTGTGAAAGAGTTACAAGTGTATGGTGATAGTGAGTTGATTACAAATCAAGTAAGAGGCCAAAATGTGACTAAGACCTCCTTACTTAAGTCCTATAAGCATAGAGTGTGGGATATTGTGGAAAATTTTCAAGATTTAAACATCACATCTATCCTAAGAGAAGACAACAAACATGTTGATAGGTTGGAAACAATTAGAGTTCAGTTTGATGTTCCAAAGGGGATAAAAGAAGATAAGATCTAGCCACATCTCAAGGTGATTGTAAGACCCTCCATACTAGATAATGTCACTAATTGGAAAATGTTTGATAGTGACCAAAAAATTACACTTTTTATATAGGATGAGGCTGAGTTTTATTCCAAGAATTAGTCCAAACTATAGCAGAAATATGGAGGAAAAATTGTGTAATTGAAGTCAAAAAAGCTCCCCAAAGGCCTAGTCACACTTGAGAGTATTTTCAATGATGATGAATAGTTGAAGAAAGAAAATTTAAGCATGTATACTAAGAAATAAAAAATATGAGAAAGTAAAAATATTCAAGGATAAGTTACTTTCACTTGGGAAGGTATGTACTAGTGAAGAGAAACATGATTTCATTGAGTTATGCAAATAGTTTTCTAATGTCTTTACATGGGAATATAGTGATTTTAAAGGATTTGATCCAAAATTATCTCAACATACCATATAAATAGATGAGAATTCTAAGCCCATAAAGAAAATACAAAGGCCAATCAATCCTAAGATTGAGCCTCTTATGAAGAAAGAGCTTACTAAGTTGATTGAGTCCAAAATCATCTTTCCTATTAAGCATTCATTTTGATTGGCAGACTTAGTCCATGTTAGGAAGAAGAATGGAGAAATCATGTTGTGTGTTGATTTTAGGTACTTTAATAGAGTTTCCTTGAAGGACCATTATCCTCTTCCCTCCATGGAATAAATTTTTCAAGTTGTGGTAGATAGTGAAAGGTTTTCTCTCCTTGATGGATATTATGGGTAAAATCAGATTTTAGTGAAGGAAAGTGACCAATATAAGACTAAATGGGGTATATATGATTATATTAAAATTCCTATTAGCTTTTATAATGTTAAAGCTACATTTAAATGTGTAATGGATATGGATTTTCAAGGACTAATAAATGACATTATGTTGGTGTAGCTTGATGATGTCATAGTTTTTTCTAAGGATGCAAAGGATCACTTGAATCACCTTAAGAAGATTTTTGAGAGATGTAGAGAGTTTGGAATCTATATAAACCCAAATAAATGCATGTTTCCTATCCATTAAGGTAAAATTTTAGGACACATTATCTCCAAGAAGGGATTTTCCATGAATCTTGAAAGGGTGAGTGCAATCTTGGCATTGGCTTTACCCAAACACAATAAAGGTTTGAAAATTTTCTTTGGGAAAATTAATTTAATAAGGAGGTTCAATAATAATTTTTAAAATTTAGTCAAGCCTCTAACCTCTATGATAATTAATGGTGAAGTGTTCACTTGGACTAGAAGAAGGAAGGAAATTTTTGAAGAGATTAAACAAGCCATTGTCAAAGCTCCAAATCTTGCAAGTCCTAACTTCTCAAAGGATTTAAAATTGTATACTTTTGGAAATGAGGAGGTTATATCTACCATGATTACTCAATAAAAAGAAGAAAACTTGGAGTAGCCTATTGCCTTCTTTAGTCAAGGTTTGGAAGGCTATGAGGTAAGATACACCTATGTTGAGAAGCAAGTAATTTCAATTGTTATAAGTCTAAGGAATTTTAGGAATATGTTATCTAAAAAATATATTCACATATTGATACCTCATCCTAGTGTCAAATACTTTATTTTGAGCAAAGATTTGAATGAAAAAAGGGTCGGTTGATTCAAAAAAGTGATGGAGTATGATGTGGAAATTAAGACAACCAAGCTAGTGAAAGGAAGAGGGCTATGTGAACAACTTGATTCATATTCGAAGGAAAAAAAATGTTATTTGAGCACTCCATGATGACCCTATGATATCTACACCTTCATCAATGAGTATTTGGACATAAGATATGATCCATTTTCTTCAAACCAGTGAGTGTCCATAAGGATTTGATAGAGCTAGAATAAGGTAATTTAGATTGCAATACATTCTTTATGTACTTGTTGATGGAGTGTTGTTTAGGAAAGATTTTTAAAGTGTGTTATTGAGATGTGTTGAATCAGATCATAGTGATAAAATATTATTTGAGTTTTATGATGGACCAGCTAGTGGTCACTTTGCTCCAAGAACCATAACTACTATAATTATGAGGGATGGATACTTTTGGCCTAGTTTGTACAAATACACCCATTATTAGGTAAGGAAGTGTCAAAAATGTGCTCATTTTGATGTTAAACAAAAGTTTTCTGCCTTTCCCCTTCATCCAATTTAGGTTGATCAATGCTTTATACAATAGGGTTTGGATTTCATAGGCCTAATCAACCCACCTTCTAGTTCTGATCACAAGTGGGTGTTGACTGAGCACATATTACTTTACAATATGGGTGGAGGCTATAAATCTCAAGGAAGAAAATGAAAGTTAAGTTCTAGACTTATATGAAGGCATAGTGATAAGGTTTAGGGCTCCTTCAACAATAATTTTAGATAATGAATTGGCTTTTCTTGGGATGAAGACAAGTAAATCAAATTTGAAGCATAACATCTATCTTAGTACCTCCTCCAAATATTATCCAAAATGGAAAGGGATAGCTAAGTCTACCAATAAGAATCTAATCAAGATCATAAAGAGAATAATGGAGGAGATCCAAAGGACTTGGCATTCTACGTTGAAGACAACTCTTTAGGCTGATAGGATCACCCTAAAAAGAGCCATTAGAAACTCACCATACATGATTTTTTATGGGAGATAAGCTAGGATGCCTATTTCAATTGAGAGAATAGCCTTGGATCTAAATTTTTGGCTAGAATTGATGGAAAATGAAAGCATGAAAGTCAGGTTGTGTGAGTTGATGGAGCTTGAGGAGATAAGAGATAAAGCTATGCAAACTATGAGAGCTCACCAAGATCAAACAAAGAGATATTTTGATAATAAATCCATGCCAAAGAGTTTCAAAGAGGGAGACATTATTATAATGTCGTATGAAAATAGGGCTAAGCCTAGAAGACCCATAAAGTTTGATGTTTTATGGAGTGGCCCTTATGTTATTATCTAATGTAACCAGCATAATACTTTCTAACTCTCAAAGTTGGATAGAGAGGAGATTCATATCCTAGTAAATGGTATATATCTCAAAATTTTTTACTAAGGTTATCCTCTCTCCTTGTATATAGTTTGTTGTTTTCCTTATGTTCCCTAAGTGCTTACGCACATGTGTGAGTCTTGTTTATGTATTACTTTGTCTTGTGTTTGCTTGGTGTGGTGTGTTTGTTTCAAGTGTGTTTTAGGAAATTACTTACTAGTTGTATTCAATCATTTATTGACTCCCCTGGCCCATGATTGGATAAGACTACTGGCCCTTAGTATAGCAAGCATGCTACCCCTATGAGTCACCAATTTGTTTACCAAATTTGATTTTTTAGTCAAATTAGGGCACCTATAGTAAAAAATTAGCTCTATAGGTATATATGGGGTGTAATATTAGTGTAATGGGGTATATTACATGTTAATTAATCTTAAATTATGATATATTGGCCTTTTTCAATTAGTCTTTATGTCCATTCATCATTTTGGGTCATTTTAGGGGTCAAAAAGGTACATTTAATGCTTTGTATGGGTTTTTTGGGAAATATGAAGGTTATACAAGATTATTTAATGCCCCATGTGTCCTTATAAGTCTTAATTAACTGAAAAAATTGAAAGATTATAGTTATGCAGAAGAAAATATAGTTTTCTAGTGAAAGGAGAAGAAAATGGCACTTATATAGCTTCCTTGGGAAGTGTGCCACTTATAAAAGGTTTAAATGTGACTATTAAAAATCCCCATGATCATATCCACATTTAAAATGATTTTGAAGTGTCATTTTAAATTTCAAAACCATTCTACTCCTTTTCACCTTTCTTGGCAAGTAAAAGTGACCTATAAATTTATACTTGGTACGGTCAGCACAAGGGGTTTCAAGAAAAATTATCTTGGGAGTGTATTATACACTCATTCATATTAAATTTTATATTTTTTTATATAATAATTTTTTTTTGATATTTATGAACCATTCCTAAGAAATTGACCTATCAAATATGCTTGTTAATCTATGCACCCTTCAAGTTTTGCTCTTATTTGTGAAAGTAAGTATATATCACTTATTGATATTTATTCCATATGATGTTCAATCCATTCCATTATTTTATCCATAATTGGTTTCACTTTTGGATTTTATTTGATGAGCAAACCAACTCAATTTGCAAAGAATAGTGAAGGAATAACGTTGCAGTTAGTTCTGCCTTGTTCCAAAAAATTGGTCTTTTATAGAGGTCTTGTATGAGTGTAAAAGTATGTCCCACATACCTAAAATTAATATTTTCACTTCCTTAAATTTTTTTTTAACCATGTCATCATTTTAGTAGCTTGCTAGCTTGTCTTCCTTTATTGTTAGTGCTTTACATAATTTTAGTTGTAGTCTCATGCATGAGCTTGTTCATCCTATCTATGAAGTGGAAATGGAGGTGTATTAGATTATTAAAGAATTTAAGATTTGAATAAATTTATTTTGTATTCTTTGGAAGGTGTAAGTTTTATCATATGCTCATATTCTATGCCAAGCAGTCATTGATGCCTCTGTCTACTCCATTTTACATGTGTGTAAGTGGTTTCAGGTTGGAAAAGGTGTTTTTAAGTTGGTTTCAAAGAGTTATTGATGGAAATAATATATTTTAAGATTTTATAATGCATTTTGAGTTGCTTTGAAGACATTTTACACCATGATTTACCACATTTATTACCTTACTATCTACACATAGCCAAAATAGTCACCTACAGTCATTGTTGACGTCATTCGTGGAAGTGAGAATGCTTGATATGTTTCTAATCCTTTAAGACTAATAGAGGTATATTTGAATGTGTGATGGAAGCATATGAAGTCTATATGAATAGGTAGTATACTATTTTTCATATCCAATTCACTATTGGTGTGCCAAACATCCACCTATAGGTGATTTAGTAGGGATCAAAGAGCCATTTTGAAATGCTTGGCAAGTGATGGAACTCATCTTAAGAAGCCTCATAAGTTATAAGGGATCATATAATGAATGTTTAAGTTATAGGATGACTAAAAAAGGTGTAAATTTCTTCTCAAGATAATGACCGAGTTTTTAAACCTATAGTCTCCAAACGGGTAAAATAGAGGTCAGGAGGGTTTTGATGATTAACATATGATAAGGTGGAAAATGGTTTTAAGGTAGTCTAATAGATTTTTTTTGTATCCCCTACATAGGTCAATGACATTTAAAAATATTTGGGATAGATCAATAATGGATATTGGTCAGTAAGAGGCCTAAAGTTGCCTACAAAACCACTGAATCTAGGTATAGATATCTATAGGCCTAAACCCAAAAGTGTCCTTATGCTCTAGATTGAACATATTAGGTGATAAAAAATTTGGTATTAGTTTTAAATTCTTCAAGGGAAACTCATAACCTAAAAGTATTTTCAAATTTATATATGGATTTTTACTTACCTTGCATGGGCACTCCCAGTCCGTACATTGTGTATATGTTGACCTACAGGTAGGGTATAGAGGAAGAACATCTCAGTATAGGGAAATGACCTTGGTTTTAAGGTTAATTTTTTTTTTAAGGTTTAAAAATAATATTTTTGGTTCAATAAAATGGTGTGTGACTTAAAAATGGATTCAAGTAACCTTTCACTATAACCAAGGTCCAAGGAGAAAGGACACCTACATGGTTCTATCAAGCCCAACACAACTAACTATGTTGACAAAGATGAGAAGGTTAGGTTTATTTAAGTGGAATTTATCCAAACATAAACACACATATCTCAAGAATTTATAATTGAAATCAAGGCTTCATAGAGTGTATTTATTCACTAGGACCAAAGCCTAACTGAACACATAAGCACCTACATGGATAGAAAAGTAGGGTTCCTTAGTCAAGTTTAGAGATACTCAGTCTTAAGGTTCAAATGTTCATGATAATTACAAGCATGATATATATGATATATAATATATTCAATTTACTTTAAATATTAGGGATATCTTTTATGTAGTTTTATAGACCTAAGAAAGAGACTACCCCTATAGGTGCTTCTTTTAAATGATAAGTACAATCAACAATTCACCAAGTCTATAGGTAGAGTCTAGTTGAGGTGTTTGGAAGAGTTGTGTTGTTGGTATAATTGAAAAATTATTTCATGAAAATTATTAATAGTGTATTTCTCATCATGAACAAGGTTCAAGTGAGGAAATAATCACCTACAGGAGAGTGTCTTAGTCAGCACATAAAGAGGCTCAGTCTTGAAGTTCAAGGTATATAGGTAGGGTTGGAAAGATCTTGTACTTGATTTAAGAGAATGTGACACATAAATTAATTTAATTGTGAATTTATAGGCTTAAAATATTGTAAGTACAAAGCTTATATAGGTTCCCAAGGCCCTTATACAGACCTACAATAGGATTCTAGATAATAAGGGTAACGAGAGAAAAAATAGTAGACTTGCCTAAGGATTAGGTGAAGGTTGAAATAAATGGATAATGGTTCATTATAGGTAATATATTATTTACATATTCTAAACACTTCCCCAATATGGATATCTAATTTCCCTACTTGGATAAGGGGCTATTAGTCTGTACATAAGCGAGGAAACCTCTTTGCCAAATAGAGAAACATGTGGAATCCAAGGAGAAAAGTGTTTTTGGATGAAATAAAAGATCCATGAGCATGGATATAGGATTAAAAACATGTTTAATAGGTATAAAATCATGTTTTTAGTTTTTAAGAGTCATTATTAGGTGGATTTGAGGAAAAAATGCAAGAAAATAGGGTTTTTGAGGCCTTTTTTGGGCATTTAGAGAAGGTTAGGCACTCTATACATGGAATAAAGCAAATCCATTTCGTAAAAATACTCACTAGGACCTAAGAAAACTCAAAAAATATTAAATTTTTCATGAGGATTAGGGATATACCTCTATATTTTGTCTCAAAGGTTAGCCAATCTAGGAAAATCAGACTTTGGCAAAATGAGCTAATGAGGGCAAATTGAGCAAACGTTTTATCATAGAGAATTGGGAAGATAATGGAAACATATGATAGTTTGTATGGAAGGTAAATTTATTCCATAGAATAAATATATTAAACTTAGACTCCTCAATATGACCAATTTCTCATGCACACATCCAAAATAAGAAGGCTTTCACTAGGCCTAATTGGCAAATGAGAAAAGAGGATGAATTAGGGTACTTATAAGACTATGTAGTGTATTTTAAAGCTAAAATTAGGTGTTAATATTCATAATAAATCAAAATAACTATGAGATACTAGTCCAAATAGCTCAAACCAATAGGGTGCATGCTAAGCCTACTAGGCTTTGAGGAGGTCTAATGCCAAATGGTAGTCCATCTTCATTTCCAGCTCTTGGTAGACTATCCAGGTGATTTATGAATTTTTAATAAGTGAATATACACATTATTGAATTTATATTTTGTATAATAACCCACTATAAATCTAATTCTATCCTAGAAAGAGCTCAAATATGAAGAAAGAGTAGAATCAAGATGGAAGAGATGTGTTCAAATTCTTAGATATTTTACAAGGTTTTCGATGGGATCAAAAGGTATTAATAGAGGTTATTAGGGTCCCTTGGAATAAATTTTGTGGAATTTTGAGGTAGGTTTAATGTTTGAGGTTTATGAACCAAGCTTAAGACTAGAAATAACTCAAAACCCTACTAAACCCTCAACCAAGACCTAATGGAGAAAATAATCTTTAGGAGCTATCCAAATGACATAGTTTGGAAATTAAAGATATTTTATAATGAAGAGGTATACATAAATATATCTCCCACAAAGATCAGCTATATAGAATTATACAAATAACATGAAAAATAGGGTTTTTCTCACCATTTTATGTGTTTTGAAGGTTCTAGAGAGGATCTAAAGATGAAATAAAGTTTTAGTGGAGGATCAGGAATTATAATAAATCCTTATGGAAATTTTATTCTATTAAAAAACTCCCAAGTGTCCAAACTAGAGCTCTCCCTTTAGCTAGTCAAAACTGGCATAGTGGACACAAGGGTGAGAAGGGTGAAAACTCCAAGTGTGATCCTTTTTAAAGCATTAATAATGCCCCTAAGGAAATTTATGGTCTTAAAATGTGTCATTAACTCCATCACATGCATTTTCATGTGAATTTATGGAAATTTTTGAGGCCAAGTGTGAAGGGTAAGTGAAAAGGGAGTTTTTAAGACTGCAGATAGTGATGGCTTCCTTCCAAGAGTTTTCAAATGAGTAGGAATATAAATAATTCATGAAAATTAATGTTTGAATTACTTACCTATTATACCAATCATCATACCTATCCCTATTTTTTTTTGGGATGTTCAAACAAGTTCAAATCATGAAGACAATTTTTTGAGCCAAAACTAGGAGTTTCATGTCATTTTTCATAAATTTCATGACTTGTATGGAAATTTGTACCTCCTAAAATTGAATGGTTCATCCCATATATATTTTTCATGCAATTTTAAACCCTTATATCATATTTAAAAGTTTCTAAGTGACCTTTGGACTTCCCTTGTCTTGTTTCTCTCTCAAAAGCTATTAATATTGATTTTTTTAGCTCTTTTGAGTAGCCTCCATTGGTTGATGGTGAAACCCTAGCCAAATTTTTAATTTAATTACTATTTAAGAAATAAAAATGTGATTTTACCTACTTACATTCTGTATAATTGGGTGTCATTACAATCTTTTTTGTCTTGTCTAGAGGAAGATGATCTTTTCTAGTATGTTATCCTTGATTGTTCACCAAGTGTGCAGAAGAGTGATTATTACATGTCTTTTTTAGTGTTATTTTCAATTTTAGGAGTGTATTTGAAGTGATATATGATTTTTTTATTTCAAGTAATCATTAATTTCTCTCCTAAGTATCAAATATCTTCTTGAACCTAGCTTATGAAACACAGATGTGACAATGTAGCTTGAATTGTGAGTTTTGTGTGAAAGAAGCTTTGTTTAGCCCTAAGTAGTATAATTTAAGTTCATAGGAGGAAATAAAATCATGTTGAATCACATTTTTTGTATTTTTTAGTTATTTTATCAACCCTTTTCATTCAAAATTGATAGGTAAGAAAGTACTTCAAAGAATGCATCAAGGTAACTAGCCCTTCTAGAGATTCATCTCAACAAATTGTTACCCACAACAAGAGCTATATCTCCATTGTACCACTTGGATGAGGAGAGATAGGAATATCCTCAAGGGGTGAAAACCCAAGTGACAAAAATAATCTTGTTTTTGATTTCATATAATGGATTCATGATCAAAGTTAGGACCAAAAATAAAATCCATGGAAAGATTTATTAATTGTATACAAGTATCATGATAATGGCCCAAAATTTCATGAAACCAAAAACATTTATCTATATCATAACATGATTTAATAAGATTAGTGGGGTCAATATCTCATTCTATAGGTCTTGGTATATGTTTTTGAATTTATGATATGGATAATGGTTTGTGCACATTAGTGTGATTGTGTTGAGAAAATATGGGAGTATGATTATAATTATTGTTAGGGGGAGGAACATGATTCATGGTGTTATTTAGAGAAATAACTTGTATGGTGTGTATGGTTTCATAAATGTAGGTAACACCATCATTGGTTTCATAATGGTTTTTATTTTTGATAAGAATGTGAGTTCCTATTATAGGTTGATGTGGTTTAAATTAAAACATGAGGAAGTCCTGTCATTGAGCTTGGTCAAGAGATTCTTCCAAAGTTTTTGGAGAAAGGGTCCTAACACAATATTGTAATTTAGGGTGGATATAATTAGTAAATAAGTGGAATAGGTTGTCATCTACCACATTATGTTCAGATTTGTTAGACAAAATTTTCCATCATTTTATGAAGACTCATGTCATTTCAGTTTCCAGTAGCTTGCAATTTATAAAATGAGCTAAGTTATTCTTGGGAAGATCACTAGTTTGGAATTCTTGGACCAATGAGTTGACCAAGTCTTATAGGTTAGTAATGGATTAGGTTTTCAATTGATTATACCAATCTAAAGCATATCTTGAAAGCATTTTAGTTAAGAGTTTAGTGGTCATGAAAGTATTAAGCTTAACCCAATATTTTTAAAGGTTTATAAATGTTTTTAAATTCAAGGTAAGATCTGTAGATCCATTATAAGTGATGGTTATATTGATACCTACTATTTAAATTTTGGAAATTTGAGGTACTAGAGGTTCATTTTGTAAATATTTTATAGTTTTATTGATAAGTGGAGGTTGTGGTATGAGGTTACCATGGGGATCCATAAGGAGGGGTGGGGGGAATTAGGATTTTACACTTGTGATGGAACATGGTGAGGTTGGTTTTGGATATGTGTGAGGTTATTTTGAATTTGAATCCTCTAATTTGAATTATTAGTTTGAAAGGTATGCATTTGGTTAATAATTTGTAATAAAAGTTGATTAGGTTGAGCACAACTTAGCTAGTAGACGTAACATGTGATGCATTAGTATTATGTGAGGTATTAATAGCTAGAGATGCACTATGAGTGTGGGATGGGGTAGTAGAATGAAACACACTATTGGTATGAGTATAATTGATAGTAAAATAATCTTTGGTAGCAAAAAATCACTGGTATCAAAAGAAGCATTGGTAGTATGGTTAGGGATGTGGGTATTTTAAAGAGCCTCACTAGAAGTCAAACCTATCATGTTTGTAGGTGTACTTGGCATGGAGGTAGAAGAAGACATATAGGATGATGTCATGATGTGGTAAGGAGAAATTATAGAGGATAAATGTTGGGATGAAAAAAAAGGGTTTATCTTAAATACTTGGGAAATGCTAGGGGAAGTTGAATGGGGTTCTCCTATATGGGGTCCCATCATGAAAATATAGATGGTTCTAGGATATTTTCCTCTATGTTAAGGTTTTTTATTGATGAAAAAGATAATTTTATTTATTTATTCAATGTCACACTCATATTATAATGAAAACAAAGGGTTGAGTGTTGAGTAATAATGGTGAAGAGTTCCATAGTTGGTAGTTCAAGTGGCAACATAGACATTATTTTGATTCATATTAGGATTGGTAAAACTCATCTTGTTTATTTGATTTAGTTATTTATTATCCTCAAAAAATAAATCCATGATGAAGGTGTTAAACTGAAAATTTATTAAAAATAAGGATCAATTTGTAGAATACTAGGTCAAACTAATTGACAATGTCTTGTAAGATAGTAGATAGGACAAGCTACAAAAGAAATAGTCAAATTTATTGATTGTGTCTTGAAGCTGGTAAAATTGAGGGAGTTTAAAAGACACACATTTGGATAGGTCAACTATGTGTTGAATGAAAATATAAAAAGTAATTTGCAAGATATTGGGTTAAATAGAGTAACTATGTTCTATAGGAAAATAGAGACTCTAGGAGATGTAGTCGAATAGATCAACTGTGTTCTAAATGTAAAGATAGGTTTTGATAGTTATGACTCTAGATGATATAATTTTATTTTTTAGGATATTTGAAATAAACACATAGGCAAATGGGTTTATCCAATTTATCTAGTTATGACACACAACACAAACCTTGTACCAACATTGGTTGATACAAGTTTTATAATACAACATATAATTATCAGAGAGAAAACAACAAAAATAGAAATGTTAATCTATGTGGTAATTTATGAATGTTTTAAATTATAAATTTTAGAAATAAACATGGTAGAGAGTTGGATATAAAAAATAAATATAAAGGCAATCTAAGGATGGTTTCATGTAGTTAAGGTTGAAAGGGATATGTATTAGTAAAGGTATTGACTTGGTATTGGGGTCTACCCCCTCACTTCACAATCCCATAGTGATAAGGGTGTCAAGTGATTTTACAATATATATCATCAACCACATACTTATACTCAGCCAAAAAACCAAGTTGGTTTCCCCCTTGATGATGAAATCTAAGTAGGTAAATCTTGGGTAGAATTTGTTTAATGCTTTTTGATATTATATGATTTGGAAGTGTGTGAAAAAAATAAAAATTGTCTAAATAAATCAATAAATTTAATCTTCTTATTTAATCTACGTGTGCTACACTAATCAAGAAAGAAAAAAATGAAAAGTGAATTAATTACTTAAGACATGAGTTAATTCCTTTGCTTAAAGAGTAAAGGGTCAGTTCAGATGACCAAGTATGCAAACAATACTTAATAGAATCATCTGGGTCAATTTTATTTATTGAATAAAGAGATTGAAAAAACATAGTCAAACAAGTTAAATGAGCTTCCTTGGAAATAAATCACGCTACAAAACTATGTTGATCCAATCAACCTATTTTGATGTAGAGTTACAATTTTAGAGACTGAAAACTATGAAAAATAGAACTATAATCAAGAAAATAAATGACTAAGATGATGAGATGAGCTTGATGATTTTGAAGATGTTTAAATTTATATTTTGTACTGTTATCCAGATGAATATTTTAATATGCTAATAGAGTCAACTGGGTCGACTAAGTTTGAAAACTTGTATGTAAAGCAGTGAATTGAGTTGAGTAGATTGATCTAGTTACCTATGGTTGAATATGACCTATACAAATAAAAATAGAGTCGATCAAATTGATTGTTTGTTAAACCTACACATAAAAAGTTATACTAAGTCAATAGATTTGATGCAATGATGCAAAAAATGAAATAAATAATAAATGAAAGCATGAAATGAAAATTGCAAGAGTTAGTTCATGTTGTGTTCACCAAAATATATATAAGGGAAAGTGAATTTGATCTAAAAATCAATCCTAGATCAAAGAAGATAAATCAAACTAGCCCTTCTTCTTGTTGGTACATTTAGACAATTGGGGTCATGACCAATATGGATCCTCTAAACCTAACTAAGGGGTCTCTTACCATATAATATCACTAGAGAGGGTTTTGAAGTCTCTATTCAAGTAATACCACATAATAATCCTAGATAGGTCCTATGTTTTCTTATCAAAGTAAATGACAAAGTAAAGTAACTCTAATCTAGTGCTCAGTAAAACATGTGGCACAAAATGGGGATAAAAAATGTAAAAGTAAACATACAAATAAGAACTATACTCAAGACAATGTAGAGGTAATCCTAATACATGGAGAGAGAAATATATTCATAATTTAACACATGAAAATATGTCTATGAATAAAGAGGAACATGAGTTAGGGATACTTACCTTTGAGATGAACCCATCGAGCCTCAATCTCTCCCTTGGAAAATGGTGTTTTTCAAGAGGTTATTTTGGTTTGTGAGGATAAAAAAGATATGTCAACCCTAGGATACATGACTTCTCCTATACATCCAAAAGATTTTTCCCATAGTACAAGATTATTATCTCCAAAGGAAGTATGAAACCCAAAGCAATAGATCCTAAAGTAGAATGGTGGATAAATAGATGCACAAATAAATGATTATCTATATCTCTCTCTAATTAAAATTATGAAAAGGATGTGTTTATATAGTTAGATATAACCCTGAACCCTTTCAAAGTTTTAGCTAACATAGTTGGTCCAATCTACCCAATTCTTAATTAAATAAAGTAGTTAGGTCCTAGACTAGGTCAGCTGGGCCGACCTAGTCCCATAACGTACTTATTTTTTAAGAATAGGGTCATCCCATGTGCCTTTGTTTGGTAAATGATAAAAAGATATTTGGCTTAGTTAGGGGTTATTTTATGTGGTAAAATTATTTGAGGAATGTGTAAGGGAGGTTTAAAATCTTATATAAATGTATAAGAGAGGTTTGTGTTAGTTTTAAGTGGTGGTATAGGGAACAACAATCTTGTGAAGTACCAATGGTCTTTCCACCCCTTTCTCAGTGTACCCTTTGAGGTAAGCACTTAGCGAGATTAGGATTTGATAGGTTCCTACAAGAGAGAAAGATTTAGTATTTTAAAAAGTTTAAAAGTATTGTGTGTATGCACCTTACACCTCCTTGTTTCATGGTTTTACCTTGTTTTGGTGTTTTAATGAGTTGTTTTGAATTATTTACTATCTCATTTTTTTAGATTGGCCTTGAATCCCTTTATTTGTTTTTAATTATTTATCTAAGTTTTTTTTTTGTTTCATATATATATAATGACACTTGAATAGTGTGGGTTTAAGAAGTAGTTAGAAAATCCTTTTAAAAGAGGCATTTTTTTTATCTAAGTGTGTTTCCTTATGAAATAATTATTTCCATTCATGGATATTTGACGATGGATCCAAACTGAGAATTTTGGATACATAGTGTTAACACTTTATATATATATATATATATATATATATATATATATATATATATATATATATATATATGTACCCCAAAAAAGTTCATTAGCCTCATTAATGAAGGATTTCATAACTTTATCAATCACATTATATCAAGTACCTTTGATGATTTTTTATTTTTTTTATTTAAGGATAATCACAAAGGGGAACTTATGTTAGGTTTTTTAGGCTTTATGAAATCACCAATTATGCATAACATAGACAAGTGTGCATATTTATAATATAGGTTTAATGTCCTAGGAAAACTAATTTATGAGGAAGTGATTCCAATGGATCCTTCAAGTAATTATGCCACATTTGAGTGGTTGACACCCTCATTTTAGAGGATTTTGGTCTCATGATGATAGTGGTTCCTACCATAGTTTTAGGTTCAATTTTTAATGGTTTTTAACTATCACTTTATTTTGGTGTATGGGAATGCATTTTATTAGGGTAAACACTAGCAAACCTTGTAGATGAGTGTGCTTCCTCATCGTGTTGATAATGATAGAATTAATTTCATTGAGTAAATTTATATATTTTTTATTATAAATAATTCATTATTGTTATTCAAATCCATGTACCTCTTCATAATATTATAAAACCTCATCAGCCTTGGTAAGACATAGTGCCTATTTTTTTTAGATAATGGGGATATGTAAGGTAGAGAAACATGAGCCTATAAATGGTTTAGCCTTATTCCTTTTGTGGGAAATCTCAGTGAGTTGGGAAATTTTACGTTGATAAGCTATGGTAAACTTGG
Organism: Torreya grandis; assembly: GCA_037957365.1. NCBI lineage: Eukaryota > Viridiplantae > Streptophyta > Pinopsida > Cupressales > Taxaceae > Torreya > Torreya grandis. Next base: position 217,693 of record JARHVA010003507.1, on the reverse strand, counting down.
AAACATGGAGTTGATATACATATTTTATTCCTCACATAAGTATTGAAGATCTATTTTACATGATTATTAGTACTTTATCTCCCTACTCCCCCTTAGTGGCCTTCCCAAGATACATTTTATAATATTATTTTATGTAAATTATGAATTTTACCCTTGATGTTACAAAATCTAGAAATTTTTTAGTAATTTAATTAGAACATTCTAAGGTTTATTTGGAATCATATTTTTTATGGTTTCATTCTTATTATATTTCTATTCTATTTATCCATTTATTATATAATCTTTTCTTGAAATTTCAAAGTTCCTAAATTTTATTTGTTTGTCTTTAGTTTTGATTGGGTCGAGATGTTTAGATATTTTCACCTTATTACCTTTTGGATTCAATTGGGATATTATCCATTTTCATCATTTAATCATTTTGGATTTAAAAATGTTAGTTTTCCATTTATATATTTTCTAGTTTATTTTATTTGTAATTTCTTTTCTTGGTCACATGTTATTTTTTATGAGTCACTATGTGTTATATTTTTCCCTATGTGAGTATGAAAGTAGTAGGTGAGGTGTAAGCCCATTAAGTCTTAGTTATTGAAAATATTTAAAAAAAAAAAAAAAAAAAAAAAAATTGGATTTTTTGAATAAGTTTAGAGTTCATCTTAATTTTATTGTATTCATCTTGAAATAATATGGGGCTAATATTACCCTTAGCATTGGCATTATCCATTTTATGGCATGAGTTACCATCTTATCTTTGGGGTGTGATGGAGTTGAGTTTTATTAGAGAATGAAATATTTCCATTTCTCTTAATGGACTTGGGGATTAGTAATCCATATTATATTTCCATTACTTGGAATAATTTGGTGTTCATTATTTTAAAGTGGAAGTAACATGGGGAATCATTCTCTAGGTTTGTATTTCTTAGGTATGGTTTTTTCTTAAACCTTCTCTTCCAATATAATTTTTGAGTTGACCTATCTTTAGACATAGATAATTATGTGCATTTATTATTTAAATTTTTGACATATCAATATAGACCAAGAACCTATTGATACCATTGGGTTGATTCAATAAATTTCTTGGAGGTTGAAATACCTTCATTGGACCTATATTCACACCTTTCCAATGACTCGTAAGAGGAAGTCTAAATAAGGGAATGTGGATACAAGACCCAAATTTTACCCTTGAATTTTATCTTCATATGTGAAATTATTTCACTATGTTTTAGACCATTTATTTGGAGGCATGAGATGAAAATACTATGTTATTAGTTCTTGGATAGTTGGTTTACGTGTGTGTGTGTGTGTGTGTGTGTGTGTGTGTGTGTGTGTGTGTGTGTGTGTGTGTGTGTGTGTGTGTGTGTGTGTGTGTGTGTGTGTGCGTGCGTGCGTGCGTGCGTGCGTGCGTGTGCGTGTGCGTGTGCGTGTGCGTGTGTGTGTGTGTGTGTGTGTGTTTCTAGTTGAAATAGCAGACATGCTAATTTGTTTTGGTATATGGATTCCATTATAATTTATGAGTGGAGAATACATGTTGTTATTTATATGTTTATTTATTACTCCATGTGGTGGATTATTGTGTTTAGATCCTTATTCTAATTTATTATTATCCTTATGTGTATTATTTGTTGTTTTGAATGCATAATTCATTTACCTCAATTATATCAAGGATAAATCATTTTTATGTGTGTATTGAGTGTGGAGGTGATATGTATGATCAAGTAATGGAACTAAAAATACATGAAGTATCAAATAACCAATGTATTACTTAGGTTGTTTTAATTTTGTGAGATACCTGACCCATTTTGTAAATTATCTATAATTTTGAATTTATTGATAATTTCCAAATCCTTACCAATTTACCCATGATAATCTATAAATATATAAAAGGATTTTTCATTGTGTTTTGATCCCTATAAATTGAAATTTAGAGAATCAGGCTGGTTTATGGTGGTGTGTTGATCAAGTTTTATCTTCCCTAGGTTTTTTTTTATCAAACCCTTCACTATTATCGACGGGGATGTGGAGGTGGAGTATTTTTTGCATCTTGTTGAATTTTATGTGTCATAAAAACCTTTTGAATCCCTTGAATGGTTTGTAAATAAATGAAGTGTAATAGTATTTAATGAATATGTAAGAAGGGTCATGCTTACCATGCGATTTTAAGAAGAATTCATTGATTATGTAAAGGGGATTTATTATAATATAAGAAGGATGTATGCTAAGGAGGAATTATGGGTTAAATTTATATACATAAGATGAACTCTTTACCTTTGGGGACTTTTTGATTTATATTTTTGGATTTTTCTCCATTTAGCTCTTATTTTCTTACAAGAACAAGCTTTAGAGGCTTATGATTTAGTGACTTTGGACTTGGGGGACAGGAAGGGAAAATATTAAAGAAAAGGATAGTTTATTTTATCAAATGAAGCATCTAAGGTAGGGTTCCAATCTTGGGAAATTATCTCATTCCTTGTATTATGTTTTTAAATGAGTTCACGATTTCTTTATAACATTAAAATGATGCTTGTGATTTTGTTGTGATACCTTTTGTGGCTTATAAATTTAATTAAAATTCTTGGTCAAATTTTGGCATTAATCCTAATTTATTTGATCACTTATATGATTTTTTTTGAGGTTTTGAAAACCTTAAACTGTTAATTTTAATGGTTTTTTAAATAATTATAAGGCTATGTTTCTAGTATGGGGCTAACCATTGTAAATGTGTGAGAGGTGTGACATTATTACTATACTATTTTATTTAATTAAACAAGAATTATTAGGGTGGGGATGATAAATGGTGAGTAATTATCTTGGAAGCATAATTTCATTTCACTTTTAGAGATGGAGTAAACTCTATATGGTGAGAAATGGTGGTTAGTGAGCAAATCTAGGGTGGGGATGGAAATTATGAATATTTTGATTAGAAACATCATTTCTTGTCCCCATAGATATGGATTTAAAACCTCTATGTGGAGATAAATTTTACACCCTCACTTGTAGGAATCAAAACTAAAAAATATCTCCTACCTTTGTAATAGTGAAGGCCTGATATCTTAATCTTAAAAATCAAGTTTGTTGTATTGCATGCCTCATCCTTTATTAGTAAATATAGATAAATATTATATTGTGATTTTTGTCATTACTTACTTTTGTTTTGGAATTCTAGAGATGGAAAGGATTAAATCATAGTATTAATTATTTATGATGTCTAGAATATTTTTGCTATAACCTAATGTAGGAGTATATAAAAGGTAGAATTAAGCTTTCATCAAGATAAAGTTTAGGTGTGTGGGTGTGGTTGTTTATGTGGATTAGTCAATAATTTAATTATTTTGGAATAATATAAATTAATCCAATGGAAGAATCAATAATCTAGAATCAAATACCTTAGATAAGGTTTATTTTAAAGCAAACAATGGTTCCAAGTGATATGGTTAAGTTACTCAACAATCAGTGGAATTATAGAAGTGGTTACATCTATTGAAGGCTTAAAAGTGATATTTTTTTGGGTGGATGAAAAAAGGGCATGAATAATACATATAAAAAATTGTTTTATACATATTTGGATTCTTTTTAAAAAGTCATGAATTTTTAAAAAAAAACTTCTCATTTTTAATTCTTATGTAAAAGATATGGGCCCCAGACGATGTAGGGTTTTACACTATAATGAAACTATCAAGGTATTTTTGTAAGGGTTAAATGGAATTTTTAAACCATCATATTGGTTTCATAACCACTAGTATTAATTAAGGGTAATTTTCAAAATTTCCATGGTGGTTATGCAACTTTTACTTTGTATTAAGAGGAAAATTTTCCCATGAGGAATTAAAAAAGAGAGTAGTGGTCTAAAATGATGAATTATTGGTTTCTACTAATTTTCAAGATGATTATTATTTTGAAGAGTAACTTTCAAAATAAATTAGTGAAATATATAAAATGCTTAGGGTATTATATTTAAGGGAGAAGAGAGGGATGAAACTTGGGATGTTAGTTCTCCAAGGAAAGAAGTGATGGTGTGAAATTGAATTGGTCCATGAGAGAATTTGTATGCACATATCTTCTTCATGTAATGTTTTAATAAGATTTAGTAAAGTGAGTGAGTGTGTGTGTTTGTGTAATATTTATAACACTATCATATGAATGTAAAAAAGAGTGTTTTTAAGATCTATGTGTAAGTATAGTGTATGAGTAAGTGTGTTTATTGGTAAGCATAAGTATAGACTACATGGTCCAAGGTTGTCCTTTGTTAGACCATCTAATTATGACTGCATCAATTAGTACCAAAGCAAGGTTGTTCCTTGCCATGCTAAGTATGTGAGGATATAGATGGATAAGTAATTGTAATATGAGTCACTAAATTATACGAAGAGAATAATACTTTATTTCACAAAGATGAATGGACATGCATATTTATGATAGGATCATGGGAATTTAGAAAGGAAGACAAGGGAAAAGGAAAATGTAAATAATTTGGGAAGACTAGTTACAAAGTTGAAAGTTAATATTTTACCTCCTGATTATACACTAATTTTTTTCAAGAAGTTGAAAATCTTAAGGCAAAGGGATATAATTTTAGTAGAGTACACATAGGAGTTATACAAGATTATAATCTAGATAGGTCATGTTTAAGATAATAATAAAATATAGAAATGCATGTACATGAATTGATATTGAGCCAAAAATATGAATGTGGGATGGTTAGGTTGTAGTACTTAGAGGAAACCTATCAATGTGCATTGACAATAGAAAAGAGGATGTCGAAAAGGTAATTAAAAATAAAAAAGGAGAGGAGTAATATGATGGAGAAATGAAAGAAAAAGGAATAATATTCTCCATATGGATGAAATGAAGAGGGATATGTGGAATTTTAAACCTAATTTAAATTTAATATGTTTAAGCTCAAGATGATGAATGGACACTTCATGGAGATTGTTGTGAATGTTGAGCATATGGTCATAGGGCATTTGAGTGTCCTCAAAGAAGAGATGAAACAAGTAATGAAAATTAAGTCAAAATGATAAGATGGCTACCATGATAATAAACATGAATGAGTGGGATGATGATGAGAAAAGGAATTTAGAAGGTTGATTTACTATTTTATCTTATTTTGGATTTAATGGTCTAAACATGATAAAAATTTGAGATTAATTAGAATTGTATAATCTGTGTCTAAATAAATAAAATATGAAAATATCTAGTAGAGTAAGATATATTTACTACACTTGATATAAATAGAAATGACCTAAAAATAGGGTAATTATCTTATTTTAGTTATATTCTAGTCTAAGATAGTGTATAGTTTCCAGATTTGATCTAGAAGGGGTCTGGTCTCTTAGATTTGGAAACTGATTGTCTGATCCTACTAAGATAAATTTGGTAATGCCTTGATACCTATAGTAATTTTTAGTCTATTGTATTTTACCCTATGAGATGTGTTAGGTTGTTCCATTATAGATCATTACACTTTCTTGTAGCTAGGTATTTTGTGAAATATTAGAGGTTGGGACTATATACATGCTTAGATTCATCTTCCTTCACTTTAAAACCCTAACACCACTTTTTACACTTAATTAAGTTGTAAAAAGAGATTGGATAAGATGGGTTGTGTATACCCATAATATTTTAAAAATTTATCAATTATTGATGATATCTTGTAGGAACACATTAAGTCTCAATATCTTTGAGTACATGCCTTAAAGGTTGCACCAAAAATGGGGTGGGTAGACCATTGGTGCTTCACAAGATTATTGTCCCCTATACTACCACTTGTCTCCTCTATTTTACACTCCTCTAATTACTTCACCACCTTATTTAGCACCTACCTAAGCCTAAAACCCTTTTTGATATTTACCAAATAATGTTGACTTGAGTTGAAACTATATTCAAATTATTAAAAACATGTTATGGGTCTAGGTTAGCTTTGACTAACCTAAACTGAGACCTAACTCATTTTTTTCAATTAATGATATAGAGTCGATTAGGAAGAACCTATTGGATAAAATTTTAGAAAGGTTTAGGGTTAGATTCATCTATAAATACACATTAATTTCACCATTTCTTAAAGAGATACAAGATTTAATTATTCATTTGTGCTTATTTACAATATGTTCTTCGACCATTCTACTTGAGGAGTTATTTCTTAGGTTTTATACTTAGAGAAGAATCTTGTCTTGTGTAAATTATTGGATGATTTGTCCTTTCTCAATGATCCTTAAAAACCACAAAAACCTATTGTGAAGAACATTTAGCCAAGGGAGAGATTGAGTCTCTATGGGTTCATATTCAAGGTAAGTATCTCTAACTTTACTCCTCTATTTTAGTAGATAGAAGTAACATAAGTGATGGATTTTGAATATATTTCTATCTCCATATAATAGGGTCTTACCTATAAATATCTTAATTAGGATTCTCTTATGCATCTTTATTACCCCCACTTTATGCCACAATCTTTGGTGAGCATTAGATTAGATTTTAATTTGCTTTGATTATACTTTGTGAATATGAAAACATAAGACCTTGCTAGGGTTATTGAATGGTGTTTCTTGAATAGAGGCTTTGGAACCCTCTCTAGTGATTTTATTGTGGTAAGAGATCCCTTATTTAGTTCTAGTAGATCCATCTTAGTCATGATCCTAAATATATAATGTATCAACAATCAGAAGTGTAAGTAAGATTTATCTTATCTAAGCTAGGATTGATTAATAGATTAGTTGCATTTTATTTTACATACATTCTAGTGAACCTGATGTGAATAAATTTTTTTGAGGTTTTATTTCACACTTTTATTTTATCATTATATTATATATTCATATTTTTTTAGTAGTGTATCAAACCTATCAGTCTAGTTCTAATAGTTTGTGCATAGGTTTAACACATAGTCAGTCCAAACTGGCTTTTTTATGTCTATGTAGGTCTTGTCTAAATACAGGTGATTAGATTTATTATCTCAACATAATATTCTTCTTTAGTTATAGATTTTCATACATAGTCAAGAAAATTGACCCTATTCACAATTATCCTTTTTCAATGATAGGTATGTAAACATAATTGAGCCAGTCAACTATGTTCACAACTTATTTTTTAACACATAGGTTTTACAAACTCTATTAAGCCAATAGACTCTATTAGAATTTTTTTTGAATCAACAATTAAGCATCACAATAAAAAAAATTGTAATATAAACATATTCAAACCCACAAAGGTTTATTCTTACCTTCTCTATCATTTTAGTTTTTTCTTTTTTAGTATTATTTTTCAGAAGTTTGCAATCTATAAAACTGCAACCCTATAGCTAACTGGATTGACTCACTCAACATATTTCTATAGCCTATTTTCTATCTAAGAGACATAGTCGACTTGTTTGACTATGTTCTTCTAGATATAATTTTCATAGAATAACAATAGCCTAGTCAATTCTCTTCTACATTATTTTTATTTTATAGTATTGCCTGGACCAATTCTTTACTCTTCATAATTAAGGAATTAACCTATTTTTGCTAGTAATTAATTGACCTTTCCTTTCAGTTGCTTACATTCTAAGAGTAACAAACATAGATTAATTAGGTGTTTTTTTAAATTATCGATTTAGTCACACTATTTTTCTCTTTTTTACACTCTTCCAAATCACTTTACACATTAAAAAAACATTAAACATTTGTATTCCCAATGTCTACCTACTTGGATTTCATCACCAAGAGGGAATTTGACTTGGTTTTATATCCAAGTATAAACATGTGGTTGATGGTGTATTGACAAAGCACCCAATACCCTTATCACTACAGGATTTTGAAATGAGGGGGTAGGCCCCAATACCAAGCTAGTATCATCACTAATATAGATCCCTTTCATCTTAAACTTTTTGCAACCATCCATAGATTGATTTATAGTTCCTTATTACAACCAAATTCCAATCACATTATATTCAAACTTCATTATAAATTGATGACACTTAGGAATGACCAATTAGTTAGCATTTAATTTTAAATTGTTACCATCTCTTTTATCATTGTATTTTATATTTTAAAAATTACATTAGCCAATGTTAGTGCAAGGTTTGTATTGTGTGTTTGAATTGGATCAACCACATCGATCCCATTGCTTGTGTGCTTAAGTTCATTTGCTTAGAAATTATCTTGTAAAATCCTTTTCTATTTCTCAAACACTATAATCATTATCCATACAATCTATTAAATATTGGCAATCTTGTTTACCTTTAATACACAAACATTCTACATTACTATGTATCTTCTTAGCTTGATTAGTTTCCCCTTTTTAAAGTACATAGTTGACCCATTTGACTATGTATCTTTCTCATTTGTTTATTTTCCTCATTTAATATACACAATCAACCCATACAACTATGTATCTCTATAATTTTATTCAATTTTATCCTTTTTAGCACACACTCAACTAGCTTAACTATGTTATTTTATTTCCTATTATGTGAACTTTGTTCACATACTCTATTGACCCAATTGACACTATCCCTATTGGTTATACCATTCTCTATCTGGCCAACTATGTCTCTAAATTTTATTAATTATTAATCTTTAATTATTTATTCAAGCATCATGAAATCCCCTATGATAATATTTTTGGACAACCTAAATCCATTTAGATGTTATATGGGATGTTCTTTTCTTCTTACCTTCAATTCCCAAGAGGATCCTCATTCTTGGAGCACCTCTTCTCCTCCATCATATTTTAATTTTAACATGGTTCAAATCACTCAAACCAATGATATTGGTGGTTCATATACTTTTCATACTTATCAATACAATTCCCATCTTCAAACATCTCACCATAATGTGGGGGTGATTGACACAAGCCTATCCAATAACCCCACAAGGAATCTGCCACCTAACAACCCTACCCCTAATACCAATTTAGGGAATCATCCTAAAAAAAATAACTCACCAATTGATACAACTCAAATTCTTGCACAAATAGTGAAATAAATGAACATCATGAAAACATCTAACACCTCTCAAATGATTCAACTACAACATCATTTGCTCAACATGGTTAATCAACCTCCTATTCTTTTCCCTTAAAATAATCAAACAATTATTCCTCCACCTCTTAGAGATGACATGGGTAATGTCATTACCAACCTATCATGCATAATAAAACACTTCAAAAAATTCAAAATGATCCTTTATCCCCTTTCATTGTATCCATTGGCATTGGTAATATATCTCCAACCATTAAATATGATGGGACTAAAGAAATTATTTTTATTAAGGCATTTGATAATCTTTAAAAAGAGTGTATCCAAACTAATACTTTAATTGAAACCAAATTTTAGTTAAAACCTTTACTGATAATGTATTATAATGGTATAACCAACTTCCCCAACATTCTATATGAAAACTAGAGGATTTAGTAAATCCTCTAGTTAAAAAATTCAAACACAATGATATTCCCAAAAATTATAAATCATTTCATCAATGTTAAATAATCCCCTACTGAATTAGCTCGTGATTTTATCAAATGATGGAAATATTTGGCTCACAAGGCCAATCAAAACATGATTGATGACAACTTTTTCAAACTCTTTATAATAGCATTAACACCTTCATTTCAATACAAGGTTTGAACTTTTGATCCCCAAACTTTAAATGAAGATCTTGACCAAGATAAGAATTAAGACTTCTTAATGAAATAGTTTTAAACTAAAACTAAAATCATCAAGGAATATTTTCAACATTCAACTAATGTGATAATCGGTAATACTCCTCAACCCAAACCAGGAGTAGCCAAAGAAGATAATCCCCAACCTTCTCATCTGACACTAACCATTCAACAAATGAAACAACTTTTAGTACCTTTTAAACCATTTACGTATCCTAATAATCCCCCTAAATGGTATTATATTAATTAATTTTGTTGGTTCCATGCTAATATAGGTCATTCCCATAAAACATGTTGAGGGCTTACAAATTTTTTTGTTTCTTTTATGCTTAGATATTCATTTAATCATGATGCCATGATCAAAATTCATCATTAAGATTATATTAATTCTTTTAAATAGAAACAAGATTCCAAAGCTTCTTTTTATAACAACCTAAACTCTTTCTATACATCTAACCCTCAACAAAAAAACAAGGATATTTGTGTGATTGACACTGACAATGATCAATACCATACCAATTCCCAATACAAAAATGTAGGTAAGGTTAATTATTAATGTAAACCAGCCCACAAAGATCCCATTACCAAACTAAAAAAACCATCTTTAGAAGAGAAAATTATCAAATATACTACTACTACTCACTTATCTTTAGAAACCAATGAGGAACCACTTCCTTACTCTGAACCTCCAACCATTTCTCTTCCTCATAAACATATTTTACCTTCCAAGCCTTGTGTTAGCTCTTCTTCTTCCAAAAATCATTGGAAATTATTAGAATAACTCAAGTATATGCCTTGAAAAATTCCTCTCATGGAGTTAGTTCACACCTCTCCTTATCATCATAATTTCCTAATTCATCAACTTCAAGAAATTGAAAAACCATTTCCCTTAAAAGAGGAACCATCTTCTCATGAGCCTCAATAAATAGAAGTTCATACCATTGAATTTATTTTTCCTTCTTTGAAACTTTCCATAGAGTTCCTCAAAGAAGACATGATCAATGATGAAATCTTCTTTTGAGCCAATGATCCACCCCTCTTTATTAAAATAACCATTAATACCACCTTCATTCACAAAGTATTAGTAGATGAGGGGTTATGAATTAATGTGACATCTCTTTGGATCATTAAATAACTCAGATATAACAAATATCATCTCAAGAAAACTCATTTGATATGTCATGAATTTGACAAGTCCAATCAAAATCTGCATGGTTGTATTTGGCTCCCTCTTACTATTTGACCCAAAACTATACATACTAAGATGATCATCCTCAATTTACCATTATCTTATAATATACTCTTAGGATGCCCATGGAATCATCACATGAAGGATATCACCTCTTGTGAAAGCCAATGTATCAAGCTCATTCATAATGGAAAATGATATAAACATGAGGTCGATCATAACCCATAGAGTATTCAGCTTCCTATTCTTAAATCTCAATATCAAATTCCCACTATTACAAAGATTAATAGTACCTATTTACTTGAAATTATCAATATAAATCCAATTTACATGTCACTCTTATTGATTCTGATGATGATGAGCCCAATGATTGTAAAATACATGAAATACTACCAATCTACCTCCTTACATCTCAGAGTGTCTACCTCCTTTGTTATATCATGATCATACCATCCCTATTATCAATGAGATCACCAATTTCTCTCCATGTAATGCACATGAAGAATATTATACATAATATGATTTCATATGTAATGACTATAGAGTGGCCAAATTATTTCAAGATCCTTTAATTATGTCATTGCATAAATTTAGTGATTTAGGTGCTCACCTTCTGAAGTTCCTTCCAAGTCACATGCATGTACTATTTATACAAATTATGATGATAATTGAATTATGGTCTAAGATTGATTAAGAGACTTTAATTTTAAACATTATTATAAAAATTTAGCCCAAATACATGCTTTCAATTGTGATGTTTATACTATTTCCATGGATTTCAATTTAGAACCTGAAGGTCATGTACCTCTAGTCAATTCTCCACTTCTCGATACTCCTTGGGTGGTTGAATAAATATTACCTCTCATATATTTAGAGCTTATAGAAAATTATATACCTCTTATCACACCAATTATTCTACTCAACCCTCTTCTCATCAATAATGCTAAAGATACACTAATTGAATCTGATCAACCTTCCTATATAGTCCCACCTACTCCTGAGATCACTCTCAATGCCAAGGGCACAAATGTACACTAGATACATTCTAAATACGACAACCATGGTAAAAAAATTATTGATCTTGAAGTATATATGGAATATTGTGGAAATTTACCTATGTTACCTAGTGATGAAGCCATCCTTAAATTTCTCTATGCTTGAGAACCTCAACTTCCTCAAAAACATCACAAATTTTGGAATTTTAAGTGAAATGCCCCTCATTTTAACAACTAAATTGCTAGTATTTTATCCTAAAACCAATCCCATTTCCTCCCTTCATAATAAACCATATCATTTTCATGATGTAAATTCTATGCTTGTTGAGTAAACTATACAAATTGAATATGACACCCCCTCATGTCCTCGACCTATAAAATTTTGTTTAGAAATCACACCAACTGAACATGATAAATTTAGCTTATTATTTGATAGATATCATGAGACTTTAGATTGGTCATATTATTACATGCTTGGATTCAACCCTAATATCATGGTGCATAACATCATCACATATCATGATGCCAAATCTGTTAAAAAAATAATAGAAATTCCCCCCCTAAAGTTTTCAACTTATTCCATAAATAAATTGCAAAACTTTTAGATGTCAAATTTATCAAACTTGTGGAATATTTTTAATGGGTCTCCAAAATATTCCCTATTTTCAAAAAATTAACTATGGTCATTGACATTTGCATCAATTTTTATAATCTTAATATCACTTATCCCAAGGACAACTTTCCATTACCTTTGATAAATGCCATCATCAATTCCACTATTAGATATATAATTTTGTCCCTCATGGATTGTTTTTAGGTTATAATAAAATTCATATCTCCCCTAAAGACCAATACAAGAATATAATGGGTTATCTATTTCTATGCTAAAATTTCCTTTAGCCTTAAAAATGTTGGAGCTACCTATCAACGGGATATGACCTATCAACTAGGGTAGGTTATAAACTCAATATTTCTCATGGTAAAATTATTCCTTGGGAATTTTTTCTTTCCTTCAATTTTACTAATAACATGGAAAAATATGAAGCATTAATCCTAGGCATGAGAGTGTCACTTGACTTAGATATTGCATATTTGTACACTTTGGGTGACTCCTAAATCATCTATCGATAGGTTAATGGTGATTATCAATGTAAAAGTGAAAATATTATTTCTTATCATCAAATGGGCACTATCCTTGTGAAAACATTCACTTATTTTACCATCAATATCATTCTAAGAGATCAAAACTCTATCATTGATTCACTTGCTTCTTCAACATCCTTATTTCATTTACACCAAATTCTCACTGCTTCTAATTTTTTTTATTTAGATAAGAAAGTCCTCATTTTCCATCCAACCATAAGATTCACTTATCTATTATATTGAGGTTATCACCATTCAAAAAATCCCATAGTAAAAATACATTATCTAATTCCTTGAACATCAAACTTATCCTCTAGATATAGATTCTTTTGAAAATACTCAAATTCATAAACAAGCTTTCAAATATGTCTTTTGATAGAACACCCTTTATTATCACAATGATTAAGTTACCCTAATCTATTGTGTAATTAAATAAGATATCCCTCCTCTCCTTGAATAAGCACATGGAGGCATTTACGATGGTTACTATAATAGACATGCTACAACATGTAAATGCCTATGTATGGGATTATTTTGTCCTACTCTTGAAAATGATGTTATCAAGTTCACTAAAAAGTGTATTCCTTAAAAAATTCATGATCATATAATCCATTCAAAACCAACCTAACTCTAAACTATGGAATCTCCTTGTCCATTCTCCATGTGGGGATTAGATCTTATAGGAAAAATACCTAGATCATAGGATGGGCAAGTTTTTATCATCATAGCTACTAAATATTTTACCAAATGGGTAAAATACATGTCTCTCATTAACATCATGATAAATAATATTTATAAGTTCATACTCAATCAAATAATTTATCATTTTGTAATTAACCATATTATCATTTCTGATAATGACAATAATTTCAAAAATAAGGACATGAAATATTTACGTACTAAATTCAAAATATCCCAAAAAATTTCCACACCCTATCATCTAAAATAAAATGGGCAAGCTTAGGCCATTATCAAAATTATCAATAAAATCCTCTAAAATATAATCTATGAAACCCATATATATTATCATCTTCATTTATATCTTATACTTTGGGCCTATCACACTAGCATCCATACTACCACTGGGTCAACACTGTACTTGTTATTTTATAGTTTTGAGTCCATCCTACCATTAGAGGTTGAGATTCCCTCCATAAGTATATCTCTCCATAGTATTATACCTAACAAATAATTATGTGAAGTTCACCTTTATTTTCTTTATCTTCTTTATGAACACCATTTAACCACTCTGTAACATAATCACTAATATAAGGCTCATATCACCAAGCAACATAACAAAAAGGTTAAAATACACACTTTTAATATTGGTGATCTAGTCCCTAAATTAGACTATACCCATGATAAATAAGGTAAATACTCCCAAAAATGGTGGGGCCCTTATTTAGTGAAATATATTCTTGGTCCTAACACCTATCAGCTCTAAACTAATGAAGGCCATGTTTTTAAAAAGCCCACTAATGCATAATTTTTATAGAAATATTTTGCTTAGATATTTACCTTATTATCATGAATTATATATGATATACTAATAACACTTTTTGAAGGATTTACATATGGGTCTCACCCTCTATAGTAGTTTCTCTTTTCACAAACCTTTGTTCTTTCTCTTGGTCCTTTAGTTTCTCTTTCTCATGAGTTGCATTGTAAAACCATGGATAGGACCTAGTCTTCCTCATAAATTCATTTTTATTTTATATCAATTTTTTTATTACCTAATTCATTTTACACCCTCTTGGGTTTTTATTTTGTGAGTTGTAGTATAAAACCATGGATATGACCATGTTATCTTCACAAATACCATCTTTATCATTTTTTGAATGCTTTGTTCACCCCCTTGGGTTTATATTTTATGAGTTGTAGTGTAAGACCATGGATAGGACTAGACCCTCCTCATAAAATCACCATTTTTACTTGTTTTAGTGTTCATTTTTTATAATGTGAATAAATGGTTATAAGTTTGTGCTCATTTATACTCAATTTCAATTTTTACTTCTTTTATTGATAAAAATTGCATAAAAAATTATGTTATCATGTTTTACCTACATTTACATACATTATTATGATAATGAATCATACTTACCTATCATTATATCCCTTTTCACCTTTATCACATTTGTTTTGTGAATTGAAGTAATTCAAATTGTTTCATGTTTTATTCCCCTTGATTTCCTTTCCTTTTATTCCACTTTGGATAAAAAAGGTCAAAGTTAAGATAACACTTTTATTTAACATGAATAAAAAAGACTCTTATACACTATACTCTCTAAAGTTCTCTTTCTTAGCAAACAAGTCCCAATTCTTCAAATGATAGTCATATTTAACACCCATGTTTGGTTCTCTAAATCTGTATGGAGGAGGAATAGAAAAATCCTTCAAAAAATTAAAATCCAAATCATTTGAAACAAAAGGAAATGATCAAAATGCAACATACAATGTCAAAAGTTAAAATCACACCAAAATACATAATTCATAACACATATGCTTTCTTCAATTGAAGATAAAAATCCATAGTTGGCCTTATGATATAGCTGAGGTCCATTACAATGAGATAGGCTAGTAGATTAGGATAGGAGAATTCAAAATAATCTATGGTGCTACCTAATTTCTCATGCAAGAACCCAATACTTATAGTAGACTGATGACTCTATAAGGGGTCTTGAGGAATGGGGAACATGTTTTGGGAAGGTAGGTTCATTTAACTTTTCATGCATATTGCCTTCATGGGATGATATTCATAATTCATTTGATAATCCAATATTTGTGTGGTTAGGAGAACTTATTCAAAGTACTTAATGTCAAAATTTCCCTTATTTTGGCAAACCTAATTTAAGTGTCTTGGATTCAATAAATAATTTCTCTACCTTGATTTTTCCTTCCTTTCCCCTCAACCCATTTCATTTCTCCCCCTTGATAGGCAAGTTTGATTCTAAATATATTTTCCCACTTATATATTCCCTCTTATTCACATATTTAAACACATGTTAACACTACTTTGTTTCAATTTTATCTATCTTTAGAAAAAAAAAATATGTTTGAGCAACTCGAGACTACTTTTTTACACCATTGCTTCACACTTCTCAAATTGCCTTGGATTATTTGAAAATGTTCCACTATCGTACTTCTTTTTTTGGAAAACTACATCCATTTATACTTTAAATACTTTTTCCATTATTGAGTAAGGTTGGATTGTTACTTCTCACTCACCAATGTTATTTTCCCTTTTATGCATATTTTTTCATTGATGATTGAGTAAGGATTGTTACTACTCACTCATCAATGTTGTTTTACCATTTATTTCCCATATTTATTTAAGTAAATATTATTACTACTTTCACATTGATGTTTGATTACCATTTTTGACTTATATCCTTATTTTTACTTGGTTTGTTTGCCTTTCTTACTTGAGGTTTACTTTTCTAAGTTTTTTGATCCTTTAGTAGCCTTGGATTTTTAGTTACCCAATTTACCCTAAAAATTGACTTGGTCATTATGTCCTAACTTAAAATTTGTCACCCCAGCTTACCAAATTTCTAAGTACATCAAGCTTACACCGCATCACTTATCTTGGCTTTTTTGTGTTTACTTATTTTACTTTAGTTTTGCATCCTTGGATTTATCCAAAGCAGTCTCTACGCCCTCCATGATCAAAATTAAAAACATAGTAGACAACCATTAGGTGATAAATATAAGTCAAGGTACATACACATTACTTTTATTTTTCTATTATTTCATTTTAGTCATTTAATTTCATTTATTTTATGCTTTAAAATTCTAAAATTTATTTAGCTTTGGCATTTTATGTTGTTATTTTATTTTCTCTAAGCACCATCTCATATTGCACCTAAGTGACACATGATGATATTAGAGTGGGGAATATTTATATGCATAATATTTTTAAACTTTATAAATTATTGATTTTTTATCTCTTAAAATAACCCATCAAGTCTTAATCTCTATGAGTACATGCCTTAAAGGGTACACTAGGAAAAGGGGTGGGTAAACCATTGGTACTTCATGGGATTATTGTCCCCTATACTACCACTTGCCTCATCTCTTGTACTTCACCACCTTCTTTATCACCTACCTAGAATTAAAATCCTTTTTGAAATTTAGTGAACAATGTCATCTTGGGTCGACCGTGTATTCAAATTATTAAAAACATGTTATGGGTCTATGTCAGTTCTGGCTGACCTAAACTAAGACCTAACTTGTTTATTTAGATTTATGATATAAATTTTATTGGGTCAAACCTATTATCTAAAATTTTATAAAGGTTTAGGGTTAGATATAGATATATATACACATTCATTTTGCCATTTTTTAGGGAGAGACCAGAGTTAATTATTCATTTGTACTTCTTATATTATGGAAAAGTCTTGGATGATTTGGCATTTCTTAGTGATCCTTAAAAACCACAAAAACCTCTTTTGAAGCACCTTTTTCTAAGGGAGAGACTGAATCTCAATGGGTTCATCTTTAAGGTAAGTATCTCTAATTTTACTCCTCTATTTTAGTAGATAAAAGTAACACAAGTGATGGATTTTGAATATATTACTATCTCCATGCATTAGGGTCTTACCTATACATATATTAATTAGAATTATCATATATATGTTTAATTTTTATGTTTATTACCCCCACTATATGCCATAAGGTTTGGTGAGCACTAAATTAGATTTTAATTTATGAATATAAAAACATAGGACCTAACTAGGGTTATTTCATGGTGTTTCTTGACTAGAGGCTCTGTAACTCTCTATAGTGATGTTATTGTGGTAATATATCCCTTGGTTAGGTCGAGTGGATCCATCTTGGTCATGACCCTGAATATCTAATGTATCAATAATCAGAACTGTAAGTAGGATTTATATTCTTTGAGCTAGGATTTATTAATAGATCAGTTGTATTTCCATTTATATATAGGTTGAGTTGACCCCAACCACCCCCTATTGAGTTTCTAAAAAAATCATACATTTTAATATTATGAAGAGGAATAGACTACACGTAGTTATCCCACCAAAATATGTATGTTTTATATAAGCATTATACTAGTACATAGTGCATTCTTGTGTGTGTATTTTGACACTTGAAAACTTATTATTTTAGCCTTACAATAATTTTAAAACTTATCTTGGAGTTTACGTATTTGGATGGTTTAAGGAAGTACCTTAAGGATGTATGAATGTATTCCTTGATGTAATGAATGATTTCCATAGAAGTGCCAGATGATTGCTATATAACAATAGGTTTAGGATTGATTTGATTATATAACTAAACATTTGGATAATTTACCTCTAAACCAATATGTAAAATGTGTGGGCTGACCCAAAGGAAGAGTTTGATTTTATAAAATAACCATTGGAGAGTAACAGACATGCCCAACTAAATGAGATGACTTGGTAACCAAATTCATTTGATTATGACTAGGAGTGTCTAAGAGATAATAAATAATGAGCTAGAACATGTGATAGTCTATGAAATATGATAAGTTTTTAAAGAAGAAATAAGTGATCCATGTGCATGAATAACTAAAACTGGGAATGGAAGATCAATAGATAAGTTAATGGATAGGATAGAGTGCAATCAAGAGTTATTTATGTGTACACAAAGTTATGTATACTAGGGAATGGTCAAAAATAACATTTTAAAGATTTAATACCAAATTTGAGTGTCTATATTTCCCACCTTTTATTATAGTAATTAAAAATTCTAGAGTAAAAGGATATAGTTATAAATTTGGTATGTGAGTGTAACCATGGTGGGTGTGTTCAGGTATGTGTTGATCACTAATATTTCTTCATGTAAAAACCTATAATGAAACATGTAGAATTCAACACCCACTTATGATATAAAATATAAATTAATCATTGAACATATTTAAAATTGGAAAAGTAAATAACAAATACACCTATAGATACACAAACCAAGCTTCCCTCTAGAGTTAGTGGAGAATGGGGTGATTATACCCCATAGAGATACCAGTGTTAAAACCATGGGTTGGGAAGAATATGACCCAACCCTCTTTGGATATGGATAAGTGCTTAGTATTTAAGTCACATAAAACTTTGACCACACCAATCATTATATTTTTTTTGAAAACAAAACTTAAGTGAGTTCCAATGTAAATCTAAACATCTAAGTTTAAGTAATTTTTAATCATCTATTATAGAAAAAAATATGATTAAACCAAAGTAATATATAAGTATAAGTGAGTAAAATTTGAGTAAATATGAGTATTTATACATAAATAATTCTCTACAATGCCCACATATTCCTTGCATATGCCCCTAATTTGATAATCTATGCAATTTGAGTTATGTAATTTATGCAATAATATCATAGAGTCTATGATCTACCACTCAACCTTTTATAATAACTAACATATGCTTAAAATTGTGTCAATCCTATAATAATAGGTGAAAACCTATAAAATTTTGTGTAAATGTGTTCCAATCTATTTTTTTTCCAAAAATGAGAATAAATTTATGTGAAGAAGTTAGTCTCTAAGACAAGCCCATTGTATATGCATCTATTTTAAGGTGATTAATGTAGCCTATGAATTTATCATCTCAAAATAAAATATTTATATTTATTATGTTATATTGAAAAATATTTAAGCATTTAAAATATGTGATAACATGGTTAAATTATGTCATCATATAAATATTAGATCATAAGAGTATATATAAAATATGCATATTTAAGGCATACAAGTGCCATGTCAAGTAGATATAACACCAATGGACATAATAATAATAATAATAATAATAATAATATACAGAAGATGCATGATATGTATCATGGCATCACATACAAGTATAATATTGTGTGATATAGATAATGGAATCATGAGCTTAGAAAATAAATTCACACATAATGTCATGGCCATGATACACAAAAGTATTTATAGAAACATGCATGATAAAATTAAATTTCACACATATTAAGAGTCACACAAATAAAAATCCTAAACAAATATGATCACATGGAGTAAGATTCACACATAAACAAAGTCACATAATGAACATGCAGAATAAGAACCATACATAAAAAGAGTCACACAAAAAACATATGATGTCATGTAGAGTCATAGAGAAAGAGTCACACAATTTACTATACAATTAAATATTATAACAAGTAGCACACATATAATAAGCAAGGTAAATATACACAATTAATGTATGTCATCATCAGATATATTAAAATATAGTATCTGTAGAAATATTAGTATATGTAGTATAGGTAAGACAAAGACATTTATATTCAATGTAAATATATTATTATTAATATAATGGCCATATAAAGATGAAACTTATGTAAATATACAAAGATGCCCCCAGTTTAAGCATGCCCCCAATGTAGGAAATGTATCCTTTATTTTAAGGAATGTATTGCATCTATATGTCCAATTCATGTATACCTATGTGTTCTACATCCCACTCATGTATACCATGATATACATGTTCATAAATAAACTAGATATATAATCTATCATGTATGTGATAAATCATAAATAAATCATGCTAGCAACATGTCATGCATAGTTCTTGGTTTCTTATTTTTTTAATATATATATATATATATATATATATATATATATATATATATATATAATGTATTATATATATATATGTCCAATTCATGTATACCTACGTGTTCTACATCCCATTCATGTATACCATGAAACACATGTTCATAAAGAAACTAGATATATAACCTATCATGTATGTGATAAATCATAAATAAATCATGCTAGCAACATGTCATGCATAGTTCTTGGTTTCTTATTTTTTGAATATATATATATATATATATATATATATATATATATATATATTAATATGAATTATATGAACATAACCAATGATCCCATCAATGGGATGCTCACATTTATGTCTTAGGTTAATAATTACCTGTCATGAGAAATTAGTAACTCATGTTTATGTCAGAGTCTAAGAAGTGATATGATGTTGTAACATATCCATCATGGTCATCATGAACACATGATCATGTGTATGATATGTACCTCTATTATCTATAGTATTTTATGGATTATGGTGTGTAACGTCAAAATTTGCATGTGTTCATTATGGAACATGTCGAGTAGTCTATATAGCTCACTTAAGATGCAATGGAGTGGGTAATACCTAATAAATTGGAATAAAATTAAGATGTGTTTATTTATGTGAAAATCAGGTTTTAATAGGGACCTACCCTAGCATATAACAAAAACAATCTAGTACTAAAATCCAAAATTATAAATTAAATCTTGAACAAAAAGCCAATGTTTCAAAAAATAGCTTATAACAACAAAACAACTAGTCAACATTAAAAAAATAGACTTAAAAAAATAAAATTTAAGGCTCTTTAATCCTTCCATAACATTATCCCGATTATTCTTCAAATTAGCAAACATAGAGTCTATCATCTAAAGGGTTTGAGGATCCAGAGCTCCCTTATTAATACCTTTTTTATTCTTATCAAATTTTCCATGTTTCGACATCTCATTCTTCATTTTCCTCACCATTCAAAGACCTTACATATTCTTAATATATTTTTACATTGATGTGATGTTGAAGTCAATAATCCTCTTGATATTATCCTTAAGAATCTCATTTCCATGCTCCATCCTAGTAACTTTATCAATAATTGCCAAAAACTCATTCCTTATGTCATTAATCCCATCATTTTTATTCAAAATTTTCACTATTTATTTAAGTCTAACATGTTCCCTCATGAACCAATACAATAATTCCTTATGCAACCCAATCTCATCTTCCATTTCCATAAATTTATTTTGATTTTTGAATGATTCCATGAAACCATCAAATCCTTGTTCTTTGCATGTTTATCAATAATATCAATCCTTCCATCACCTAATCCCTTCTCCACATATCCATCCTTCAATTTCTATAGACCTTCCACCACATCATGCAATTTATCTTCAATCATAGTATTAACATTACCATCAACATTACCTTCCTAAGGTTTTCCAAAAATATCTCCATATTCCTTATATTTTCCTAAACTTCACAAACATTATCAGTAATCCCTGTATCCACCTCATCCTTATCCAAATCAATTAGATCTTTACACTAACTACCCATTTGATATTTCTTTAATTTATTCCTAGAGGATCTTTTAAGAATACTTTTGGTTGTCAATACCCATTTAGCCACCTTTATCTTAGGTCAAAGGTTAATGAAGCATGGATTTATTCCTTTAAAGTATTTATAAATGAGAAAAATTACTACTTGATGTAGAGGAGAAGGCTTTTCCCCATTTTTTACATCCAACATATAATTATACAAAGAGTGTAAAAGGTAAAATGGAATACGAATGGGAATTTATCTCATAAAATAAGTTAGTATGGAAAAATGGTAAAAATGTACCACTATATAACAACCTTCAAGTGTTACATACCTGATTATTTGCTCGTCCACTTTGTCATAACACTAAGGGAAATCTTGTTGTATAAACCCTCCTTGATATTCTATGAGTTCCTCACCCTCACTCAGAAACTTAGCCTTTTCCTCTTTATAATCCTTACTAGACTTCATATACTTGGTATCTTTAACTTTGAGACTTATGACCTAGGCAATTAGCCCCTCCAAAATCTCCATAGTGACATTATTTATCTCCACCTTTTGGTCATTCTAGTTGTCAAAAAATTATCTAGAAAGATATTGATCATACCCATCAATATTCTCCATGAAACCATCAATCCCTCATGTCTAAAGAATTCCCCACACCTTTGTGTTATTCTTAACTCTCCCCATAGTCAAAGGATCAACTTGATGCAACCCACCACCCATCATGCAAAAACCACAAATATAAATAGATAAACCAAAACTCAACTGGGAAAGTAACTCATCACTTAACACCTATAACTTATTAATTATTCCCGTATAAATTTGACACCTCTTTGTCATCTGAGCATAATCATTGGTATTATAGGAATAATAATTAATTTTCTTTGAGTTGCCTATGTAAAATAAGCTATATAATTTATATAATGGTCTATGGCATAACCTTTTTAGGGAAGTTATATGGTTGAATATGATACTCATATGGTATACCTAAAATTATAACCACTCTACTAACATAGATATACTTTAATAATCTATGTATTGAAGATGGTTTTATCTAGATGTTATGTATACAAGGACATCCTAATAACATGTTGAATACCCATGTATATGGTATCAATATGAACAAAGTATCATCTATTTCCAATCCTACCTTAAGTGGTATAAAAATACTCCAAGGAATATTTTATCTCTTTCCATCTAATTATTTGACTATATTTTTTGTGTTCATCAAGTCCTTTTATGTGTTTCTGAGACTAGTAAGGAGTGTCATAACATAAACATTTTTGCTTGAACCATTATCTATCATGACACTATACATAACTTACAAACTAATGTAGGTACACATAAATAATGGTGTATATATTAAATCATCATCAATAAGTGTTGGAGAATTAATTTTAATTTGGGTCCTTCCTAAGTTTATAGGTTTATCTTATGTCTTATTTATGTGTGCATTTATTATATTTGTAAATGCATTTTATTCCTAATTTTATAAGGTGTCACTCACCTCTTCAATCCACTTGTTAGATTTAGATTTACTTGTATGTAACTCTCCCTCCTTCACATGGCACTCACTTCCCTCTCTGTTTAAGGAATTAGGACACAAGTGACACACAATTAGAGGGCTTGTAAGGTCATAATGGGGTCCTATGTAACTCCCATTTTCCTCCTCTAGCTCTATAAAGAGTTCTTCCTCTCCTCTTTTTCTCACTAAAAAAACTTATAGTTCTCTCTTTTCTTCTCTTGTGTTTTTGATTTAATCTTATATAGATTTTGGTTATAAGTCTTCTAATAATATCATGTAGTTTTTTCTCTGATGCATTCAATTTACCACTTTAAAATCTTGTCTCAACTTGTGGTTTGCACCTTGAGAAGTAACTTAGTTTATTTATTGTTTTCATTTATGCACATTTAATGTTGTTTATAAATGATCTTGGCGTAATTCCTAATATGGTATCAGATCCATTGATATTTTAACATTGATTCATAAGTGTTTTACAAGCCTCTTGTATATAAATCTTATATGTTTTTAGCCTTCTAACTTTTTTTTGGTGTTGAATAAACCATTTTTTTACAAATTCATCATATTTAAGTGACTATATATTTTTATTTACAAATTATTATGATCTAAAATTTAATGGGTTTTTTTTTTTAAGTTAAGTTTTGGATGTCAAAATTTGATGAAAACCCAGATCACAGTTTGAGAGACATACTTAAAATTATGATTGTGTTTTTTTTATAAAAATGATATTTTTTTCAAAAAAAAACTTTGCCTATTTAATTTATATATTTATTTTTATTTTCTTTTAGATAAATATTTATAACACATTCTAACCTCTTTACAAAGATTTATATTTAGTTGTGTTTAGTTTTCTTCAGGATCATTGCCCCTTCTTGACATAAAGCATCTTATTTGGTTGAGTATATTTACTCAAATTTTATTCTGGCTAGATCTACATAGTATTTTTTTTTCCTATTATTATTTATTGTCTTCACTTGTGCCATTTTTATATGGTTCACCCTATCTTTTTTGAAGCTGCTAGTTTTGTGCATTATAGTTGAAACTACAAGTTATTTTCTCTTCACACACTCGGTTTATTTACTTCTTATGGTTACACTGTGTCCCATGTATTCTTATTACATTTGTACCTCTTGCCTTAACCTTCTTCTTGAGTTTATTGAAGCATGCAAGGGTAATAATTGCTAGGAGAATTTTATTGTCAGAGCTGATCGTACATTTTTTCCTATGTTTTTCTTTACAAATGACATCTTACAGGTATTATTGTCCATTTTTTACTGTTGTGTTATTATTTTTATATTACCATGCTATTCTACTTGGAAAATGGTTTGTGTTTTTTAATTAAGAAAATCATTAAGTTTTTTTAATGCTCATCACTTTTTTTTCCTTTCAAAATCTAAACGAAGGAGGAAGTTTCTTTTTTGGGATAATTATTTTAGAACCATTACCATTTTATATGTCCTCTTTTTTTGGGATAATTATTTTAGAACCAATACCATTTTATATGTAGCATGGTTCGTGGCATGATTTTTAAATTTTGGATTTCATTATTATTTTTTTAAAAAATCTCTTTCCCAATCAATTATTACTAATTGTATTAATTCAATGATTATTTTTGTTTAAAAAAATGCTTTAATTCATAAAACAATGAAAGATATTTTTTTCCTTTCAAATTAAAATCAAAGTTTAAATTTAAAACCCATGTGGGAAGTGGGATTTTTGGAAAACAAAGTTATAAGTTTTTTAATATTTTATGAAAGTTTATCTTTATGCAATTATCATTTGGGTATTAAAGTTTTCATCATATCAATTTTTTAAATTCTTTAAATCATAATATTTGATAATTAAATCATTTTTTGGTATTTTTGGTGGACATTCATTTAGCAGTTAATTGATCTAAAAAAATAATTTTTTGCAATAATTTTTTTTAATATTATTGGCTTAATTTTTTTAAGCATTTTATAAGTTTAGAATTTGTGCAATACTTGTAATGGATTTTAAACTCACCATTTTAGCATTTAAAAATGTTTTGCATCAACTTAATTTAAAAAATTATAAGATTATTGCTTTTAAGATACAAATTAGAAGTCAAAATACTACAATTCTTTCTTTGTAAAATTCATTTAATGCTCATGCAGATAAAATGCAATTGTCTATTGATGCTATTAATACTAAATTTGCATCTTTTTTTAATACTTATATCTCTGATATTGATTAATATCATTGTGATTTGAAATAAAGTCAAACTCATGTGCACACTCCTATCAACCCTAGCTTAAAAATCATGTAAAATATGGGTTATCCAAGTGGTACACTTGGTAAGTTTCAAGATGGTATTCTTGAACCTCTTTTACCTAAATCAAATACAAAATCTAAAGGTCTCAATCTTAATTATTAAAATGCACATTCAGAATCTTATCATCCTTCACATTGAAGGACTTATAATGTAGCATATTTTGATTATACTACTTATAATGCTCATATTTTGGTTAAAAATGATAAATTTTGTGCACATTGTGGAAAACACAAGCATCATATATCTAAATGTTGTAAATTGCATCCATGCCAATTTTGTGGTAAATATATGCATGATATTTTGCATTGTTGGAAAATGATTAAATTTCTTACCTTTAAGGGTAAAACTATTTGGATTCCTAAAGATAATGAATCTGCTAAAGACTTTGATATGTCTTCCTGTGATAATTATTTTAATTCTTCATATAGAATATATTTTTCAAGTGTCACATCTTCTTTATCTCCATCTTGATTAAAATCAATTGTTTATGCATGCCTTGTTTTTTATTGCAAAGGATATATGATTTATTTAGAAGACTAACTTCTTTTCATGCAAGTTTACACACTTTATGATAGAAGTTGTTTTTGTTTGAATTTCCCTCATTATACTTCTACTTTTATTACTTTATGTATAAAGATAATATTTTTGGCATAATGGTTACTTAACTTGAAAGATTGGTATTATCTTACTTGTTTTGCAAGGTTTTTGGATCATGACTCCTTTTAGTTGGTCTTTGTTCCATGGTGGATTGACCACCTTATTTGAAAAGGATTCTTGGATATTTTCGGTGACCACACTGTCTTCCTTGCAACTTTTGGCAACACCTTTTCTTCTTTCTTCTCTCAATATCTTTTATAATTCTTATTGAAGGAAATTTATATTAAGGGAGAGTATTATGTAATTTCAACTTCCTTATTTATCTATAAATGTTTTCTCTACTTTTTAAACCCTAATTTAAGTTTAAGGGGTAGTGTTGGATAATTAATCTTAATTTAGGTCCTTCTTAACTTTCTATTTTATCATATGTCTTAGTTATATGTACATTTATTATATTTATAAATATATTTTATTCCTATCTTTATGAAGTGTTACTGACCTCTTCAATCCACTTGTTGGATTTAGAGTTACTTTCATGTAACTCTTTCTCCCCCACATGGCACACACTTACTTCTTTTTTAAGGGATTAGGACATAAGTGGCACACACTTGGAGGGCTAGTAAGGCCATAATAGGGTCCTATGTCATTCCTTTTTTCCTCCTCTAGCTCTATAAAATATCTCTTCCTCTCCTCTTTTCCTCACTAAAAAAACTTATAATTATTTCTCTTCTTCTCTTGTGCTTTTGATTCAATCTTGTACTTATAGATATTTTGGTTGCAAACCTTATAATAAGATCACATGGGTTTTTATCTGATACATTTGATTTCTCACTTTAAAATATTGTCTTTGCTTATGGTTTACACCTTAAGAGGTAACTTAGTTTTTTTATTATTTTCATTTATGCACATTCAATGTTATTTATAAATGATCTTGGCATAATTCTTAATAATAATCTCATGCTCATTGAATGTGAAATAGTTGTGTACTTGTATATTTTTAAATTTTATAATAACCCATCCAAAAGATGTTCCTTAGTTCAAGAAGCATGGTAAGTAAGAGGAGGATGTGCATTGTAAGTCATATGTACCTCAGGATTAATGTTGGTCTCTTATGCCAAATTATTTGGAAAGGGATTAAAAATTATTTTCAACTTTGCATTTCCATTAGACTGTCTTTAAATCATATTTAGATGTAGTGATCTCAATAATGTTATCATATACCAAATATTTTATCTTTTATCTTAAATTGATGCATTTATTAATTAAATGTCATGTGCATCTATGATAATTAGAATATGCATTAGTGTTGAATCCCTTCGATAGCTCCATATTCATATAAACCACATTTTGGGGAGGGAGAGGTATTATATTACACCCAAGTAAATTTTATAGTATCTTATGAGGAGGTTCAAGTAACTATTCAAACTACCTCTTTTAAGGAACTAATAGGATAAGTTGATTAGTAGTTTATGATACCATGTTAACAATGATTTTCGCATCATTAATAGTATCATTTTATTTGGATTTTAAATTTGGTTTATTATAAAATTTTACTTTAAAATTAGCTCGAGGATTGGACCCATACTTTAGCTTATTCATATCAAGGAGTTTAACTTCCTGGTCTTTGATTATATGGAATAATTCATCAAAAAAATTAAAATCATTTAAGCATGATAGAATCATGTGATGGGTAAAGTAATTGACAAAAACTCATTCTTTGTGTAATTAATCCCATCATTTTTATTCAAAATTTTCATTATTTATTTAAGTTTGACATGTTCCCTCATGAAACAATATAAGAATACTTTATGCAACCCAATCTCATCTTCCATTTCCATAAATTTACTTTGATTTTTGAATGATTCCATAAAAACATAAAACTCTTTGTTATTTCCATGTTTATAAGTAATGTCAATCCTTCCATCACCTAATCCCTTCTCCACACAACCATCCTTCAATTTCCATAGACCTTCCACCACATCATTTAATTTATATTCAACCATTGTCTTAACATTAACATCCACATTACCTTCCTAAGGTTTTTCCAAAAATATCTCCATATTCCCTATAGTTTCCTAGACTTCACAAACATTATTGGTAACCCATGTATCTACCCCCTCCTTATCTAAATCAATTAGATCTTTACACTGACTACCCTTTTGATCTATCTTTAATTTATTCCTAGAGGATATTCTAAGAATACTTTTAGTTTTCGAGACCCCTTTACCCACTTCTCTCTTAGGTCAAAGGTTAACAGAGCATGGATTTATTCCTTTAAAGTATTTATAAATGATAAAAAAAAATACTACCTATTGTAGAGGATAAGGCTTTTCCCCATTTTTTACATCGAACATATAATTCTCCAAAGAGTGGAAAAGGTAAAATGGAAGATTGATGGGAATTTGTCTCATAAAATAATTCAATATGAGAAAATGGTAAAAATGTACGACTATATAACAACCTTAAAGTGTTATATACTTGATTATTTGCTCATCCACTTCATCATAAGGTTGAGGGAATTTTTTTTTGTAGAAACCCTCTTTGATACTCTATGAGTTCCTCACCCTAACTCAAAAACTTAGCCTTATCCTCTTTTTAATCTTTACTAGACTTCATATACTTGGTATTTCGATTCTAATAGTTGTGACTTTGGTAATTAGACCCTCCAAAATCTCCATAGTGACATCATTTGTTTCCACCTTTCAGTCATTCCAAATATCAACAAATTGTATAGAAAGATATTGATCATACCGATCAATATTCTCCATGAAATCATTAATCCCTCATGTCTAAATAATTACACACACCTCTGTGTTATTATTAACTCTCGCCATAGTCAAAATATCAACTTGATGCAACCCACCACCCATCATGCATAAACTAAAAATGCAAATAGACAAACTAAAACTCAACTAGGAAAGAAACTCATCACTCAACACCTATAACTTATTAATTATTCCCTTAGAAATTTGACCCCTCTTTGTCATTTGAGCATAATCATTGGTATTATAGGAAGATTAATTAATTTTTTGTAAGTTGCCTATGTAAAATAAACTATACAATTTGAATAATTTTCTATGGCATAACCTTCTAAGGGAAGTTCTATGGTTAAATATGATAATCATATGGTATATTTAAAACTATAACCACTCTACTACCATAGATATACTTCAATAATCTATGTATTGAAGATGGTTATATTTATATGTTATGTATACAAGGAAATCCTAATAACATGTTGAATATGCATGTATTGGGTATAAATATGAATAAAGTATCAACTATTTCTAAGCCTACCTTAAGTGGTATAAAAATACTCCAAAAAGGGTTTTGTCTCTTTCCATATGATCATTTGACTATATTTTTTGTGTTCATCAAGTACTTCTATGTGTATCTAATACCCGTAATGAGTTCCATAACATAAACATTTTCACTTTAACCATTATCTATCATGACACTATGCATAGCCTACAAACTAATGTAGGTAAGTATAAATAATGGTGCATATATTAAATCATCATCAATAATATCATGCTCATTGAATGTGAACATAATTCAGTGTACTTATATATTTTCAAATTTTATAATAACCCCATCCAAAAGATGTTCCTACTTAATTCTAGAAGCATATTAAGTAAGATGAGGATGTGCATTGTAAGTCATATGTACCTCAGGCTTGGTGTTACTCTCTTGTGCCAAATTATTTGGAAAGGGATTAAAAATTATTTTTAACTTTGCATTCTGATTAGAATATATTTGAATCATTTTTAGATGTAGTGATCTCAATAATGTTATCATATACCAAATATTTTATCTTTTATCTTAAACCGATACATTTATAAGTTGAATTCCATGTG
The DNA here is from genome assembly GCA_037957365.1 of Torreya grandis. Lineage (NCBI taxonomy): Eukaryota > Viridiplantae > Streptophyta > Pinopsida > Cupressales > Taxaceae > Torreya > Torreya grandis. The sequence goes on along the minus strand of JARHVA010003507.1, from coordinate 187,357 downwards.
CATCTATGATAATTGTAATATGCATTAGTTTTGAATCCCTTAGATAGTTCCCTATTCATATAAACCACATTTTGGGGAGGGAGAGGTATGATATTACACCCAAGTAACTTCTATAGTATCTTATAAGGAGGTTCAAGTAAGTGTTCAAACTACCTCTTTTGAGGAACTAATAGGACAAATTGATTAGTAGGTTGTGATACCACGTTCATTATGATTTTTGGATCATTCTTAATATCATTTTCTTTGGATTTTAAAGTTGGTTTATTGTAAAATTTTACTTCAAAAGTAGCTAGATGATTGGACCTATAATTTATCTTATTCATATCAAGGAGCTTAACTTCATGGTCTTTGATTATATGGAATAATTAATCAAAAAATTGAAATCATTTAAGCATGATGGAATCATGTGATGGGTAAAGTAATTGCCAAAAACTCATTCCTTGTGTTATTAATCCCATCATTTTTATTCAAATTTTTCATTATTTCTTTAATTCTAACATGTTACCTCATGAACCAATACAATAGTGCCTAAATCAACCCAATATCATCTTCCATTTCCATAAATTTATTTTGATTTTTGAAAAATTACATGAAACCATCAAACTCCTTGTTCTTTGCATGTTTATTAGTAATATCAATCCTTCCATCACCTAATCCCTTCTCCACACAACCATCCTTAAATTTCTATATACCTTCCACCACATCATGTAATTTATCTTCAACCATGGTCTTAACATTAGCGTCCACATTACTTTCCTAAGTGTTTTCCAATAATATCTCCATATTCCCTATATTTTTCTAGACTTCACAAACATTATTAGTAACCCCTGTAGCCACCTCATCCTTATCCAAATCAATTGGATCTTTACACTAACTACCCATTTTATCTTTCTTTAATTTATTCCTAGAGGAGTTTATAAGAATACTTTTGGTTGTAGAGGCCCCTTTACCCAACTTTCTCTTGGGTTAAAGGTTAATAGAGCATGGATTTATTCCTTTAAAGTATTGATAAATAATAAAATTACTACTTGGTGTAAAGGATAAGGCTTTCCCCATTTTTTTCATCCAACATATAATTATCTAAGGAATGTAAAAGGTAAAATTTAATACTGATGGAAATTTGTCTCATAAAATAATTTAGTATGGTAAAATGGTAAAAATGTACCACTATATAACAACCTTCAAGTGTTACATACCTAATTATTTTCTCATCCACTTCATCATAAGGTTGAGGGAAATATTCTTTTAGAAACCCTCCTTTATACTCTATGAGTTCCTCACCCCCACTTAGAAACTTAGCCTTCTCATCTTTGTAATCTTTACTGGACCTCATATACCTATTATCTTTGATTTTGAGATTCATGACCTGGGCAATTAGCCCCTCCAAAATCTCCACAATGACATTGTTTATTTCCACCTTTCAGTCATTCCAAATATCAACAAAATTTCTAGAAATATATTGATCATACCCATCAATATTCTCCATGAAATCATTAATTCCTCATGTCTAAATAATTCCCCACACCTCTATTTTATTCTTAAATCTCCCCATAGTCAAAGGCTCAACTCGACGTAACCCACCACCCATCATGAAAAAACCAAAAATGCAAATATCTAAACCAAAACTCAACTAGGAAAGCAACTCATCACTCAACACCTAGAAGTTATTAATTATTCCCTTATAAATCCAACTCCTCTTTGTCATCTGAGCATAATCATTGGTATTATAGGAAGATCAATTAATTTTCTTTGAGTTGCCTATGTAAAATAAACTATACAATTTGTATAATGGTCTATGGCATAACTTTCTGAGGAAAGTTATGTGGTTGAATATGATACTCATATGGTATACCTAAAACTATAACCACTTTACTACCATAGATATACTTCAATAATCTATGTATTGAAGATGGTTCTATTTAGATGTTATGTATACAAGGACATCCTAATAACATGTTTAATACCCATGTATTATTTATAAATATGAATAAAATATCAACTATTTCCAAGCCTACCTTAATATATATAAAAATACTCCAAAGAGGATTTTATCTCTTTCCATCTAATCATTTGACTGTATTTGTTGTGTTCATCAACTCCTTTTATGTGTATCTAAGACTAGTAAGGAGTGTCATAACATAAACATTTTTAATTAAACCATTATTTATCATGACACTATATATAGCCTAAAAAATAATGTAGGTACACATAAATAATGGTGCATATACTAAATCATCATCAATAATCGCATGCTCAATGAATGTGAAAATAGTTCAGTGTACTTGTATGTTTTCAAATTTTCTAATAACCCCATCCAAAAGATGTTCCTCCTTAATTATAGAAGAATAGTAAGTAAGAGGAGGATGTGCATTATCATTCATATGTACCTTAGGCTTAGTGTTAGTCTCTTGTGCCAAATTATTTGGAAAGGGATTAACAATTATTTTCAACTTTGAATTTCCATTATTTTGTCTTTGAATCATTTTTAGATGTAGTGATCTCAATAATGTTATTATATACTAAATATTTTATCTTTTATCTTAAACTGATGCATTTATTAGTTGAATTCCATGTGCATCTATGATAATTAGAATATGCATTAGTTTTGAATCCCTTAGATAGTTCCCTATTCATATAAACCACATTTTGGGGAGGGAGAGGTATGATATTACACCCAAGTAACTTCTATAGTATCTTATGATGAGGTTCAATTAACTATGCAAACCACCTCTTTTGAGGAACTAATAGGACAAGTTGATTAGTAGGTTATGATACTATGTTAACTATGATTTTTGCATCATTTTTAGTATCATTTTCTTTGGATTTTAAAGTTATTTTATAATAAAATTTTATTTCATAAGTAGATGGAGGATTGGACCCGTACTTTAGCTTATTCATATCAAGGATCTTAACTTCTTGGTCTTTGATTATATGGAATAATTCATCACAATTTTGAAATAATTTAATCATGATGGAATAATGTGATGGGTAAAGTAAGTAATTATTGAATATGTGTTGTAACCCATTATCATCCATTGGATTTTTTGATATTAGAGAGCATAGTCTTGTAACAAATCACATAATCACTAATAGGCTCATTGGGTCCTTGTTTTAATTTTGTAATTTAATCATATGACATCTTATCACTAATGTTGACTGAAAAATGTGTTAATAATTGATTGACTAAAGGATTGAAAACATGAAAAACTTATAAATGGAGTTCATATAACCATTGTAGGGTATAGTCTTTAAGACTATATTGAAACAACTTAGTCAATAACTTATCATTGGATGTGTATTCTAAACTATCAAATTCATTGAAGGAATGCATTATGCATATGCAAGATCTAGAATATAATTGATAATCAAAGCATATAATGAACACATCAACACATGACACATGAGTTATTGTGGGAAAAACTCAAAGAGGTAAGAAAATCCACCAATGTGAAATTCATTAATATGAGAAACCAATCGAACCCCAATATAATTCCTCTTGATCTCACTTCTTTGTGCTTTCAAAAAACCTTGTTCACTCAAAATCATATCAATATCCAATGAATTTACAATAGGGGTAAAACCCTATTTAAAAAAATCACTAAGGGAAGTGACCATTGTGAAATAATAGGTCCATCTATCCTAAAATCACATTTAATAAAATTTGGTAAGAATTAAATAATTATAATATTATTATTTATTTAATCAAGGTTTTGTTATCTTGGGTTAATAAATAATATATTATTCATTATTTAATTAACACCAAGATGAGATAAAGGTTAATGAAACACCACTTATTAATTAGATGTTTTAACATAAACATGCTCTAAAAAAATCTTAAAGGTGTTATTTTGGATCACCTTTACCATCATATAATTTAATCTTAGGTGACATAGATCCTAAAGGGATAAAATACTTTTTTTGAGGCCATTGGATTATGTAATAATTCATGAGAATTAGTGTCTTGGCCCACTCTATAATAAATTTTTACCAATTTTGAAACCTTATTTTAAAGATCAAGAAACATTTGCATAAGGATCTGAGCATTAATCATATAATAATGTGTAACAATAGATGGAGTCACATGAGTATAAATGCAAATAAGATGTAAGAAAGTATGTTATTTAGGGAGATTCATAGTATTATGAGGAGAATATTGTGTTTCCCTGACATAATGGATGAGCATCACATGTGTAACCATATTTGTAAGCATATGAATAATAGTAGTAGTAGTAGTCTGAACACATATTGTAGAGTCAATACTTATAAAATGTATATTTTTAGGATTGAAGAGCTCATGTTATTCCTCAAATGTGATAACCTTAGTATTCCTTACATTTTTAAATTCTAGGATTGTATTCAAATCCTTATTTAAACCATTGGTTTGGATACATATTTTTTCTTGAAAGTGAGAAAGAGTTGTAACTTATTCAAGGTCTTACCATTAAGGTCATCAGGATGTATTCTATCATGCTATTAATAATTATGCTCATTAACATCTTGATAAATAGTTTAACATTCAAAATTATTATAATTAATAATATGTTGTACTTATATGTGTGCATTATTAACATTTACATCAATAAAAGGAGGCATTTTCATTTAATATAGTTTATCCATTTTATATTGTATAGAGACACATGATTGATCTAAATAATTCTGATTATGCTTAATTGAAACACCACTAAAAATACAATAGGTGATGATGGAGATGGAGATGGAGATGGAGATGGAGATGGATATGGGAATGGGAGGAGCTAGAGCACAAAATAGGGTATAGGAGTAATGTGACACAACAAAGGATGGCATCTAGGAGAATGAAGGAATGGCACTATGGGGGGCTATATAGGTGATTGTGGGCAATAGAGATTATATGGCTGAATGCACAAAAAAATAATTAGTTACACAATGATAATTCCATATTCTTTCTCAGAGATCAAATATGTCATGCTTTATGTGGTTAAATTGAAAAGAGTGAATTAGATATATTAACACAAGGCTAGGGAAAAATCTATAATAGGTCAAAAAATAAATCTTAATGAATATTATAATAAATATCTAAACATAAGGGAGTGAAGATAATGTTGAAAAATGGAAAAACAATGTGTTGTAAAATATAAAAAGGTGGTTAAAATAAGTTTCTTTATAAATAAATGGATTTTAATCAATTTTCATCACGAATATCAATAAAATTATAATGTGGCCTAATAGAATATAAAATAGTAAAATAGTAAAATAGATTTAATTAGTTTATTTCAATACTAGAGTAATAAATGATAAATGGATTTTAGAGATTTACCTTAATTTGGTATTTTATTTTCATGGTAGATTTTTGTTCTAATTTGATATCCATTGCTCTACTCTCCTCACAGCACCTTTTAAAATGGTAAAAAATAAGGTTTGGATTTAAGGACCTACCTCGACTAAAGTTATATTAGGGATTAAGTATTGAAAGTAACATACAAGTTTAATAATCCAATAAATAATCTAGTATAATATTTTGACCCTTTTTCTTTCAACAAATAAATCATTGTAGACAATAGATTTTCTCCAAGTGTTTTCATGTATTTTCTCTCTTGCAAATGAAATACTAGAAATATATCCCTATAAAATATATTTACAATTAAATTAGCCACTATGCACACCTACACAAACTTCCAAAGGAAGTTTAGACACTAAAATCTAGTATTGGACACTTGTAAATGCCATTTTTTACTTATACTTACATTACGTGACTTATGTGTACACATATGGGTCTTGCACACCATTTACTCTTTTTTTTCCTTCTATAAGTTTCACCTTCCTAATTTCCTATCAATTAACTACAATGATTTTTTAGTCTATGTTTACCTACTTAATGTCATAATTAAACCATCCCTTTATCTTCAAAGTCTTTTTGGACACCTCTAGCTATAAATAAATGGCTTTGGATTTATGAAGTCATCCATATCTAGGGGACGCATATGTTCACCAAGTAGTGTCATTTTAATAATTTGAATTATTTTAATATGTTGGACTATACATTTTTCATGTTATTATGTGAGAAGTTTCCCAAAGAGACATTTATTTGTACATAATAGATTGAATCTAATTCCATATCTAACATATATCAATAAATCACCATGCAAGACTATTCTACAACTTTTAAATTAAGAGGGACTAGCCTGTTTATCCCAAATAAATAATAAATCAACAAGGAGAAAGCCCTATCCAACTTTGAAGCACTTAATCCAAGTCAATTTTTTCATTTTCAAGTGTCAAAAGCTAAATCATAGGTTACATTCATAAAAAAAATAGCATTGCACACATACACTTAAAAATAAAAACTATGTGTGGTTTGATTTCCTCCTTAGAGTTTTGGATATGTAGGAAAAACTTATCCATTCATTGGGGAGTGGTTGACATTATCTCAACCCATCACTTTTCCCCATATTTATAGGTTAACCTAGTGTTAAAATTAGAACTAGGGTTTCAATATGAAAGAGACAGGTTTTATGTATATGTGTAAACAATGAGAATTTGATATCACATAGTAAGATAATTTATAAGTAAGTGCAATGATATGTACCAGAATAGTTTAACACATGTTATAGGAACAAATATGGTATAATACATAAATATAAATTATAATTTTTTTAGAATAATTGTGTCATTATTTTTAATCAACATTTTGGATCACCACTCGTGATCCTTCATCAGGAGAAAGTATTTATGATTAAACATAAAAAAAAGCTATAATTTATTTGTATGGAATATAAAAATATAAAATATATAAGAAGGCATATACCTTAACATAGGCATATAGATATTGGTAGACTCATCCAGGCATAGCTAGATACTTTTTTTCTTGATCCAAATGATTATTGATCTATTTATAGCCTTTGTCACTTGCAGACAATCTCAATCTTACATAAACCTGAAACAAGCTAAGTATTATAATCCTCTTAGAATTTTACACAAATAATAAATTGTAATAGTTTAATTATACTCAATTTTAGAATTCATGTTTATTTTTTATTTTTATATATTATATAATTTGAATATGTCAATGTTTTATGCTTGTTTAGATTCATTAATATAAAGTAAGTTAAAACATATTGGTGAAACCATTCCTTATATGAGCATGTCAAACTTTAGATTTTTACTTAGGGTCTCATCCTTTTCCTAATATTTCATTTTTTTAATTTAAATTTGATTTTTAGACCTTAGTTTTTATTTCCCCTCATTCACAAATTACTCATGGCTATAATGAATATATATAGTTTTTATTTTCTAACTCAAGATATGATTATAATCATTTCATATTTTTCCCCTTTAATTCATAAAATATTTAACAATTATGTAATCCTCTAGGTTAAATATTTGTGTAATAATAATAAGAATGATATTAATAATGAAAAATATTTAATCTTCCTTAATTCATATTTTCTAAATATCCAATCTAAATTAGTTCTAGTTATTACTAGGTGTCAAAGGGAATGCATAACTCCTTTTGTGCCTCCTCCCCCTATACCTCAAGGTCATGATAGCTACCATCCCACCCCTATTATTCTTCCTATTCTTATATTAAATTATGAAATCCATGTTGTTACCACATGAAGATGTCACATTCCCCACCATGTGTGGTAGTTTGGAGGTAGTTACCATATTCCTCTTCATCCTCTTTTACCTTTCACAAGACCATCCAATCAAACCAAATGGTATGATATCATTGATCAACTACAAAATACCTAATCAAATATTTATATCCTTGAATATTAAATAGATCATCCTTATACAAAGATATCTTATATGATGTTTTATGTGAAATGAATCTATCAAATAATATAGAGCATAAATAATTTTTTCCCATTATAAGTACATTAATAAATGGTGAATAAATGATTTCATTTAAAAATGAAGATTTACCCACCAAACATATAATAGAGCAAAATATCCCCTTATTTAGTAGAGAAAAAAATTAAAATATAAGAGTAAAATGTGTCTTGATAAATAACAAATCAAGAATTATTATTTAAAACATAACTTTATTACAAACATTGGGGGCCAATATGGATACTATAAGAAAATAGATAAAATCATAAAAGGAATTGATAACATTTTATGCTATGTACTTGGGTCAAAATCCTTGGATGTAACAACTGGAGCCAAGAAATTATCTACCCTATTCTAGGTTATGCATAATCATCTACTCTATAACATACTATTAGGTCAACCTTAGATACATGCTATGGAATCCATACCATCTATACTACACATGTTTGAAATACATCCCTAATGGATATTTGTGTATACATGTCCTATAGATAATAATTTATTCAAATGTTTTAAAATGATGCAACCTAATAATGAAGGTAGTTCATTATTAAATTCCATTCATTATCCCATAGTAACTCCATCACATGATTACAACATATAAAATTCATACATATGAGTTTGGAGAATCACGTAAATCAAATGACAAGAAACCAATTACAAATATATCAATCAAATAAAATCCAAGGAATCACAAATTCATATTGAACAACTCAAATAAATAATACAAGATCTTTCCTTATTTGTTAATTCTAAAAATCCAACTTACATAATCCCATATTATGATAGTGATGATGAAGATAATGAAATTTAAGGAAATATATATGATTATTTGGTAAAACTAAATTTTACACCTATGGATCTAGATGAATATTTATCTCATAATATGCTTATTCTTATCATTCCAAGAGATTATAGGGATAATTCATATGTAAAGATTATTAATAAATTAAATATCCATACTTAAGAAAAATCCAAGGAATAATTTTTGCAATATTAGCTCACAACAACAACACTATATTCTATATGTGCCATTTAGGCAACCTTTATAAAATTGATTTAACAATTTTGGGAAATATTGGTGTATTATTCCTAATTTAGTTAATGGGTCTGAGTAATAAATTCACTAAATAAATACGAAATAATTAAGCTACTAATTTGTGTAAAAATGTTAGCCATTTTTTCACTCCCAAGTTTTGTATCTTTCATTTTGGCTAAGTGCAGCATTCAAAATTTGTCTATCAGAGGAAGCATTTCACACTATGCCCACAACAAAGTGTCAAGTGTTATTTCCTTCAGAATCTTTTGTTTGATCTTTTTACACAAGTGTTATTTCTTTTGGAAATTTTTTGTTTTTTGTTTATTGTTTAAGACAAAGGAATTGTTTCAGACATTTTGTTTGAAACAATCCTTCTAAAGGAATTATTTCACACATTTTGTTAGAAATAATATTTCTAAAGGAATTATTCTATAGGCAAAGGCACTTTCAGAAAGCCTAAAGGAATTGGTCCTTTATAAGATTTTTGAAGGAATTGGTCCTTTGTAAGATTTCTAAAGGAATTGGTCCTTTTCAAGATTTTCAAAGGAATTGGTCCTTTGCAAAAAAGTCTAAAAGATAATTTCTCATACAAGTGCCCTACACACTTTCCTAAAGGGTATTTTTCTCGAAAAAGTGTCCTTTTCAATATTTTTGAAGGGTACAATTTAAATTTTTTGAAAGGCATCTTCCAGGTTTCTGAACAGGCATCTTCAACAAAAAGTTTAAAAGAATTTTCAAGTAAGGTGCCTATGCAGTTTTCTTGAAGGTATTTTTTCATTTGAAGGGAGTGTTTCCAAATTAAAAGAAACTAAGCATAATCCCTTTACAATTTTGTTTGAAGGAATTACTTAAAAGGAAAAGGATCCAAATGAATTCTTCTAAAAAAAAAAGGTCCAAAGCAAGAAGGCTGAAGGGACATTTCATAAAAGCTGAAGGGCATGCTTAATATTTCTGAAGAGGCATTTATAAGAAAAGTCAAAGGGTTATTATGGGCAAAAGTGGTCTTTTTCAGAAAAGCCAAAGGGTACTTGGTAAAATTCTAAATAAGTTCTCTCTCAAGAAAAGGTGTTGAGGTAAATAGTCCAAAAGAATGGTTCTAGTAGAGTGACAATTACATGGATGTCAAATTTAGGGTGATGGGATAATTGTCGGCATTTAAATAGTAATGGGCTAGCCATAAGAGTTTAAATTGTGGGTCCCAGGTAGATCAATGGTCCTCACTTAAACACTCAAAGATCCAAGGGCTCATGTTCTTCATCCATTAAAGATCAGATAGACCAAAATAAAGTAGATCAGAGGGCTCACATCACCTTTCTCAGATCAAAATCTGAGTCATTTTTGATAGTCAATCAAAAGAAGAAAGGCTAAGGGGATCTACAAGGATTGAGCATTCGACTAAGGTTGAGATAGGATGATCTTTCAAGGGATGTTTGTGGGCATACATATGGATCTAGAATTCAAACAAATGCCATGAAGGTATATGCATAGGCTTTAAGAAGTTTCCTCTCCAAGGCCAATAGAATGAAAATGACTCTCCCCTAAACCTTTACACACCTTAGTGAGCTAGTGAGAATTTATTGGCATCAAGATAAATCTACAACAAGTGGACTCATTTGCAATAACCACATTAATGTCATTACTTAGCTTGGAATATCTTGATTCTACTGGTGCAACCATTGGGGAAACATCTTTGAGAGAGCAAGACAACTATGTAACCACTTAAGGTGACATGGATCAATTAAATGGCTTGAATGAGCATCATTTGTAGAGATAGTTGCAACCATGGTTGGAGGCTTCTAATAGATTGATTCCTCTTTTTAGTGTCAAAACACCTCCCCTATTTCTTGTTTTCTACTATAAATACAACCCTTGGGCTAGTAAATAGAAGTTCCACACAATGTATGGTGAAGCCTTGCTCGATTGATATCACATTTTGTCTTTAAGAATTAGTACTAGTCTATTCTTTTAAATTTATAAACAAGTGTCTGAGCATGTAAGTGATGTATAGTGACAGGAAGTGATGATTTTCCATCCTTTATCCTTCGTGCTTGATCAAAATTTATTAGTATAACAGGTCATGTAGAGTGTGTTTAAGTGTGTTAAATTGCTATAAGTGTATAACTATTATTGGAATGTGCAATCTACATTTTAGTTCATTTGCCTTGTGTTATTTTATACATCTTGCCTCTATACTAAAATACTTGTGTTAGAATCCTTAGAGCTTGAAGATAGTCTATGCATTTTATTGTATTGTGCACTAGAATATGATATTCACATGGAAGATAATCTCGATGTATCACAACTCTTAGAGTAGGTTTCCATTTATGGAATTTCTAACTCTTTTCCCTTCAAGCAAATTAGTTTAGATAGAAGTTATTTTATAGAGATACATTTAGGGAGATATCCCTTTAAATATAGAGATTCATTTCCTCTATAGGTATACCCACATGCCTAGAAATTTTCCAACATTTCCCAAATCTAGAAGAGACTTGAACACTCTCTTCTAGGGTGCAAGTTTTTTGTGACAATAGTTCAGGCATGCTCAGTGGGACCACTGGTCCTAATTATTTACATTTCAAGGTGAATGTTGGTCTTGACAAGCCTAAGGTTATATAAATATTCTTAATCTAGCATTTGGTAACTCCAAAAGGTGAGAATCTCTAGTTATAGATCAATTTTCCCACATTATACTTCATGGTCCTCACTAGGTCATCTAGAATATTTGATCAAGCCCCTCTAGTTAAAGCTCTTTTTGAAGAACAACACCATGAACCATTATTAATGATTAGAGATCCTAGGCAAGGAGGTTTTGAAGAAGAAGAAGAAGTAGTTGAGGAGATTTAAGAGATAGGAGGTTAAGAGGAAAGAGGATAAATGGATAGGTATAAACCTTTCCCATCTTTCAACACCTAAAATCCAAATGACCTTCTTGTATATGACCCTATTCCTCCCAATGCTACCAAGAATCTCCTTAGTTTTAATGGACAGGGTCCTATTACCCCATATGAGCATATTAGGAATATTTCAAATTTTTTTAACTTCTATAATGTCACCCAAGCCAACATAGACATTAGATTGCTTTCTATGTCTCCAAAAGGCAAGTCACTTGACTAGTATAGGACTTTGGAAGGTGGTTGCATTATAAGTTGGGGTGGCTTTGGGGAATTTTTGGTAACTAGATTTGAGAATAAGAGTGACCATACTTTGCTAATCCACCTATTAAATGTGATAAAGAGAGGTCCTAATGAATCCATGAGAGATTTTAATGAAATATTTCAAAGGACATGTCATAGGTTTCCACCTATCATGAGACCTCCTCTAAGCTTTGTGTTTCCCACTTATCTCATGGCTATTAGTAATGATGTGGTGGTAATGTTGTAGTTGATAGGAGGATTTATTCTATTAGACACATATGAAATAGCTATTGAAGCTGAGAATAGCTTGATATAGGCTAGAAAGCTACCTCCAAGATTTTTTATGCATTTACTATCTCATAGTTTGGTTGAAGATCTAAGCATATCACAAGTTCTTAATGCCAATATCAAGCTAAGAACCACTCCCAAAAATATGGATAATGTTGTGGAAAAATATGAAGAGATCTAGTCATTAAAAGCTCAAATCAAGCAAGATCAATTTTAGGCAAGTGATCCACCTAACCCTCAATACTATCCTCAACAAGGCTATAGAGCTCCACCCCAATAAAACTACCAAGGAAGAGGACAAGGTGAATAAGGTTTCAATAGGCAGCCTAATGCCTATAATCCTAATTCTACTCCTTCCACGAAAGCTATTATTCTAGTACATGCTAATCTAGTCTAAGGAGAGGATCATTTGGACCAATGGAGACAACCTCAAGGTTAGTTTATGTATGATGATGGAGAAGACAACCAAGATTTTGTGGCACAAGAAGAAGCTACTCCTTACATGACATCAAAAGAAGTGAATCTCATGCAAAGGGATATTCATGGAGAAGGTAGAAGCCAAAGTGTACGTATGATGAACTTTCAAGTGAAGGATGATTATGTGTTGAATCAAATCACATCAATTTCAGCCAACACAAGATCCAAAAAGAGAGCTCTGGGAGATGTTCTAGGAGCACATGTGACTCCAAGCAATTCCTCTCTAAGGACACAAAGTGTGAATCCTAGTGCAATACCTACTACCAGTCATGCTCCTCAATAAATCCAAAATGTAAGTAGGGTCATTAAGATTAAAACATATTAAGTTTAAGATCCCTCACTACCTTTAATAATATAACAAAAGGTGAATACTTCCCCTCTAAAAATTGTTAATTCTTTAAAGAATACCAAGACAAGTATATCTCTTTGGGAAGGTTTGCATATACCTGGTCAAAAGGAGCTCTTATAAGAACAACTTGTGAGCATTCATGTAGCCCACCAAACTTCAAAACATAATAGTGTAGCCCTTACCAATACTAAAAATTATGTCTTAGATCCCTCCACCAAATCTGAAAAGTCTCCACCCTTCTACCTCACACTCATTGTGGGAGACAAGTTGGTTCACAATTATATTGTAGATAGGGGAGCTAGTACCACTGTCATGCTTAAGGCAGTGGTTGATAAGTTAGGATTAAAGTATGAACCACATAGTAAAGGTGTGTTTCAACTTGATGGGAATCCAACCAAGATAGTGGGATTGGTCAGAGGTTTGAAAGTCTTTCTACATAGTTTCCCTAGTTTCCTCATTATACAAGACGTTATGGTAGTAGATCTTTCAGCTCATTCAGCTATCTATTTATCAAGGAAATTTATTTCTAAAATAGGAGGGTAAATTTTAATTATTGGTATTTTCTAAATTTTAAAATAAGATATGAAACCAAGGTGACTATAAGGACATATCCCTTGGCAAGGTTTCATGTTGAGCCATACATGGAGATAATTTCAAATTAGAATTGTCTGATTAGTAAAGAAGAAGAAGGTGTCATGGATAGTGAAGCATCCTCCCCCCTTGAAAGTATTTTTGATATTTTCCTTAATAAGTATAGAATATTAATACATGGAATTTATCCATATACATTTATAGAAGAGACTAATTTGGGATTTTATTATATGCACAAAAAAGATGCTTCATTCCTTCACTCATTAATGAAGATCATGAACTTGAAGGGATATGGAAAATGTTTTTTGATGGCTTAAGAATCAAATTAGGTGTAAGAGTTGGTGTTATGTTAGTTTATCCATCAAAGATTCAATACTACTCTCATATATATTCCATTTTAGCTGCATCTACAATGTGGCAGAATATGAAGGCCTAGTTCATGGCCTCTAATGGGCAAAGAAGAGATGGATCAAGAATTTGAAGGTTTATAAGGATAATGAGTTGGTCATCCATCAAGTGAGAAATAAATATACAACAAACAATCCCTTGCTTAAATCTTAAAAACATAAGGTATGGGACCTACTTGAATACTTTGATGCCTTTAAGATACAGCCCATACCAAGGGATTCAAATAAACATGCTAATAGATTGGCTATCATAGGAGCACAATTTGACATAATTACTGATATAGGGAAAGAGAAAGATTATTCTCATATCAAGGTAATTGTGAGGCATTATACTCTATATAATGAAGTGTCATGAAAAGTGTTTAAAAATGATGACCACATTTCACATTTCTTATAAAATGAGGTAGAATTCTCCTCAAGGAACCAAAAGAGACTGCATGATCAATATGAAGAAAAAGTTAATCGGCTAAAGACAAATAAGATAAATAAAGGGCTAATTAATTTGGAGAATGTTTTAAATGAATATGATCAAAATAATAAAGAAAGAGTGAGCATGTCCATAAAATAAGAGAACTATGAGAGTGTCATGATTTACAAGGATAAGATTCTAAAAATTGGTAAGACAAGTTCTTTATCCAAGAGGCAGGCCTTTATTGAATTATGCCAAGAGTTTCATGATATTTTTTCTTGGGAATATAAATATTTTAAAGGGTTTGATCTAAGTCTATCTCATCACACCATTGAGTTATAACCTAGAGCTAAACCAGTCAGGTAAAAATAAAGGCCTATTAACCCTAAGATAGAGGAACTCGTGAAGAAAGAGCTGACCAAGTTAATTGAGTCTAGGATAATCTTTCCTATCAAACACTCAACTTAGGTGGCTAATCTTGTACCTATCTAAAATAATAATGGAGAGATAAATCTTTGTGTGGATTTTTGAGACCTTAATAGGGTGTATCTCAAGGATCATTATCCACTACCTTCCATGGAACAAATTCTACAATTTGTTTCAGGTTCTTAACACTTTTCACTCTTTGATGGCTATTTAGGCTACAATCAAATATTTTTTAATGAAGAAGATTAGTTCAAGACCACCTTCACTACAAAATTAAGGACCTTTTCCTATAGGAAGATGCCTTTTTTTTTGTCCAATGCTAGAGCCACATTTGAAAGAGCAATGAGCATGGGTTTTAAATGCTTGATCAATGAGTTTTTGCTTGTGTACCTTGCTGATATAATTTTTTTTTTGAAGGATGCTACTGATCATATATGACATCTAAGGCAAGTCTTTGAGAAGTTTAGGGAGTATGGAATATCCTTTTATCCAAAAAAGTGCATCTTTCTTGTCTATGAAGGTACATGTCATGGTTTCTCATCCTAAAACCAAGGAGTTTCTCATCCTAGAACCAAGGAGTTTCTCCTAAGCAAAGACATCAATCAAAAGAGAGCTGGGTGGATTAAAAAGGTAATGGAGTATGATTTGGATATTAAGGTGACAAACTTGGTAAGAGGATTAGGGTTATGTGAGAATTTAGCTTTAGATTTTCAAGAGCTAAAAGAGGAAGTCTTGATCAACCAAGTTTGCCCTCAATTAGCTGATCACATATAAGTTCAAAGTTGGACACAAGACATCATTAGTTTTATTCAAAATGGTGGGTTCCCCAATGGCTTGAACAAGCCTCAAAGGAGGTATTTTAGATTGCAGACCATTACTTACTATCTTGTAGATGGTATTCTCTTTAGGAAATATGTGAATGGTGTGATGTTGAGGTGTGTTAACAATGATCATTTTGGTATGCTACTAGAAAAATTTCACAATGTTGTAGATGGAGGTAATTTCTCTCCTAAGATGATGGTTGTATAGAAAATGAGGCTTGATTACTATTGGCCTAGTCTTTTTAAGGACTATTACCATTGGGCTAATATGTGTCCTTAATGTGCCTTCTTTATAGGTAAATAGAAACTTTTAGCCCTTTTGTTGAATCCTATCCAAGTAGACCAACCTTTCATGTAATGGGGCCTTGATTTCATTGGTGTGATCAACCCTTTATCAATTACTAGACACAAATGGATATCGACTACTTCATAATGTGTGTAGAGGTTATTGTATTGAAGGAGGCAAGTGAAAATGCTATCTTGGAGTTTTATGAGAACATTATAAAAATGTTTGGAGTTCCCCATGTTATCATTTCTAATAATGCACTTGATTTTATAAGTGCTAAAACTTTTGGTTGGGAAAATAGGAATGTATTTTAATTGAGTACCTCATCCAACTATTACCCTCAAGGTAACGGATTAGCTGAGTTTACTAACAAGAATCTTATCAAGATCATCAAGAGTACATTAGACAAAATCAAAGAGCATGGCACACCAAATTAAAGATATAATTGTGGGCTGATAGGATTACTCCTAAGAGATCAATTGGTAACTCTCCCTTTGTGTTTATTTATGGGAGAGAGGCTAGGTTGTCCATATCTCAAGAACTACCTGCTCTAGAAATTGCATATCAATTGGAACTACTTGAAAATACTCCAATATAAGTTAGATTGACAGAACTAATGAAATTGTAAGAAGCAAGAGATAATGCACATAAGGCCATGGAACACCACTAAGTACTCATGAAGGAGTCCTTTAACAAAATAGAAATTAAAATATTGTTCAAGGAAGATGACTTGGTTCTAAAATGGGATGAGGATAGAGCAAAATTGGGTAGACATACAAAGTTTGATGCTTTATGGGGTGGCCTTTACATCATTAGCAAGTCAAAGCAAAGTAACCCCTTTCAGATAACCAAGATGAATGGAGAATAATTACCCATCCTTGTGGATGGGATACATATGAAATTTTGCTATTAGTCCTTGCAAGTCTATTTTGTAAATAGTAGCTTAGGTGTGTGTGTTTAGTCTAGTTTTATTTTGACTTGGTTATGTTCCCTAAGTGTTCAAGTTGAACACATGTGTGTTTCCTTTGGTTTGATATTGTGTTCCCTAAGTGCTTTGTATCACATGTGTTTTTCCTTCCTTTTTTTATGTGTGTCTTTGCCTTTATGCATGTGAATCAACCAACTTGTGTTTTTTGAGTGAAAGGTTTGTTCAAGTCATTTTGGGTGCCTATATGTGTGACTCCATGCCCAATGAAAGGATTTAGTCAATTGGTCTTAGGTATAGTAGGCATGCCACCCCTAGGAATCACCAAGAATGTTAGCCATTTTTCACTCCCAAGTTTTGTATTTTTCATTTTGGCTAAGTGCAGCATTTAGAATTTATCTATCAGAGGAAGTGTTTCACACTATGCCCACAACAAAGTGTCAAGTATTATTTCCTTCAAAAAAAATTGTTTAGTCTTTTTGCATAAGTGATATTTCTTTCAAAAAAATTGTTTCAAATTTTTTGTTCAAGACAAGGGAATTGTTTTGGACATTTTGTCTAAAATAATCCTTTCGAAGGAATTGTTTTGAACATTTCATCTGAAACAATCCTTTCAAATTAATTATTTTAGATATTTTTTCTAAAACAATCCTTCCAAAGGAATTGTTCTATAGGAAAAGGTACTTTCAAAAAGCTTGAAGGAATTGGTCCTTTTTAAGATTTCTAAA
This sequence comes from Torreya grandis, assembly GCA_037957365.1. Classification (NCBI taxonomy): domain Eukaryota; kingdom Viridiplantae; phylum Streptophyta; class Pinopsida; order Cupressales; family Taxaceae; genus Torreya; species Torreya grandis. The sequence goes on along the minus strand of JARHVA010003507.1, from coordinate 169,665 downwards.
GGAATTGGTCCTTTATAAGATTTCCAAAGGAACTGGTCCTTTGCAAGATTTTTAAAGGAATTGATCCTTTTCAATATTTCCAAAGGAATTGGTCCTTTGCAAAAAATTCCAAAAGATCATTTCTCATGCAAGTTCCCTACACACTTTCTTGAAGGGTCTTTTTCTCCAGAAAATTCCCTTTTTGAGATTTTTGAAGGGCACAATTCAATTTTTTCAAAATGCATTTTCTAGATTTTTGAAGGGGCATCTTCAACAAAAATTCTGAAATAATTTTCAAGTAAGGTACCTATGAAATTTTCCCAAATGTATTTTTTCCTTCAAAGGGAGTGTTTTCAAAGCAAAAGAAACTAAGGCATAATCCCTTCAGAATTTTGTCTAAAGGAATTACTTAAAAGGAAAAGGGTTCGAATGAATTATTCTAAAAGAAAAGGTCTAAAGCAATAAGGTCAAAGGGACATTTCAAAAAAGCCAAAGGGCATGTTTAGGATTTTTGAAGAGGAATTTATAATAAAATCCAAAGTGTTATTCTCAGCAAAAGTGGTCCTTTGTAGAAAATATGAAGGGTACTTGAAAAAATCTTAAAGACTTTCTCTCTCGAGAAAAGGGGCTGAGGTAAATAGTCTAAAAGGATGGTTCCATTAGAGTGATAGTTGCATAGATGTCAACTTCAAGTTAATGGGATAGCCATTGGTATTTAAATAGTTATGGGCTAACCATTGGAGTTTAAATAGTGGGTCCCAAGTAGATTAATGGTCTTCACTTGAATACTCAAATATCTAAGGGCTCATGTTATTCATCCATTGAAGATCAAATAGATCAAAATAAATTAGATCAAAGGGCTCACATCACCTTGTTTAGATCAAGATCTGAGTCATTTTTTATGGCCAATCAAAATAATAAAGGTTGAGGGGTTATATAGGTATCGAACATTTGACTAAGGTTGAGTTGGGATGAGATTTCAAGGGATGTTTGTGGACATACACATGGAGCCAACATTTAGACAAATTCCATGAATGCATACACATAAGCTTCAAGTGATTTCATCTCCAAGGCCAATAGAATGAAAAAGACTCTCCCCTACACTATTACACACCTTAGTGAGTTGGTGAGAAGCTATTAGAATTAAAACAAATCTACAACAAGTGGACTCATTTGCAATAACCACTTTGATGCCATTACTCAACTTGAAATATCTTGATTCTACTAGTGTAACCATTGAGGAAGCATCTTTGAGAGAGCAAGCTAACTGTGTAACCACTTAAGGTGACATGGATTAATCAAATGGCCTAAATGAGCATCATTTGTAGAGACAATTACAACCATGGTTAGAGGATTCTAATAGATTGATTCCTCTTTTTAGTGATAAAAAACCTCCCCTCTTGCTTCCTTTCTGCTATAAATATAGCCCTTGGGATAGCAAAAAAAAGTTCCACACAGTGTATGAAAAAGCCCTTTTAGATTGATATCACATTTTACTTTTAAGGATTAGTACTAGTCTATTCTATCAAATTTCTAAACAATTGTCTGAGTGTGTGGTGTATAGTGATAGGAAGTGATGATTTTCCATCCTTTATCCTTCACACCTGAGCAAATTTTTTTAGTCTAACAGGTCATATAAAGTGTGTTTAAGTGTGTTAACTTATTGTAAGTGTATAAATATTCTTGGAATGTGTAATCTACCTTTCAATTCATTTATCTTGTGTTATTTTATACATATCACCTCTATACTGAAATACTTGTGTTAGAATTATTGGAGCTTAAAGATGGTCTATGCATTTTGCTATATTGTGCACTAGAATATGATATTCATGTGGAAGATAATCTTGATGCATCACCACTCTTAGAGTAGGTTTCCTTTTATGTAATTTCTAAGTCTTTTCCCTTCAATCAAACTGGTTTAGATAGAGTTTTTTTATAAAGATACATTTAGGGAGCTAGCTATTTAAATATAGAGCTTTATTTCCTCTATAGGTATACCCACATGACTGGAAATGTTCCAACATTGCCCAAATCTAGAAGAGACTTGAACACTCTCTTTTAGGGTGCAAGATTTGGCAAAAACAAGGGTCTGAGTAATAAAATCACTAAATAAATAGGCAATAATTAAGCTATTGATTTGTGTAAATTAGATTGTAATTTTGACCTTTCTAAACATAGTAATAAGAGATGGAAAAAAATACTTCGCTAAAAATTAATTGATATGGTTGAGATAGGGCCTAATATTTTCTATGAAAGACTAGCACACTATCCCAAATTGAGATCTGATCTTTATTTTATGATTGGATAGGAACACTGAAAGTGTATAGGAGTGGCACCCATGTTGTATTCCACCTCTACTATTATTATCTTAAGGATCTAAGTTTTCTAGGTTTTGTTCGTTAGGTCTATGTGACCTTGTCTATGAAGTTTCAATAGTTAAAAGTATATAGAGCTCCCTATATAGCAAATTTTCTCTTCAATCCCTATATTCCATTATGCTTTGAACAATTTCAAAAAAAGGGAGGGGTTAGTGTGTGTAAGATTCACTAGACATGGATCCACACCCCTTGTGTGGGCACACTACCTACATACCAATACTTTGAAGAGGGATCAAGCCATATGTAGTTTTACCACTTGATGTGCTTTGTGTAATTATGTATGAATATTTAGAATACCAAACTAGATGTTCTTGAGGTGCCTAGATACTAGTATAAGTATTTGAATAAACTTGTAAGTGTATTGGTTGCCTGCATGTAAAGAATAGTGAAGATTACTTGAGTAGTCTTTCTTGTATTCTTGCTTGCTTAGTGATAGTTTCCAACCTTTTCTAAATGATCTTTGAATGGGATTTTATAGGGATCTATTGGTCATGGGTTGAATGTAATCATGTTAGGTTGATAAGGGGAAAGATGGAAAACTAGAATAAATTGATTTTTAGGGCTAAAAATGGACTTAGACAAGAGCATAAAAAAAATAGGAGTGGCACTGGCACTATAGTCCTAGTGTGGCACTTTTGTTCTGAGTAAACAAGACCTAGAGGGATGGATATATTATGGAATGAGGAGTCTAACTCAGCTGGGAACAAGTCTAGAAGGCTACAAATGATTGGGAATCAGTGAAAATATGCCTATGAGGTTTGTGAGAATAATCAAAAGGGACCTATGGGTTGGGTGTCACAAACCACACCTAAGTTACCATTTTTTTCATTTTATATGACTACATTCCCCCCCCCTTTATTCTAGTGATGCAGCAAAGCAAAATACTAGGATAAAGTAAAAATAGAAATTGTACCTAAACTTACCTACAATGGTGAATCTCATGAAGCTATGTGATGATGGATGTGCATAGAGAGAGCATAATGTAAAGTGAAAATCTATAATAAAAATAAAGAGTAGCTCAGTTCTTACTAGATACACTATATCTAAAATAAGAATGCACAAAGTTGGGTAAGAGAGAGAAGAAGAGAAAGGAATGAATACACCTCACTAGGTATGTGGAGTAATATATAACTTATTATGATGTTGAGTGATGCTAAGTAATGTTGATTAATGTTGGATGATGTTATACCAAGAGTAATATCACAAACAAAGCTAAGTGCTCAATTCCATGAGAGTGGCTCAAGAATGCAAAGGTTGGACTTTTGGCTCCATCATCACCCATTAAGTGAAGCTAAGTTATCATGTCTATGTTGATAGATATTTGGACTATGTTTCCAATCCCTCTAAATAGGTGGCTCAATAATGCAAAGGCTAGCTGGTCCTTTGGCTCCATCATTGCCCCGTGAAGTGAAATAATGAATTAATATTGGTATGAAATGTGTGTCATATGAGATGGATTTTGAAGCTCATGAATGTACTATAATCTAAAAATGTTGACATGGATATCCAAATGTATGCTAGAAACTAGGCCACACTTATCCACTCTAAAATATGGATATTAGGCTTATATGAAAGCCACTCTGAACTGGTGTACTAGGATTGTATGAAAGCCACTCTAAAATTTGGAGGTTAAGCTTATATGAAAGCCACTCTAAAATGATACCAACTACCTATAAATATAATAAGGTACATAACTATTGATAATACTTGGGTAATGCTAAACTTGAAAAGAAAAGAAAAAAATGTGTTGCACACATTACCCCAATCACTGGTGTCTAGAACATGGATTCTGATCTAGAAGTCATACCAACTACTGTATCTAAAACTAGAAGTGAGATCTATCATACCATGCATGATGCCCCCTAGATATGGATTCTCTAAGAAAAAGTATACTAAAAACTATTGATTCTAAATTGGTCTAACTATGTAAAACTATAGTTGAACCTACTTTTCTACCTATTTTTGGAAAGTTTTTTTTTTTTAATATTTAGATAGGAACACCAAAAGTGGAAACTAATGGCACCAGTGTTGTAGTCCAAGTTGGGTGATGTTATCTTGGGATAAATTTTGTAACTATTCTATCATTTTCATTGTTTGTCTGGTCTGTTCTGACTAGTTTGATGTTTGGTTGTTGATTTGGGTGTTTTGAATATTATTTTTTAATTGTTAGGAGATTAGAGCTCTATGACAAAACCCTTGTTTTTTTCTCCCTCTTTTGAGGGTAGGAATGAAGACCCTACAATGACTAATCTTAGAATAAAGAGCCCTAAAAGTGTGATATCCTACAAAGATACATGATATAGCAATGATAATTGACAAGATATCTCAAGATATAGCATGGTTTGTATTGAGAGATTGTTATATCAACATGGGTATGCCTAGATAGATTTAATAATGTAATAGCATGTGTAATTTAATAAACTAGAAATGAAATTATGGTTAGTTATTAGTTGTTATTTGAAGGGATGGAGCATGATGTCCATCATGGAATCCAAGAAAGTAAGATAATGCATGATGTGGATCATGGCATTGCAAATAATGAGAATCAAATAATCAAAAAGCACACAAGGAAAGAGTCAAGAATCATAGAAGGGTGGTCAGGGGGCCAAATAAATAAGGGACATGGGAACATGTCACTCATACTAGAAGGTAAGCATATAAGGTATGTTCAAATGCCACATACATATATAATTTAAATAAGCAAAGCTGGCATGGAAGTCACAATCACATATAAGAGTACAAGCAAGGGACATTGGTAAATGTCTTAAGGCACACACAAGAAATAGAAGAAAAATACATTAGCAAATTTCCTTAGGCACATACAAGAGATAACCAATAACTAAGAAATGTAATCATATCTAGGTACAAAAATCTAGAAATTAAAGCATGTAATAACTAGAAATACAATCACATCTAACTAATCAAAGCAAGAGAGAAAGTATGCAAGACATGTTAGTAAAAGATTAGGTATATGCTAAAAAATACACAAGTTTTATATACTAGAGAGATGTCAATATAGTAATCTATTTAAGCTAGTAAATAATATACATCAACATGATAACTATAGTGTGTGGTGTAGGAATGACATAACCTACATGGTGTAGTCATAAAGAAGATGCCCCAATGGGTATGTATATTGATATGTGTCTCAATGTAGAAGTAGGATTCCCCCTTAATGGATAGAGTGAAGTAATCAAAGAGATAGATATCACTACACACACTCAAAGAAGATCAAGTGAAGCATGGTAGTGTAGATACACTAATAAACAATATCATAGAATATCAAATGTAAGTCTAACAGAGTAGTATAAATGTAAAGCATGCATAATACATATAATCTAAATATTTTTGGTGTTTTAAAATTATATGCATGTTTTTTTCTTTTGAAATATTTTAACGTTTTTTTAATTTTTGATATATTTTAATGTTTTTGGTATTTTGGATATGTTATGAACTATGTACAATCAATCACATGAATACTATGTACAAGAATTGAAAAAGACTATGTACAAGTAAGCAAAAGGAAAATATGTATAGGCATTGGAAAAATTATGTATAATATAATGTGTGAAATGAAATTATAGACATGAAATCTATGTAGATGCATAATATTCATTGAATTTTTGAGTTTCTTTCCTTCAAGTGAGGATAGATGATATACTTTAGGGCTATGCTTTTCGGTAATAATGTATGGACCTAGCCAATTTGGTTTGAATTTTCTTTTGGTATCTGTTTGGGCATTGAAATTGCAAATGTTTTATTTGATAATGATATCATTAACTTCAAATTATCTAGCATGAACTCATTTGTTGTAGGATTTTGAGATGTTCTGCTGCTTGAATGCATGTATGTTCTAACTACTTGAGTTAGTGTAGACACTTTTAATGATACTATTCATTAGTGATAATACCTTTGAGGGAGATGTGAAGAGATGGGATTTCTAATTATAATGGTAAAATTACTTCTATGCCATACACAAGTGAATAAGGAGTGGCTCTTGTGGGTGTGTAGATACTTGTGTGATATACCCATAATTTAAATACTAGTTGATTGTGCTAATCATCTCCAAATTTGGTCACTCCTTTTCTCAAAATTTTGTTGATGGTTTTATTTATGTATTCTTCTTGACCATTTCCTTGTGGGTAATATGGAATGGAGAATGTGTGTTTAATCTTATATTTTATAGGAATAGTATCATCTGAATCATCTGGTATGTCTTATGGAGAATCTATACTTTATTTGAAGTATGCATGGGAATTTTTGTGATGAAGAAATATATTTTTATGATAAAATATGGAAGGTCCTCATATGCTCTGAGAAATTATAGGAGGGATTCATCATTGGAAAATTCATTTAATGTGAGCATGTCTAGTGAAATTTCATCATCAATGAGATCGGGATAGATCAATGATAATGTTGAAGCATGATTAATGTTGTGGCCTATTGATGTAGTGGGTGAACAAAAAATTATATGCTTTAAAGTGGTAGAAGAAGGATTATTATGAAGGCAAGTAAACTAATATCCTAGCCCTTATATTCCATGTTGTGTATATGCCTCGATAGGATTGATGATTCCTTGTTCATGATTTCCAAGACCTTTTCCATGATATTCCATCTTATTGAGACATTTAAGTGTGAAAGGAGAGGTAAACTAGTGATTTGGTATTGATGTTATTATGAAACCTGGAGTTTTTTGATGTGTTGTATGGTTTGAAGCTATATTGTGAATAATAGGTTGTGTTAGTATGTTGCCAAGATTAAAGTGTAGAATATAATTTTGTGTAGTTTCAACAACTTGGTAGTATTTAAAAGGTTCATTATCCATTGGGTATGTGTATATGTAGCCTTTGTGACTAAATTTTAAACAAGTATGGAGCATAGAAGGGACTACATGCATATCATGAATCCAGGGTTAACCAAGTAATATATTATAGTTAAGGTTATTTGGCATGACTTGGAAAATATTTGGTAGTTTTTTAGGCCCTAAGGTAAGATTGAGTGTTATTTGACCCATGACTTTCTGTGGAATGTTGTCAAAACCTATGATGTTCATATCAGAATGGCTGAGATCTTGAGGTTATATATTAAGATGTTTAAGAAAATAAATGTTGCAAATATTGTGTCTTAAACCATTATCAACTAATACCCTTTTGACCCCCATATCACTAATTATTAATTGAATATATAGAGGTAGATGTTTTTCAATGATGTGGCATGGGGGTAAATCCATTTTTTCTAAGGAAATATGTTCTTCAGTCCATTACATGGTATTGAGGATAGATGTAACATAAGTTGGTTCAACAAAAATGGGAATTCTAGTATTGTGAAGGGTTATATATAACACATCTTTGTAAACATTCAATCACTAAAGGAGTTTGAGAACTGATATTGTATTAGAAGGGGTGCTAACCTTAGTGATAAAGTTATAGCCATAGGTGTAATCAACTTACCTATCTTCTAAAACTTGGGTAATAGCATGTACCACATGATCTACTATAGGCATAGAGCTAGTAGTAGGTGTGGGATAAGAGCTAGATGTACCAAGTTTGAAAGGAGGATGGATAGATATAACTGATAGTGTTTACTTGTGTCTAGTAGTGATAAGAAGATACTCAAAGGTATCCCAGGAGTTATATACATCTAGGTAGAAAGCATAAATGTGGAATTAAATGCATGAAATGTGAGTGATGAACTGTACAATAATATGTTTATAACAATAATTCCATAGAAGAAATAGCAATAAAGGGATAGAGAGCATGAATTTTTGTATAAATGCATGAAAAAAGTTGACATGTACTATGACATTTCTAATATGTTTAGCATGATAAACTTTGATATTTTTCCACATGAGAGATAGAAAGGAAAGGATAGAGAACATGAAATTGTGCATGAATTTATAGAAAATTTTGACATGTAACATAACATTGGTAACATGTTTATAAAAATGGAGTTGGAAATTATTCCACATGAGCGAGAGAGAATATACAATAGGAATATTGAAATCTTGTGCATTTTTATCAATAAATGTTGTAATATCATCCTTGATTATAAAGAGTAAATATGAAATGCAATGAATTAATATTTGTAATATCATATATTAAACTTCATCATTCATGTACATGATAGGACCAATGATGGTCTCCTTATTATTTGCAAGAAATGTAAGAAAAAATTGTAAATAAGTGAGATCTATGTTTGAAATCTGATTTTAGAATGTAAGGTGATATCTCAAAAAGTAAGAGGACTTAGTGTATACAAATAGATTTTGAAAAATGATTATTTTGAAAATTACTATGAAATTTTGAGGTTTAATGCTAATTTATGAATTTAATATGCAAGTAAAAAATCAAAAAAATATAGGAAAAATTAGTGGGAAATTTACCCTAGGGTTTTTAGGGTTTTTATGCACAAACAAAGTAAGTCGAGTTCACCAAATAATTTTAAAAATTTAGGAAATATTGGTGTATTATGCCTAATTTAGTTAAATTCCCTAAGTAATAAAATCAGTAAATAAATATTCAATAATTAAGATACTAATTTGAGTAAATTAGATTGCAATTTTAACCTTTCTAAAAATAGTAATAAGAGATGAAAAAGAAGACTTAGCTAGAAACTGACTGATATGACTGAGATAAGTCCTGATATTCACTATGCAAGACTATGACACTATCACAAACTAATATCTATCCTTCATTTTATGATTGGATAGGAGCACTAAAAGTGGACAGGAGTGGCACTAGCACTATAGTCTACCTCTACCATTATTGTCCTAAGGATTTGAACTTTTTAGGTTTTGTTTACTAGGTCTATTTGACCCTATCTATGAAGTTTCAATAGTTGGAAGTCTGTAGAGCTCATTAAAGAGCATATTTTCTCTTCAAACCCTATGTTTCATTATGCTTTGACCAATTTCAAGAAAGAGGGGGGTTAGTGTGTGTAATATTTACTGGATGTGGATCTACACCCCTTGTGTGGGTATGCTTCCTATATACCAATACTCTAAAGAGGGATAAAACCATATGTAGTTCTCCCATGTGATGTACTTTGTGCAATTATGTGTATGAATATGGATAATGCTAAACTAGATGTGCTTGAGGTGGCTAGGGACTGGTATAAGGATTTGAATAAACTTGTAAGTGTATTATCTAGCTGTATGCAGAGAATAGGGAAGATTTCTTGAGTAGTCTTGCTTGTATTCTTGCTTGATTAGTGATAGTTTCTAACCCTTTCCAAATGATCTTTGAATGGGATTTTATAGGTATCTATTGGTCATGGGCTAAATGTATTCACATTAGGCTGACAAGGAGAAGGATGGGTAACTAGAAGAAATTGACCTTTGGTGCCAGAAATAGACTTGGACAAGAGCACCAAATCAAACAAGAGTGGCACCCATGTTATAATCCTAGTGTAGTGTTATTGTCCTGAGTAGATGGGACCTAGGGGGATGGATCTATCATGAAAAAAGGAGTCTAGCTTAGCTAGGATCAAGTTTAGAAGGCTACAAATGACTGAGAATCAGTGAAAAAATGCCTATGAGGGTCTTAAAAATAAAAAAGAGTGACCTATGGGTTGGATTTCACAAACCATACTCAAGTTACCAATTTTTTTATTTTATATGACTACAAAAATCAAACATGACTCATGCACAATAATAATTTACATTGTGTAATGTATTAAATGGTTTTGAGAAAAATTCAGTAAATAATGTGGATTTTATGTATGAAGAGCCTTCCATAACATTTCAAGTAAAAATAATTTAAGATAAACCAAAAATCATATAAAAAATGTTACTTGACAATAAGTTTAATCTATGAGTTATTTATCACATCAAGAAGATAAATTATATCTTTATTACCATACAATCACTGGACATGGAACATATAATTGTGTAGCACTGTAATAACAAATTCAAAAGTATAAGAGCGAAAGGATAATTAAGGTTATATAACCAAAAGTGGTTTATAACACCACTCGATATAGATTTAGACCATGAAAAAACTACAAGAATCCATGTAGTGACATTTAATCTATCTATATTTTCATTAAGAATGACTATTGATAACATGTTTAGGTTGATATGGAACAAGGACCAAATACATGCATAGTTACATTTCTACAATAGTTGGGTCATGACTTTAATTAGTTTTAACATTTCATACATTTTTAGGAATCAATAAGACATTAAATTACTATTCGATTCTCAACTAAATTTTTTGTACACACTTATATTTTTAATGAGTGCAAGAAATCAGTTAGAAGCTATGTTAGGGAAACAATGTTTAGAATAAATGGAGGTAATAGTTTATGCACCTAATAAGTGCATCACATTCAAATTAGAGAATATTATAATCAAATATGCCATTATGGAAATGATGATAGTCATAGAATCATGGATCCAAGAACAAATCCAACTCTATTATTTCATATCCATACATAGTAGAACAATATGTTGTGAGTATTCATAACATCTGGGAAAGAGTAAAGGTAAAGGAAAAGATAATAGATAATAAATGGTATGATGGCAATAATGTTGATATTATATGGGAATTTGACATAATTTTATATCCATAACTAATTAATCGTCCATCAAATCCACCATTTTACTATCCACATTGATAGTGTTGGTTCATATCTCCATCAATAAAATACAAAAAAAAATAATGGAGCTGAACACTGATAATTCTTCACCCAATAATATATATACTATATTATTTATTATACTTCATAAAAACTATATGGATGATACATATTATATAGTAAAAGTATTTCCTATATTTAGGGAGCTCAAATCTCTATAAATCACTCACCTAAAAAATTAAATAAGAAACCACTATAATATGAATATATTGTTATTAACAATATATTTGAATAACTAATTAATCTGACCACAAACTATTAATGTATTATTATTTTAATAAGCAATAATTATGTTATACATTAATAATGTTTACACAATACCTCAACATTCACCCCCTTGTGAACATTATTAATCCTATTTACACCCCCTTAATGTGAGCATGGGGAGAATTTACATTTTCAAGAACTAGCTCAAATAGAATTGTATGCCATTACATAATTTTAGGTCTACATACTACTAACATGATCTTATTGCACATGAACACTACTATGTGAAATAATGCATCCCACATTTACTTTACATGATCGTACGTACATGTCACTAGTGGATCATATCCATAAAGAAGTAAAGCGGTCACATGATCTTTACAGTTAGTTGCCCTCCTATACAACTATTTTTCACATTCCATTATATCTACACTCTCCCTTTTCTCCAAATATTAGAGGATGTTTAAACAAGTAGGGAAATGAAAACACACATAACTCTAAAAAAGAAATATCATGAGGAACAAATTTTCATTATCATTTAATGCAACCTCTGTTAATGTTTATTTCCACCCAAAAAAAATATCATAGATATTTTCTAATGCCACTGAAGAACTATCCTTGGTATTAGTTGATTTGATACAGAGCACACCACACTAAAAAAATATAAAATCACACCACACATGTGAACATGAATGTTATTTTATTCTTATTCAAACACACAAAAAAGTCACCAAATAATTTTGGGCCCCATCATTGGTGACTGATGAGAGGCTCTATAAACATCCTTCCTCTATGCCTCTAACCTCCTATTGAATAATTTTCTCACTCAGCAGGAATGTCAATGAATCTCATGTCATTATTAAAGATAAGACCCCTCTATACAAACTAAGACATTTGACTCAGGACGTTGCATACAAGTGATAATGTGTCTTTTACAAGGATGGGTTTTTTGACTTGAAATTTTGACATAATGACTTTTTGACTCATTTTTTAATGACCTTATGAAAAAAATGACACTTTTAACTTTTGACTTAAATCTTTTTTATGAATTTTTAGAATTTTGATGAATTTTTGACAATAGACCCAAATAATTTACAATATACTTGACCAATAAAAATGATTTAGATTTTGGACAATTTGACCTAAAAATGGATCTTCATTTTTTAATGTCCATAAAAATGAAAAAAAAGTTTACTAAAAGACTCAACTATTGACAATAATATAAATGACTCAAATTAAAACTACCATAAAATAAATTAAAATTTGACTTGACTAAAACTATATTTAAAAAGTAATAAAATAAAATTAATTTTTAAATACTATACACAACCTTAATTCATGACACCTATATGAAAAAACTTATAACTATAAAGACTCCAATACAAAAACTATAATGACACTAAATATCAAGATACTAACAACTATATTAAAAAAAAATCACTTAACACAAAATAGGTCGAGCTTCAAACCAATGGTTTGGAGTGATATGTGATGCATGGGTAACACCAAGGCTAGGTAGATGAATATAAATCATGGTGAACTAAGGTGGATAGATAGATTGAATGATAAACTATAGGCTCTAGTTGTTGATTCATTGGAAGGTCATATCAATTCCATAGGGTGCTCATGGATCCACCTCTCTGAGAGTTTGAGGCATGAATACTTTGACTTTGACACAACTAAACCTATGACTATATAATAAGAAAGTAAAATAAACCTTAAATTGGCATGCATTCACCTTTAATTAAACTCACATACTAGCCAAGCTCACATGAAAGGTGAAAATAAATTGTTAAAGAAATCCATCAACTGGAAATAGAATGTCAAGAATCAAAATTGCAGGTTGACAAATGATAGTGATGTGTGCCACAAATAATGAAGGATTGGGTCTACATAGAGCTATAACCATATTTTTGAGCTACATGTCAAAATTGGATGTCTATGTAGATCCAAATCTCTGTATTAAATATTTCATCAATTTTATTTCATCTTTGAACTACAGAATGATAATGGGACATAGAAGCGATTTTATTTTCCCCTTATTAAGAGTCAGATCGGTTTTCAAGGCACTAAAAATAAACACAAGACTCTACAAAAAACTATGATGTAATAAACCACCAAGTTTTCACTCCTAATCTTGAGTGAGAATGCAAGTCGATCAAACAATTATGGATAGGAAGCAAGTTGAATCTAAAGGTGATATTCAGGTCTAGGTGAATAGATTCACCAAAACTAAAAAAATACACTTGCTAAATAGGTCTACACTCTGGATAAATAAGAATCCTTACATTGATAAAGAATCACAACTTGAATCTTTGTTTGTTATTCAAAATCAAATCATTGTTGAAATATCTTGGTAAATCTATTAGGAACCAAGCAGGTCTACCTTTTTAATGTGGCTAAATTGAATCATGGGTAGTAGAAATTCTTTAAATTGATTAGTTAGAATTCATTATTAATATTTGAAAAGTGACCTTCACAAGACTCTCATGGCTAAACTTATTATGGCTCTATACTTCCATCATAAGATCCTTGCTTTGATACTATATGATAGAGTTGGTTCAGATCTACATCAAAAAAATACAAAAAACTACAATGGAGCTAAACATTGATAATTTTTCACCCAATAATATATATGTTATATTATTTATTATAATTATTAAAAACTATATAGATGATACATATTATATATTAAAAGTATTTTTAATATTTAGAGAGCTCAAATATCCTTAAATCACTCACCTAAACAAATTAAACAATAATCCACTATAATACGAATATATTGTTATCAACAATATATTCGACTAACTAATAAATCTAACCACAAGCTATTAACATATTATTTTTTTACCAAACAATATTACACAATAATTTAACACATATCACTTGGATATTTTTTTTGGGACTATACTTTTCACATAGTTCATATTCAAGAAAAATACAAAAAATTCCAAAAATACAAAAATCAAGACCTAAGCATAACATGTTTTTATCTTTAATACTTTGATCCATGTTATTTATAACATGTTTCATATAAATATTACATATTCCTTTTTATACACACATGAATTTCATAGTATATATGAGTGATATGCAAGATATATAAGTTATACATGATACACGGATATACATATGAAAGGCATTCATATGCCCAATGATCATGCCAATGTTGGGGGCATATCATTCCATATGCTACATTATTACATGTTATATCTTTTTATGACATTTTCCATTTATTTTTTTGAACTACCTTTATTTATTACACATCTTAATCTTGCTTATATTCTTTATAGTGATCTATTTTATATATGTGTTACTTTGTTATGTTATCACTTTGACATAGGTTGATGGTGTAGACTATTTTAATTTTTTTATGCTTCATTTTTATTATTCCATTTCCTATAAGCTAATAACTAATTATGTTTTATTTTATCTTACCTTAGAGTATGATATTTTTTGGTTGATTTTTTCATTAAATGACTCTTTTTTTGGTCATTGACTTCCTCTATGAATTTTGCTTGATTTATTTTCTCATTATATGATTGTTTATAGATCTTGCCTTGTGTGACATTTGATTTTCCATCATGTGTGTCTCTTGAATTTTGTGAAATTAAGTTTTATTATGTGTGGCATGTCCATGTCATTTGTATGTAAATGAGTGCATAATTATAGGATTGTCTATTGAGTTTGTTTTACTCTGTGGATCACTATTTGGTACCACTTATTCCATAGAGAAATGATGGTGTACTTTTTGGGTGATACATCTCATTGAAGAATTAGGAACAATACACATGAAGAGTTATTTGGACTATCAACTCTTCATCCAAGTAAGAGATTTTTTTTGAATTGGTATTTGTGTCTGAGAGACCCATGCCAAGATGTTTTGGTCATCCACCCATATAATATAATGATTGAAGCTTGGAAAAGTCTTGGAATAAAGGTTATAACTAGGTGTTAGGAAGTTAGTTAACCATGATATTTAAGTGATGATTAACTCACAAGAGAGATATTATGTGTTAGGTTAATGAAACTTTCATGTCAAATTAGACTTATAAATATTACCTTAGATAAATTCATAGATAAGTTCTTGGGATAGATTTATCTTGGTTCTTTATATCATAGGGTTTGGTCATAGTTAGACCATAGATGTCATGTATAACTAGGGTTGAGATGGGATTTTTTAGGTTTAGTGACCACCCACTTTCAATCAAACATTTCCTTACCACTCAAGTGAAGTGTGATTGAGTACTTCTTGATGTTTATTTCACCTTGAGTGATAAAGTTGGGAATGAACCAAGATTAATTTTAGTGAAGCCATCCTATTTTCCTTAGTTTTTGACACTTTCCTTGAGATTATTTCCAAGAATATTTTGGGCATATTACATCCTTAGGCCAAAAGCATTATCTTGATAGACCATATATGGCTATAGGCACCTTAAATACATTATTGATCTAAATGAGAGACCAAGAGCCTCATTGTATTTTGTATACAATAGACCATACATGCTTATAGGCACCTTAAAGACATTAATTGTCTACATGAGATACCAAGAGCCTCATTGTATTGTGCATGGGTTTCCACTTGAAACCTATTTGCATACATACAAGTGTTATTATATTTTTTATTCACCTTATATGATGGACCAGTGATACCACATGGATGACCTTATTAGGGATCCTTAGGTGTGTCACTTTGTATGTATCTATCCTTTTGGAGATTTACCCTTGTTTATTTTTGGTAGTGATGTATGCATCATTTTTAGCCACATGATGGAGTGATTTTCCATTGGAATTAAATTTTGGTGATGTTTGGAAAGGAACAAATGGAACTTATGTATCATATTGTCACTAAGCTATTATAATCATCAACTCAATAAAGTGATGATTATGCTATAGTGGTATTATTAACTCTTGTTTTGTGTTTTCTTGATAGCCAAAGAATACATATCCAATTCTAATGTTGGCATCTAAATTTTGTGGTCAATAACCCATTTAAGGTTATGACCACATTCTTTGAAGTATCTATACATATAACACCCTTATGTTGAAAAAGTAATGGTTTAGATATGACCTTATTGATAGGGATCCTTGAGAGTAAAGTTTTTTTTCCTCCTCATCACTAAGAAGGGTTCAACACACCTTCCCACTTTTGGAGTTTATTGAGTTGATCAATGTATTCATGATAGTTTTAGTTCTTTGATAATAAGGAGATAATTTTGTGATAGATAATTTTATTTTCTATGGTGGTGACACATAGTTGATTGGGTTTCCTTTGAGTGGTGATAACATTGATGAAAGAGAATATTTTTTAGAGCTATAGATAACACAAAACCCTAAGTTTTCATACCTCCTTTCTTGTTAAACATGATCATGATAAGAGTATGTTTTTACTTTTTTAGCTTGTATTCTAGTTGCATATAGAATGAATTTTATAATATATTATGACATCCAAGATTTTGTGGGTGTCAAAATTTTTTGAGATGACCCTTCTCTCTTTGTATTGACCATTACATCATTTTGATAGTGTGTGTTGTAAAATTTCATGTAGAATATAGATGCATGCGGTATTATATTGGATTCTAGTGTTGGTTCTTGGGGCTTAAAATGTCTAATTTTCAAAACCATAAAATACCCTTGTATGGATTTTGAATTTTGGGCCATCCTTGTGCATGGCTTGATGAGGAGTGCATGTGTTACACATCCATTATTCTTGGGAATTTTATTTCCTAAGAGGATAAATTATATAGTACATTTATTTTCATAATCATCTATATGTGTCACTTGTAATTTGACTCCTTATATGATTCCTTTTCCCCTTATTCTTAATGTTGTCATTGATTATTGTATGAGTTTTTTAGAATGCCTATTAGGGTTTGATTTTAGATTAGATCTAGAGGGGCTACATTTTTTGGCATCATAATGGATATGACACATGAGAATTTTAATTTGGGATGATATTGGAGGACCCTTTTTAGAGGGTTATTGTGGTATAATGAGTGTGTGTCCTTAAGGACCACCTATACCTCCCTAAGGTTATTGAATAATTAGTTCAACTAAGATTTTTGAGTGTTTATTGTGTACCATGTTTGGTAGGTGCGTACCTAGAATAGTACATGAGTTTAATGAATAAGGGTTACTAAAACCTTCTTGATCACCTTATATCAACAATCCTTGGTGATGGTTATACCTTTTTATTTATAATTAAAATCACTAGGGGCCACTTGTGTTATATGTAGTGGGTGTTGTATGAACATGAGATGTTGCTCACTTAAACAAGTGTGTACCTATTTGATGTTGTTTTGTGCCTTAATAATGTAAATTTTAGGAGAGGGGATCTTATAATACCCCTAGGATATTATTACTATCCTTGACTCATGGGCATCCTCCTTATAGTGGAGGAGTATAGCATATTATGTTAGTGGCTTTCTTTGTGATGGGATTTCGTCTTCAAATTTTCTTTCCATATTTTCCCCTTGACATTTGGGAAGAGGTTTGGTTATAATTGACACTTATCTAGTATCTATATGAGTTAACACTCACTCACATTTAATTAACATCATCATAAGTCCATTCATTGGATTTATAACTTATATGATGTTAGGTAAGTGTTCATTCCAATCAGAGATATGTATCATTAGTGTTGATTTACTTACATTCCTAAATAACACTAGATGGTGTCTTCTAATTTGTTTTGGATAAATAAGTTGTATAAATGTAGTGTATTGATGAATCCATGTGGTTTTACCTTTTCCCTTATTTAGGGAAAAGTTTTTTTATATTTTCCACTTGCATATTATTAAGTTGTGGAAGTGTTGTAAACATGGAGTTGTGATGCGTAATTCATATTGCGTAAGGGTATTGAAGAGATTTATTTCTAGTTTATGATACATTAGATCCCTAATCCTAAATTTTGTCCTTATAGTGCCACACTATTTATTATTATTGTATTTTAAATTGTGAACTTTTACCACTTGACATTGTGAACCTTGAAATTTATTTGGTTCTTGATTGGGATTTTTAAGTTGATTGGAAACATTTTTTTATGCTTTTCCTTTATATATATTTTTATATTTTTTATTCATTTATTATTTATAACCTTTAATAAATATTATGTCTCCTACTTTTCTTTCTTATCTTAACTTTTTGATTAAATCGGGCTACCTATACATTTTCACCTTAATTATTTTTTGTATAATACTAGATTGTTTGACCTTTTCATTTGTTCTACTTTGTGGATTGAATTAGGTTGAATAGCTTATTTGAATTTACTCTTTGATTTTATTTTTAAATTATAAACTTGTTAAAGTGTGTTATTTTGATGAGCTATTTTGTGTACATTTCACCTTGTGTAAGTGTGGGAGTAGTAGGTGATAAGTATGTTGTTAAAATTAGCATATGAGATAAGCTTATGGATTGTTGTGTAACTTGTTGAGAAAGTTTGGAGATGTTGTCTCACTTTTCTCTTATACAAAGGTTGTAAGGATAATGTGAGCCTTAGCCTTGTGTTTATGTTTATATTAACATATGCTTCCTCATAACTCTATGAGTGATGGAGATGGGTTATATTGTGATATTAGATACACCTTGATGTGTTGTGTGATTAAAGTTTGGGCATCAAGAAAAGTGTTTGAATTCCTCTCAATATTTTGTGTGATTGGGGTTTGGGCATCAAAACAAGTGTCTAAAGTTATCCCAATGGTTTATGTGATTTAGGTTTGGGCATAGAGATGAGTGTCCAAAGTCCTCCCAATAATTTGTGTGAATTTGGTTGGGAATCAATAATATTGTACAAAGTCCCCCCAATGGTTTATGTGATTGGGTTTTGGGCATCAATAAAACTATCCAAAATCCTCCTAATTAATTGAGGTATTATGGTTGGCCATTGCGACTAATGTCCAAATTCCTTCTAATAGGCTTCTTGATTAATTTCAAGAATCAAGATTACATATAAAGTCATTCAAATGATTTAAGGAAATAAGATTTGGGAAAAGGTGATATATTAATCTCCTCATATTTTACCTAAGAAAAGGGTTAGAAAAAGATAATAATTAATTTCACAAATTCATCATTAGTAATTTAGTTGATTGGAAATGTTAATTTTTTATCATATGATGGGTTAAAGACCCCTTATATTTAATTTAATTGTATATAGATAACCTTGTGAGTTTCGTGTGATTGAAGCATTTATAATTCATATTTGGCATAGTAATAATGGGACAAGAAGTAAATTAAAATGTTTTTGGTCCCCTTAGATAAAATGAAATAAAATAAAATAAAATAAAGTATATCTTTACCTTATAATTAAAAATGACACTTGACACAGTGTAATAAATGCTTTAAATATAATGTGGATGAGCATTAGAATTTGGGTATGTGATATTCCTAGCCTTTAATCCTTAGGGAGGGGCCTAGTTCAATAATTTATTGGAATTAAATCATCTTTAATTATGTGTTCTAATAACTTGAAACCCAAATAGTAATCATAAAAAAAATGCCTGGAAGTGTGACGCACCCTATGATGGAGTTGACTTATCTTTAGCCAAGGATAATTTAGTGTATTGTATTACACTCTATAATTTATTATTAGAAATATGAGATACTTGACTTACAAAGAGACTATTGAGCTACATCAATAGAATTCCTCAATATTGTTATAGCATCCTTAAAACTATAATTTTGACCTTCAATGACTTTGAGAAGGAATTTTGCATAAGGGGAGGGGGATGTGAGGCCCCAATTTTCATAGTGTTAATTATGTTGGACCTTTTTTTATTTTACATATACCCTATTGTGATGTGCTCTTATATTATTGGAGACATGAGATGTTAGTTATTACATTATTAATGATACAATGGTTTATGTACTCCATGTTGTTAGTTTTTATTACATGGGTATGATTCATATGTTGATGATAAATGATTTCAGTTGTTTATTGAGATGCACATTATATTGGCATACTAGTAAAGCTATAGCTTCTTTATCATGTGATTGATTATATGGATGCTTGGATTATTTACACTTGTATATTAACCCATCATGATTATGAAGATAATTTTATTATTATAATGATTTTATGTATACATATTTGTTCATACATGATACTTGAGAATGTTTCAAGTTCAGTTGCTTCAACTATCATATGATAGAGTAATTTTATGTGAAGATTGATGTGTATGATTATAGGTGGAAAAGTGAGGGATCTTGGACTACATTGATCATATTTTATACTATTCAGTAGATGTTTTTTGTCCCTAGTTGATACCTATATCTTTATTTTTTATTATGTGTTCTTGTCACTTGTTTTAATTTTGTAAATTCTAGACTAAATAACACTATTCTTTCCATATTTACACAAACCTTAGATTTTGCTAAACTCTCTAGAAGGTCATAAGGTTTAAAATGGAGACAAATTATTGTTATCACTTTAAAAACTAGAATGGAATTGAAAATTCAACTTTGGAGGGTCACATTAAGTGATTTTATGATATTTTGTGTTGAATTTAGAACTAGTTAACCAATAGGGATGTATGGGAATATTTATAGGATCCCAAGAATACTTTTATGACATCCCATGTGCCCATTTATGGCATGGGGAAATGACATCATTAATGGGGTGTGTAAGTCTTTCTTTCCTATATGGGTGTGTAGAGTGAGTTAATACATAGAAAACTTATGTCAAAGATAGGCATGAGAAGGGATAAGTGTCATCTTCCCATTGGCAAAGTATTGAGGGAGTTATCTATAATTAGGTGGGAAACCAATCTTTTGCACAATTTTGGGGTCATTATTTTAATTTTGGAGAGAGGAAATTGAGCTTAAGGAGGAGAAAAAAGTTGAACAGAGAAGGATTACTTGTAACAAGGAGCTTTTAGGATGCATGATTACATAGGAACAAGTGGAGGAACCAAGTTAGGCTTCCTCATGAAATTATTTTGCCTTTTGCTGATAAAATTTCACCTTGTGTTCTTGTTTGAAAAATTTCAAAGGATTTCATGGCCATTTGGATTGCCCCATATTATTTTTTGTTTTCTATGGTTTGGCTTATGGCCACCATGTTTTTTTAATCCCTTTTAGGGCATAGAGATGGCAAATTCCTCTGCTTATGACTTGAAATTATAAATCTATGTTACTTAAATAGGATTATCTTATGGGTTTGATTTAAGCTTTCATTTGGTAGGGGTGGACATAGAAATATGTTCCAAAGTACTCCTACATGGCTTTGTTGCATGGGGTTTGTGAAATAGGAAAATTAACACTTTTTCAAAGTCCTATCAGGGCAAGGATGAAGGGTTTCAGAAAAGGGAAGGATTGCAAAATCCTCCTTATCCTACCCCATTGAGTGAAGATAAGTAATACTCATCCATAATGAGTGATTCATGATCCTTGTTTAATATTGTAACCTATTTTGGTTGTCATGTGTTATAGAATTCTTAATATATATATTTTTAAATGGATCATGCTTTCTTGATTAGGTGTTAGTGTGAGATTTGCTTGTAGAGAAGAATTATTAGGTCAAGCCATCTAGCCATGCATATCACTTATCCCTTACCCACACATCACCTTAATTTACACTCAAATGGTAATCTACATTAACAGAATTGGGAGTCCTTGGTTTATAAGTGTCTAGGGAATTTTCTTGATGATGGTAATAATATGATAGGTGGGCCCTTCATTCACTTGACCTCATGGTTACACTTGCATCTTGCATGAAGTCTACTTTTTATTTTATGAATTAAAAATGTAAATGATGATAAATTGATTAATGGTTAGTTTTTAAGCAATTTTTGTAATACTCTATTGTTACACATGTGAAATAGAAATAAATAAAATATGATTTAATGAGTAGGATATTTCACACATTAGTTTATTGATAAGTACTAATTTAAATTAGGATGAGTAAACGTAGTGAAACATTATTTTTATGTTTTGAACCAAGTTGTAAAAATTGTTTGAATAATATAATTTTCTTTATTTTCTTACAATTTATCAAAAATAAAATTATATTTTACTTCATATTTATCATTTGAGTATTTTTCATTAAGCCCAAGAAGGGATAATGCATTTAAATAATGTTTATACAATTTTAAATGTTTAATTTTTTCCTAGTTTTAATTTTAATATGAACTAGAATTAATCAGGATTATATTTCAATTTTTGGTACATTGTTTGCACATAGTTTAATTTATATGAATTTTTAAAGTTAAGATGCTAAAATTTCCTAGTTACCTTTGTAAACTATTACACTTTGTGAAATTATTGTACATGTTAAATAAGGTACTAAAGGGTCAAAAATAATTCTATACAAAATTTTGAAAAGTTTAAGAGTATTTTCATTTTATTTCATGCTTTTAGAACTTACAGTTTGTTCAATATGATTTTTGTAAATTCAAGTGTCTATAGGGTAATCTATGGTTTGATAACCCCTTTGGAAAGGCACAAATATTGATTTTGTAAGGTAAGCTAAAAATAGGTTGATGGTCATCCATGTGCCTATGTGGATATTTTTATGATCCTTAAGGGCTAGAATGTTATTGGGTTGACTGCCATGGCTAATAGATTGAGCACTCATTATTTTTGTCAATGCAGTTAGGGAATTGTGTGGCTAATAAGCCACATAGTGATGCCACCATTGGCTTAATGCCACAGGGACAATTAACAAGAGTTAACTACCATAAAAATTTTAATAGAAAATCCTATTTAATAAAACAAACTCAAGTTTTATTTAATATTATTTTCATTAAAACTAAACCTTATTGTCCTAAAGTTATACATAAACATTACTAATTTAGACTAGAACTATTACACTTAAATTTAAACTTTTTGGGCAGTTGATTACAGCCACTAAAAAACCTATACGTGGGGTAACCCAAAAGGATCCCCCTTTGATTTTTATAACCTCTTCCACATAGAATAATTTATAAGACATAGAACTACTTAGTTTATAATATATGTCTCATTTGTCCTTTAGAGGTCCCTTTTGAGATGTTTGATGGTTACAGGTTCTTGGAAGGCTTGAGATGGGTTGACCCCATAAGGAAACCTATTTATTTTTTTCTTTCCTTCTACATGAACTAAAAATAGAGTCTTGAAACTAAAAATGAAAATTATTTTCCTCTTTAACCTTGATGGCAACCATTAATGGTTTTGGTGGAACTTAAAGCTCCCAAAGACATTTTTAAAAACTGTAAGAGCCTAAAACCAAATAAGAATTTTTTATGAATATGGGTACCTACATAACTAACCCAAGGACACATGTATAAAAATATAATTAAAAATTGAATAAAATGGAAAAATGATAAAATCTTGGAGACTCCATTAATGATAGTCATCCAAGGCTAAGGAAGGACAAGAAGGATGACTATGGATAAGCCATCTTCCAAAACCTCCTTCCTATTTTCCAAAATCTAAATTTTAAGCATAATGACTAATTTTAAACCTTTATTCCCATCCATAAGGATTTTTAGGGTTTCATAACCTTTGATCTAATATAATTATCAATATTGAAAGGATTTGATAGTTGAGATGGACTACTTCATCCTCAAAGAGCTAAGAAAGGACACTTTAGACCCCATTTGAGGTCATATGAAGAATATTCAACTTCCTTACGAATAAATTTTATCTAAAGTTAAGTTAACTTGAAATTATATTTAATTTTTAACTTCAAGTGTGAACCAAGCATTGGGATTGGTTGGAAACACTCAGTGTCCTCCTTAAACCCCATTGAGAGTTTGGACAAATTATTTGAGCCAATGGTTGCTCAAATCAACCTCATTTTAGTCTAGTTTTCATTATATAACTTGGTTTCATGGGTCCCACTAGGTTATCTTAAAGAGTTGTATGATTTTTTTAGAGCATTTAGGCTGATTAGAGTAGGTGGGGTTTATATGGTTACATAGTGACTGTTCATCCACTTTCACATTTCACCCATATTATTTAGACATGTGATTTTTTTTTTATTTTTTCACATCTCATTCCTGAATATGGTTAACCAATGAGAATTATATTTGTATATAATGTGATTTATACATTCTCAAAAAATATCCTTATTTTTGTGTGGTTTTAGTCATCTAAAATTTTGGGTATGACAATAAGTAATTCATAGGCTACATTACTTACCTCAAGAAGGGGGAATATTAGTTTGTTTGTCATAAATATTCAAGCCTCCACACACACATAATTGGGATTGGGTGAAAAAACACATGATTTTAGAGGGTTCAAATTTGGTCAAATTATCAGTTTGGTGTAGATTATGGCACAAATATTTAGAGATTGAAATAGATTTAAAGGTATATGCAATGCATATGTAAATATTTTACAAGTTGCCTATTTCAAGATTTTACATTCTATAAAATTTATTATATTGAATGATATATTATGTCATTTTATACCACATTTTGGCACTAATTAGATCATTTTATGGTGCCATGACCATTTTTCATGCACGCATTGTTATAATTTTTCTATTTTCAAGTTGGAATTAATGGTATTGAAGGTAATGAAGATAAAATTTTGAATATACGTGTCAATTTTCAATGGTTGATTCACCCTTTCATGATCATAATATAATATCCCAATTTTATCTTGAGTTTTAAGATCAATTAAATGAGTAGTGTAGTTTTGGTTTTGCATTGCTATATGACCTAACACTAGTGCCTTTTCATGAGGGTTGGGGAATTTATTTTCCCAATGGTTTGAACAAAGGATCTTACCTTAAGACATATTCATCTCATGAAATTATTTATTAGGACATGATTACTCCCAATATACAATTATTTATAAGGAAGAACATATCCAACATGTTAGAGGGTAGCATGGTTCACCTAATTATATGTATATTCCTTTCTTGCTCTTAAAAATTAAAGGTTTCATTAATCCAATTTATTTTGGATTTAAATTCATATATGGACATTGCTTTCTATATGTTTCATTGTAGGATTTACTGGAGTATTTTTCACACTTTGACCCTTCTCCCAAATACAAAGTGTGTTTACACATTAAAGTACATTTACTTATCCTTTTAATGTAGAAATAAGGTAAGCAATAATGCAATTGCACTTGACTTAGAATGGGATAAAATCATAAGGTGAGATGAGGATGAGAGGGTATTTTTAAAATAAGATAATGTGAGCTATAGGATGCATAATATAATGGGTGTTTCACCCATTGAAAGTCAATAAGAGGCCTCATAACACCCAACTTAAACCCAAATATGCTACATAAGTTAATCGTGATAAATCAATGTAATTCAATACTAAAAATGTCTAAAAATTAATACAAAATATAGGATCATGGTTACTTACTATAATATTTAGGGTCCCATGTATCTTATTAATTTTTTCCATAAAACTTTTTGACACAATACTTGCTACAAAAGGATGTAACAAGATACATATCTTGTCTTATTTTTTGAGTCTATCTACATCTACCATGATAAAACTTTTCCCTTCTGATTTAGGATATCTTATAATTAAATCAATGAAAATCTCCTCCATTTCTAGTTAGGTATAAATAAAGGTTGAAAAATACCTATAGTATAAATTGATACACCTTTATTTCACTGACATGCCAAGCATTTTTCCACAATTTTTTTATACATCACCTTGAAGCCCCTCCCAAAAACTCTTGCTTTATCCTATGATAAATCTTCAATAATATTGAATGTCCACCCATAAGAGAATCATATATCTTCTCAATAATAGTATGCTTAAGGTTTCAATTTTTTCACGAGTATAGCCTATTATTGTACCATAAGGAGTCCCATTTTCACACAAATTTATCTAAATTTCTTGGAGTTTTATATTTTTTTTGAATAAAATTTCATGTATTTGTATCTTTTTTCCATTTTTATCTTACCTCATTCACCCAATCTCCCTACAATATGGAAACAACACACAATAATACCTCTTTTTTTCATCCTTAAAAAGAGTGTATATTCCACTACATTCTCCTTCCCTTTCTTGTTTATTATACCTAAATCATAACCCAACATCTTAGTGACCCATTTTTTTTACACTTATGATGATAACCTTTATTCTATAAAGTATGCTAGATGATCATGATCTATCTTCACATTAAATTGGATTCCCATTAAATAAGGCCTTAATTAATTGATCACAAGAACAATATCCACCATTTCCTTCTCTAAATAGGTTTCAATAAATTTTTACCTTTGTGATGGAAACTATAAAATACAATAGGTCAACCATATTTCATGTAGAATTCACCCATACCATATCCGATGCATTATAATATATAACGAAGGTTTTGTAAATATTAAGAGTAGCCAAAATTGAAGTGGTATACATGGTCTCCTTAAGATTATTAAATTCCCTATTTTTTGGTCATTATAATGAAAGAATATTTCTTAAATAAATCTATGAGTGGTGTTATCATACTACTTGAAAAATCCATAATAGTATTTAGTAATCCCTATTAATCCTCGCAAGTTTTTTAGGGTTATAATTGTATACACATAATATTTTCAAACTTTGTCAATTACTTATGCTTTCTCTCTTTCAAGAACCCATCCAGTCTCAATCTCTTTAAGTGCACACCTTAAAGGGTGCACTAAAAAAGGGGTGGGAAGACCATTGGTTCTTTGAAAAATTATTTTCCCCTATACCACCACTTGTAATCTACAAAAACATCTCCTATACACTTACCTAAGCTTTTCCTCTACCTTACACAACCCCTATCTTAGCCAAAAGATCTTTTTGACATTTATCAAAAAATGTCAGCCTAGTTTGACCCTATACTTAAATTATATTAGCATATTATAAGTATAGGTTAGCCTTGACTGACACAAATTGGGACCTAATTTACATTTAGTAATTAACAATACATGATCGATTAAGTTGACTCTATTGGATAAACTTTTGGAAGGGTTTATGGTTAGATTTATCTATACAACACATCCTTTCCACCCTTTATTAGAGAGAGAAAAGAAGAAAAATATCATATATTACACATCTACTTATACACCATTCTAATTGAGGATCATTGCTTAAGGTCTTAATACTACACTTGGAGATACATATGTTATCTTGTGAAGAATTATTTTGGATGCATAGATAATTTATGTAGCCTAGATCTGACTTATCCTTATTGTCCTTACATACCACAATAACCTATTAAAAATTACCTTGGCCAAGGGAGAGATTTAGGCTCATCAATTTTGTCTTCAAACGTAATTATACTTAACTTTTTTCTTCCTTTGTTAAAGTAGATAGATTGGAATTTGTTAGATTATATGCTTCTTTTTACCATGCAGTAGGATTTCCTATACATTAGCTTAAGTATATATCTTCTATGCATGTTTAATTTTATGTTTATTACCCCCATTTTATGCCACAAGCTTAGGTGAGCACTAGGTTATATTCTAATTTACTTTTCATATACTTTGTGAATATAGAAAACACAAGACCTAAATAGGGTTATCACATGGTGTTTCTTGACTAGAGGATTTAGAACCATCTCTAGCAACATTATTGTGGTAATTTACCCCTTGATTAGGTTTATAAAATCCATCTTAGTCATTATTTCAATTTTTTAAATGTACCAACAAACAAAAGTGTAAGCGTGATTTATCTTCTCGAAGCTAGGATTTAATTGTATGTTAGCTACATTTTCCATTATATATAATAAATACTTGTCACTCCATCATGTCCTTTAATTTTGTGAGGATTTGTATGTAATGAGTTAGGATTGACCTATAGTTTATCCTATCTAAGAGATCCAAACTTGGATAAGATAAATCAAATAGGTCTTATAACACTTAATGTATCAGGATATGACCAAATGGATCCATTAAACCTAGCAACAAGAGCACTTATTACATAACATCAATAAAGAGGGTTTAAAAGCCTCTAAGAAATCAATATAATGAAATAACCCTAACTAGGTATTCTAATATTAAAATTAATATAATCTAGTATTGCCAAGCTAGAAACATAAAATAAGGGGGATGGTTAAAAACAAACTAAAAAGGGTAAGGAACCATGGTAAGCAAATGAGAGCCTAGATTACCTAAGGTGGGAAATGGCAAGTTTGAAAAACCCTATAGCCACACTGAGTACAAGTGTAGAGTATATTTAAATAATGATTTATGCATTCATTCAAGACAATAATCATGCAACTTATATCTATCAAATGAAAGGAGCTAAGGTTAAAACATACTTATCTTGAACAAGACATGTTGAGCCTCAATCTCCCCCTTGGCCAATGGTGATTTTTAAGAGATTGGTATTGTTATAAGGATAACAAAGTTTGAATTAATAACTAGGCTAAAATTATTCCTCCTATTGCATCTAAGATTTCATAAGACAAGTTTTTTCCCTCCAAGATAAGATTTAAGCAATTGCTTATTCAAATGTATACGTAAGCAAAATTATGAGTAATGACAATGCAAAAATTAATGTTCTTCTATCTTGGATTAAAATGGGGACTCACATTTATAGTTATGGATGATCCTAACACTTCCAAAAAAATTAGTCGATGCCATCAATCAGCCCTAATGTAGCTGAAAATATATTACTTTAACCTCAAACTAGGTCAGCCAGGGCCGATATAGTTGTGAATCATCTATCGTAAATTTTAGACTATATCAACTTGGGTTGACTTAGTTTAAAAATTGGTGAGTGATTAAATACTACATTAGGTTGGGATGATATATTCATAAAATATGGGTCTTAGTATAGTTATGGGTTTTAAGGAGGAATATTTCTTAGGGAATGAATTCTGAGGGAAGTGTAGTGGATATAGGTATAATATATTAAAAAATAACATCTCTCACAAAGTGCCAATGGTCTACCCACACCTTCTAAGTGCACCCTTTATGTTTTACACTCAAAGAGATTGAAACTCAAAATGTCACTATAAGAGATAAAATATTATTAAATGATAAAGTTTAAAAATCATATGTGTATACATATGCCACACTCAAAGCTTGTCATGTGTCAACAAAGTATAACAGGGGATAGCACTTTGAGAGAGAAAAAAGGAACACACTAATTAAGCTACTCAAAATGAAATACTAAAAGTAATGTTAGAATTGAAATAAATAAAAGTATCATAGGCATACCTTGAATTACATTTATCATTGAATGGTTTCATGATATATTTATAGTCTTGATTGGAGGGTGTAACTGCTACATTGGACAAACCCTAGGGATACAAGGATAGAGAGTAAAAAAACTAACCATATAAAATTCAAAGTAAATGAAATATTTCATGAAAAAATTAACTAATTATAAAATTTCTAAGCCAGGATGATAATGGATAGGTTAGGACCAAAAGACCAAGATACATTATAGAAAAGAGGAAAGATCAAGTTACACAAAATCCAAGGCTACTAATGACTTAAATACTTAAGAATGTATCCAAATTAAGAAAATTAATAATATAGATCAAATTAAGGAATCATGAAATATAGTAATATAAATGAAATCAATGTAAGAGAAGTAATAATCCATAATCAAACAAGGATGTAAGAACATAAAATATAAACAACATCGATGAAACATAAGTAATAATCCATAATCAAATATGTAAAAATATAAAATATAAAAAACACAGATGAAATAGAATTAACAATACATATTAAATCAAAGATGAAAAAACATGATATAATTAGAGAAACAATATGAAATGGCCTCAAAAAGGTGAATAAAAAACTCAAAGTCAAAAATAAAATTAAGATAGATCCAAGAATCATAAGGTGATAACGATGAGAAAATTTTGAAACACATCAAAAATTCATCTTTTTATCTAAATATGGATAGACTAACATATGTCATATTCTAAACATGTCAAAAAATAAATGGAGAATAGGGGATGTAGAAGTTGGGAAAATTTTTAGACACAAAACTTATTGTCAAGGGGAAATGAAATGGGTGGTGGGGGAGAGTGCGCAATTCCAAGGTGAAACATGGTCTTTACCTAAAATAAGACACTCATATCCAATTAGTGAGACTAAGAAACTTTTGACATCAATGACCTTTATATAACTTGACTAAATTGCACAAGTGTTAGATAACTAGTGAAGTATAATTATCATCCCATGAAGGCTGGTATACATGAAAATCAAAATGGAAATACCTTCCCATAACATGTTCCCCATTCCTCATAACCCCTTATATATCTATTGGTCTAGTATGAATATTAGGTACTTATGTGTGAAAGTAGGTGGCCCTATGAATATATATGATAATGAGACCTCTTATCCTAGTCTATTGGCCTACTTCACCCTAGTGGACTTTGGCTCTATTTTGAGGCCAACTATGGAGTTTAAAATTCAATAAGACAGGAGTTGTGTTTAATAAAGATCATATATTTTGGTGCGATCTAAATTTTAAGAATGTATTTTTACATTTTGATCATTGCATGTTTCTTGTATGGCATGGATTTTAAATATTGTGAATTTTTTTCCTCTTTCATACAAATTCATAAAACCAAACACGGGTGATAAAATAACTATCATAAGGGAACTTACACTTGGTGGATAGAAAAGATAACCTAAATACCATGGTATCCAATACTCCTAGACTTTCACATGAGAAAGAGTGTGATCTTGAAACTAGCCTTGGTGTGTCTAAAGTGATGTGGATTGTAGGATATGATGGAAATTATCATATAATGATTTGGTTTCCCCAAATCACAAAATTTATTTTAATTAATATGGTACAATGATAGGTAGGAATGAGTCATCATATTTATAAATGGTATATATGTGAATGAAGACATGAGAATAGACTATTAGATTTTTACCAAAAAAGAATATGACTAACTCTAAGTGTAGGAAGACATGACTCTTGACCATTTTCATATATTTTGGGTAATATATATAGCTAACTTTGAGAAATAAATAAATGTATGAAGTGAATTTATGAGCATTTGTGAGGAAGGCCTAGTCCTATTTGAGGTCTTACAATGTAACTCATAGACTAAAAAAATAGGAGGCATAAATTATTCCAAAAAGGTATGTAAAGTGGTAATAAGAGCATTGAAAACATGATAGAAAGTTTATTTGACTGAGAATATGGACATTTATGAGAAAAGGTGGGTCTTATCCATAATATTACTATGCAAAACTCACAAATTAAAAAAAGTAATGTTTAAAAATTAAAAATATCAAAGGATTAAAGGTAATTTTAAATAAAAGAAACCTAGATGTGTGCAAAGAATTGAGGTTGATTCTATGTTTCATGAAAGTCCTACAATAAATGTTAGCTCTAGAACATATATAATAATTTAGTACAAACATGAAATTAAAGTGTCCTAGGAGAGAAATAGATAAATAACATGTATTTTAAGTAGCTACTAAGAGGAGGGAGTGAATCAGTAGACAAAAATGTATATTCAATTCCTTTTACCATTTCATGAAGCATACAATCACATAAGATCAAACAGTGCATATAGAAACAACCATACGAGAACATCACAAGATAACACAAGAGATTATGTGGGAAACCCTCTTGGGGAATAAAACCCACTAAAACATGTACATGGATTACTATCCTATAATGATAATATTCAATTTATAATAACACTAACTGATTAAAGATCACCCACCCCTCAATTTAGTCATGCACCCACTTGACCTTTAGCTAGCACCAACTAGCAAGAAGGCTAGAACCTTATAGATGATCAAGCACAAAATAAATTAGCTCCAAACTTATCTCCACATCTGATCTGATGTATAACACACCTAATTATGTAATTCTCTTATTTTCACTCTTTCTCCTTCACTCTCACTCAAACAACCTCTAGGGCTCTTTCATTAAATATGCCTCTTCTAGGTTCATTAAGTCCAATGACCTGTGTATCCACCTACATCAACTTGATCATACATGCATGATTTCTTTTATTCACCCTGTAATGGTCCTTAATGACCTATTTCTTCTCTTTCAAAGGTTATCTCTTTTTTTTAAGTTCACACTCCTTAAATTTTTCAAATAGGCAAATTAGGCCTTGCCTCTATATCACATACTTAATCTAACCCATCTTGGTTTTCAAAGATAATTTACATACTTTAATCACACCTATAATAGTTCCACACACATTTTACATGGGTGAGATAATCCACTCCATAGGTTGGCCATACCTCTTTATCCCCAAACCTCAATTAGGCCATAATGAGACCTAAATCAATTAGGTCTTATCCATGCACATGTTACAACTTGGACCTATTGGACAAATTTTAGCCTCAAAAAATTATTTATACACATCTAAAACACCTAAAATATACCCATGAATACTTTCATATAGGTTCACATAATCTGGAACTCCAACTCACCATTTGAAACAAGCCATTTTAGCATACTCGCCATTAGACCTAAAAACACTAAAAAATATATCATATAGAAATAAATAATATAGTTTATTTTATAAAAAAAAACCTAAAAATCACATAAATAAATCATTAATGACCTTATAAACATCATAATGTTCATTTTACATCTTCACTTAGGATCTAAGATCTCAAAATCACCTCTGCAATAGGACCACTCAAACTAGTCAAAATCAGTCATGTAAATGTTCATGTTTATCAATTGTAAGAGTGCTTCCAAGATATATCATTCATATTTATAGGTAATTTTATTCTTATATATCAACCTCAAATATTTATTTCTCTTTTTATATCATCATTCAATGGCCTAATAGACCAATTCCTTACACCACTCTCACACTGTGCATACATAATTAGACAAGCCCTTTTGTATTACATGGTTTACACATTTAACCTATATCTTCAGATTTAAAAAATATTTTATAGTTAATTTAAGTCTATAAAAACATAAATATTTCCATTTAATGCATCACAACTTGTCATGAGGTCTCAAACACATCTCTTTCCCTATCACACCTAGAGCAGTCAATCTAGCTCATAACATAGTCATGGTGAACATGACTTTTCACACATGATAAAACACATCAAAGATATTTTAATGAATGTAAAATTTCATAAAATATTCTTATATCATCCTCAAATATAAAATTAATATGATTTAATGACAACTTTTCTCCTATAGATCATTCTCACTGTCTTGGGTTCCATTATCTTGTCTTACACAAATAAGTCACTTTATGAGCACCTTCTAGATTATGTATATATATAAACATCACTTAAAAACAAATTTAATAGTATTAATATGTCTTTAAAAAATAACTCAAACCATTGGATTCATCCCTACTCACTTGTAACTCTTCCCTAAACACATATTCATTCTAACTAGCTTTTTTCACTATTTCCACTATTTAGCAGATTAGCAATAGGTCAACTTGATTGACCAATTTTTTTGACATAGTGACTATTTATTTCCAAAAAAAATACATGGACCTATATAATGAGTATTTTAATTTAATCTTCATCAAATTTCATGTGTTGACCTGGTTAACTCTTTCTGTAGCATCAAATTCTATAGAAATAATCAATTTTTGGTACCTTCTACTCACTACCCTGACAAACCTAAACCACATGGGGATGCATATATGAGTAATATACATTATCCAATTAAAAAAATTTATAAAAAAATCCATTTTATGCCTTATCCAACAATTTTTCTCCAATTGGGTCATTATAAGGGTTTATAAGAGGGTTTTGACCAATTTACATTCTTAACAAATGTTCATAAAGATCTATACTTGAAACCACTACAAAATGCTTATAAATCCTTCTTATAACCCTTTTATACCTATTGAAAAATTATCAAGTCACCATTAAAACTCTACATGTGCCAATGAGCATCAAAACATTATTATCAAGCTTGGAGTCCTTCATTCTACAAACTCTATGAATATTAGGTCTAGAACTATAGACCATACATTGACCAAGAAACCACATTTAAACCTATTCAAATTCTCTCACCACATCATAAACATGTCATACACATTCATTCCATGATCCATAACTTCCAACCTTGTTCTCCCTAGCCTCATCCTTCTCAACATATCAGGCTACTAGGCATATACCACCACATAAGGTCTCTCATGCCAGAACTAGACTCTCAAATCCTTCTTATAACTTCATGATATCATCCTTCATTAATGACATCACCACTTTGTCATTACCTTTGACATAAATTATAACACTTACCAATAATCTCCCCTTTATCATTTATGGCAACCTATTCTTATTCTTTTCCCCCTTTACCATTAATGATAAAGTGGACATATACTCCTCTTAGGTACATCTATACAATCCTCTGATCGTAGGACCAAACCACTTACAAACATACCCCTTTGTCCATTCATGAATATTAAATACATTATCAAAAATAAATGACTTTTTTTGACTAAGTCATCATATAAACATGCATGATTTCACATATGTAGCACACTTCTCCACTTCTCCACAATGACTGGAACATCTCACATATTCTCCCCCTCACATCATGCATAGTTATTCAAGCCTCTCAAACTATCTGAATTTTCTCTCCCTAACTCCATGCTCCATTTTAAAAATTCATATTCAACAAATATCCTCAACCAACTAGGTCTACAAGAAACTCTTCAAACACTATCCACACATAGTCAATAGGTTTTATGGAGACCTAATCAACATGGATCCACTCCTTCTCACTTACCTCTATCCTCTTAGCTCAATTGGACCACCTTAATCAAGTTTTAAAAACTTCACAACATGGCAAGGTAACTCCTCATAGCATCAATAAGAATTCAATTATCATTGAATTATTCTCCCTATCTGAAACATCTTATCTACAAGACATAGACTCAAAGGCAACTTTTTAAAACAAAATTTTCTATAATAGGTAGACTCAAAATCTTGTAAATAAACTTAAAACAACTAGAAACCTTATATTACATCAAAAACATACCATCACATTCCTCTATGACCTTATAAAGTCATCATGACAATGTGTAAAACATTTCAACTCATGATACAGTCTTGAAGAACACCATAACAACCTTCTTCACACTAGCATCTTGATATGCTATAGGTAAACATCACATACATAATTTTAATGCTCACTTTCAAGGTACATATATATCCTTAAAACACTAATCTTGGAAAATATCTTAGTACTTACAACTTAAGGAAAATAACTTTAACAAGACTACCAATGGTTTCATAGACCATTCTTCAACTCACCCATTCTACTATTCTGAAACTTGATTCTTGCACATCATCTTAAGGTCACACATTTATTAAAATTATGATGATATTTGAAGGAAACATTTCATAACATCCACCCAATGATAATAGAGCTCCATATTTCATAATAGATATTTTAGTATCATGAACATTCCTATTAGGGTCTGTAGACACCAAACCCTCATATCACTATCTTTCAAGAATTAGGCATGTTCTTCATATCAAAGACTAAAATAAATTTTCACAAATAATATTCAAGGGATACATTACCTTAATAAAAAAATTAAATTACCTTGATCAATCTTATTGAGTGTCCAAAGTCACCAAACAACTCAAACAAGACCTCTTATTCTACTTCAATCAAGAACTTTCACACACAGTCAGTTTCCAAGATGAATTTTTTATTCAAGAACACACTACCATATCTCCATAAAATCATATAAAATTACTATAATTATTTATAAACCTCATTTAATGCCTATAATACCATTTTAATACATTTAGACAAGTTCTAATTCATAAAAACTCTTCTCAGGTTCACTAAAAAAAACCCAATCAATTACAGTCAACTTTATGTGTAATAAATGCATCTATATAGATACCTAAATCAAACCACCACCTGGATCACATCCCTTTTGGATTCTACTATAACTTTTATTCTTACCCCATCTTGATTTGACATCATTCATGGCTTATACAAGACATTCTTTCAAAACTTTGTCATTATATATAAATTTGAATTCAAACACCAACAATCATATTTTTTAATTCCCAATAACTATTTCCTGAAGGTTAAGATTGACATCCTCTGGCATGTCATAAGCAATAGGAGAAACTTTGAATCCCTATATCTTGAAATAAATAACTCCTCATGACACCAAATATTTAGGAGACCAAATTAGGACATTCAACAAAACTTCCATGATTTTTTTGACCAATGTTGACCTGTGTAAATACTAGAAATAAATTCTTAAACAAATTTAATTATCCATACTTGAATGATGTCTTGTGATAGTCTAGCTTGTCTAAGCTACTCTAGTGTACTTTTTCTATTTCTAAAAGATAGTTTAAGATTTTAGAACCTCCTTAATGCATCTAGGGATGCCTCACATCATCCTCTATGCCCTTTAAGACTTGTACTACTAGTATACACTCACAAAACATCCATTTGACTTCTTTTTCGATGTAAACAAGTCTCTTCTCAAAAATAAGACATCAAAACTCCATGACCTCATATGACATTAATATATCCTCTATTGGATCTTGTCAAATCAAAGTATGTATGTTTAACAACTATAAATAGGAAAACATGCTCATACCTTTGTATTCTAAGAATATTTAGATAGACCTCAATTAGATCTCATACTCTAGGCTTCTAATCAAACCACTACCTATTTTTTTCATTAGCAGATAAAAATACAATATTAAATAAGCTCTATCATTCAATCTTAGGTTTGATCTTAGAATTAGTTTTAGTATAGTCCTTCTTATTTTACCTTGAAAGTGCCAACATGTATAATTATATGCAAACCTCGACCATGATCTTCACAAACTTATCCATCATTGCAAAAAAGATGAACATTGTCCTTATCACACTTCAAGCTACTTAGGATTACTTGTAGGTTATCAAGCCTCTTCCAAAGGTCTATCTATGATATCAATTATTATAAGTAGCTACTAATGTGGGGTGGGGGGGGTTGAATCATTATACAATAATGTATATTCAATTCCAATTACCATTACATGAAGCATACGTTCACATAAGATCAAACAATGCATAAAGAAACAACCATATGAGCACATCACAAGATAACACAAGAGATTATGTGGGAAACCCTCTT
The DNA here is from genome assembly GCA_037957365.1 of Torreya grandis. NCBI lineage: Eukaryota > Viridiplantae > Streptophyta > Pinopsida > Cupressales > Taxaceae > Torreya > Torreya grandis. The sequence goes on along the minus strand of JARHVA010003507.1, from coordinate 132,511 downwards.
AGGTAATAAAACCCATTGAACCATGCACATGGACTACTATTCTATAATGACAATATTCAATTTAGACCATCACCAACTGGTCAAGGAGTACCCAACCCTCAATTTAATTAAACACCCACTTGACCTTTAGCTAGCACCAACTAACAAGGAGGATAAAACCCCATATATGATCAAAAACCAACTCAATCACATCAAAACTGATCTCAACCTATGATATGATGTATAACATACCTAATGATGGACTTCTCTTGCTTTCACTCTTTCCCCTTCACTCTCACTCAAATAGCCTCTAGGGCTCTTTCGCTCAATATGCCTCTTTTAGGTTCATTAGGTTCAATGACCTATGTATCCACCTGCATCAACTTGATCATAAATTCATGAATTATATTATTCACACTTTTATGGTCCTCAATTACCTATTCCTTCTCTTTCAAAGGCTCGCTCCTTCGCTTAAGTTCACACTCTTCAAATTTTTTTTAATAGGCTAATTAGGCCTTACCTTTATACCACATATTTAATCTAACCCATCTTGGTTAAAAATTATACTTTGCATACTTGAAAAAAACCTATAATAAGTCCACACACATGTTACATGGTTGAGGCAACACACTCTATAGGTTAGTCATACCTCTTTATCCCCAAACCTCAATTAGGCCTTAATGAGACCCACAACAATTAGGTCTTATCCATGCACATGTTATAACTTGGACCTATTGGACCACCTTTAGCCTAAAAAAATGATTTATAAACCTATAAATAACCTCACATATACCCATTAAGACTTTAATATAGGTCCACACAATATTTAACTCCAACTCACCACTTGAAACAAGCCATTCTAGCATACTCACCATTAGGCCTAGAAACACATAAAAATTTGTCATATAGAACTGAAGCATATAATTTATTATCTCAAAAAAATAACATAAATATATCATTATGACCTTATAAACATCATAATATTAATTATACATCTTCACTCAAGCTCTAAGACCTCAAAATCACCTATGTAACAGGACCACTCAGATTGGTCAAACTCAGTCAAAATTCAATCATGTAAATGCTCATGTTTTTCACTTTTAAGAGTGATTTGAATATATATATAATTCATAAAAATAGGTCCTATGAGTCTTATATATCAACCTCAAATATTTTTTAATCTTTTTTTGGCATCATTCAATGGTCTAACAGACCAATTCCTTAAACTACTCTCACACTGTGCATACACAGTTAGATAAGCCCTTTTGTCTTACATAGTTTACACATTTAACTTATCTCTTCAAATTATAAAAATATTTGATAGTTAATTTAGGTCTCTAAAAACATTAATATGTCCATTTTATGAATCATCTCTTATCATGAGGGCCCAAACACATCTATTTCCCTATCACACTTGGAGCAATCAATATGGTTCATAACACAGTCATCATGAACATGACATTTCACACCTAATAAAACAAATAAAATATATTATAATTAATTTAAAATGTCATAAAAGAAATTTATATCATCCTCCAATACAAAATTCATATGCTTTAATGACAACTTTGCTCCTATAGTTCATTCTCACTGTCCTAGGTTCCACTATCTTACCTTACACAGATAATTCACTTTGTGAGCAACTTTTAGCTTATGTATAGGTATAAAAATATCTTTAAAATAAATTTAATAGGATTAATATGTCTTAAAAAATACCTAAAACCATTGGATTCATCCTTACTCACTTGGAACTCTTCCCTGAATACTTATTCATTCTAACTGGCTTTTTCTCACTATTTCCACTATTTAGTAGATTAGTGATAGGTTAACTTGTTTGAAAAAAATGATTGACATGGTGACTATTTATTTCCAAAAAAACTCCATGGACCTCAATAATTATTATTTTCCTTCAAACTTCATTAACTTTCATGTGTTGACCTAGTCAACTCTTCTTGTAACATCAAATTCTGTAAAAATAAGAATTTTTCCATACCTTCTACTCTTTTCCCTAAAAACTAAAACCACCTAGGGATTCCTATAGAATTATTATGCATGATCAAATAAAAAAAATTATCAAACAATCCATTTTTGTCCTTATCCAACATTTTTTCTCCAATTAGGTCACTATAAGGGTTTATAGGAGGGTTTTGACCAGTTTACAGTATTAACAAATGTTCATAAATTTTTATACCTAAAACCACTAAAAAATGGTTATAAAGCCTTATTATAACCATTTTAAACCTCTCCAAAAATTATTAGGTCATAATTCAAACTCTACACATGTCAATGATCATCAAAACATTCTTATCAAGCTTGAAAACCTTCATTCTGCAAACTCTATGCATATGAGGTCTAGAAATGTAGACCATACCTTAACTAAGAAACCACCTTGAAACCTATTAAAATTCTCTCACCTCCTCAAAAACATGTCATAAACATTTATTTCATGCTCCATATCTTCTAACCTTCTTCTCCCTATCCTCGTCCTGCTCAATATATTAGGCTACTAGGCCTATGCCAACACACAAGGTCTCTCATGCCAGAACTAGACTTCTCAAAGCTTTCTTGTCACTTCATGATATCATCCTTTATCAATTACATCATAAATTTATCATTACATTTTAAATAAATGACAACACTTACCAACAACATGTAATTAATCAACATATTTATTCAAAAATTGATTGTTGGTTGGTTCTTTGAATATGTGCCATTAATTAATTTGTAATCTATAATTACTAGGTCCAAGAATGTCTTTAACTAGGTAAGAACCAAAAAAAATTTGGGTGTACTTTTCTTATTTATTATGGGTGTAATATAAATTAATTAGTAAGTTCCAACATTGAATGTACAAACTTTTATTTTTTTAATATTATTTAGTGATGCAAGCTTTATATTGGTGATTATGTTGTAATACACCCATATGTTACTCATAAAGGAAATCTAAGGCAAGAATATAGGATTCATGAAGCTCTTAATTATTAATTATTCCATAAAGTTAAATGTACAAGGAAGGTAATTCAAATTCTAGTGGTAAAATAACTTTAGATCTATATACTAATGAGAATGGAGTTGCCCCAGTATCTGTACGAATGCTAGTATGATAAGCCCAAAGTGCAAGATAAATCTTGATATGATAGTTAGAATGATAATATATAATAATTTTTACAATATTTTTTTAATTATTATGTTAGTGTTTTCAAATTGACCATTACACTGAGGATGATATGGTGTAGAAAATTTGTGTGTGATTTTAATTTTGCACATAGTTGTTTCATATCTTTGTTTTTTAAATTCCCACCATTATTAGAAACTATGGTGTGATGATTCCAAATAAACATATTTTTTTAAGAGTGAATTTTTAAATATTAATGTGAGGAACATTTATAAGAGGCATAGCTTCAACCCACTTGGTAAAATATTTGATGGCAGTAATGATGTAGTCACACCCATCCTATGATCTAGGTAATTTTCCAATGAGATATAATCCCCACATAGATAAAGGCTAAGGATACTCTAAGGTTTTAAATTAAACCATAGGAGAATAAATGAGATCATCATTAATTTGGAAAGGATTACACTTTTTAGTGAATGTAATGGCATATTTTCAAGAGTACGATATAACTATCTCATGTATAAACATTTACAAGTTGTAATGTGTCTACTATAGTGTCCACTATAAATACCCCCATGTGCTTACTCAAGAAGGGTAGGAACTTCATCTTGAGTAATACAATAGAACAAGGTACCTTGACATTAATATAATAAATGATATCATAGTGAAATACATATTTACTTGAATGCTTATGAACTCAATGATTTTCACATGAATCAACTTTTGGAAGATAAGTATGATGCCTCTATGAATTGTATGATGTGTTTGTACCATGAGCTTTGTCAAGTAGTGATAGACTCGATGTGGTAGATGAGAGAATCATTATTTTATTGTAAATTAGAGGGTGAATTATTCATGTGAATGAGAAATTATGAATCATGAAATGTTTGATGAGGGCAGAAGAGAGAAGATGATGAAGCAAGATAATCAACAATAGTATTTTGTTCTCATGGGATTGTTTCAATAGTAAATGATGTGAATAATTTGGAAGTATTTGTAACAAGTCGATGATATATGATGATATTTTCACTTTTTCATTGATAATCACCATTGACTTGATGACATATGATTTTTGAATCTCCTAGATCATGTAAATATAGGATGTCTATATTGATTTATGTTTGCATCCCTAAGATGGGAGATTCATATTCAACCATGTTATTAGTGAAATTAAATTTTAATAAAAAAATATATAGGTATGATTTTACCATGAGGGTCAACTAAGACACAATCTATCCTAGCTCCTTGAAGACATTTAGCACCATAAAAATGAAGTGTCCAATTTTATTCATGCAAGTTAATTGTAACTTCATGGAATTATTATATGATGACTTTAGGTTTGGTTTTAGATGTGTAAATTTTGGTCTCTTCAAGTGATTGTGCTTCAAGATCAATATTGAAATTATGGAAATAATATTTAAAAGAAATAGCCTGACCAATACCTTCAATATAAAGGATCTATTTATCAAGAATAGTGTCATGAAGGTGATTAGTACCTGATATAGTGGTGGAATAAAGTTGATAAAAAAATAGTTGGACTTTAACTAATTTTTACAAGTAATTTTTAAGTTAAATTTAATTAAAATAACCATATATTTGCTAATTCTATCTCTAGTTAAGAAAGTTTTAGAGAAGAAATGGTGGAGTGGATCAGAATGTAAAACAACATAAGTAGTTTGATAAATCATGTAGTGTCAAAGAATTTTGGATATGAAATAAATGGTGATATAATAACATTATAATTTAATGTAATGAGTCTCATAATCTATCAAATCAAAACTAATGTAATATATATCATAATCTTGCCCTATTTCATCTTGTTGAGTAAGCATTGCCCCAATTTATATGGGGGTAGATGAAGTATACAAGATGAGAGGATGATGTTAGATGATGGTTAAATATTAAGAGGTTCATGTAATTATTCCTTCATGTTATCAAAATATTTTTAATATGTTAATCCATTCAAGAGCAATACCATTCCTAAGGATTGAATTTATTGAATAGATATGTAATCCATTTCAAGAAAAATTATCTAATTGCCCCAAGTTTACCAAGATATGTGCATATATCTGGAATGGAATGAGGAATAGTCATGTTGACTATAAATTTTATTTTATCAAGATCGACATCAATCCATCAAAGGGAGACTAGAAATATTAATAATTTATTGAAAGTAACACAAAAATCACATTTGTAAGGATTAATTATACCTTTGTATTTAATGAGTAAATAAAAGATAATGGTGATGTCATGAATATGATTTTCATGATACTTAGATTTGGCAATAATATCATCTAATAAGGTTCAACTATTTTATGAATGAGATCATGAAAAATATGGGTCATTACACATTGATAATTAGCTCCAACATTTTTTAGGATAAAGGGAATTTTAATGTGATAATAATTTCCCCATTAAGTGGTGAAAGTATTTTTATTTTGAAATTTATGAGCAATATGAATCTAATTATATCTTGAAAAATCATATGTGAGAGATATAATTTCATAGTCGGCCATATAATAAAAAATGGCATCGATTGATTATAGAGGAAAGTTATGTTTGGTACATGCTAAATTAGGATTATAAAATTCTAGACATATGTGAATGACCATAGTGAATTTTTTGAGTGGGAACAATGTTAGAAACATATTTCATATAATATATAGGTTTGATAAACTTAACATCAAGAATCTTGATGATTTCTTTGTGATATAGGGTATAAATCTCAGGAGGAATTTATGTTGATTTTAATTCATTGGTTTTGCATAAGGATAGGTGGTGATGTTATGGACCACAATAATATGATCGATACTAGATATGTGTTCATATGACCAAGAAAAATCTTCATGGTGTTTATCAAAGAAAAGGCTATAGTTATCATGTTCTTTAGGATAAATTTATTTGGGAACAAGAATGGGTCAAAGAGTGGTCATGGTACCATAATTGATTAAAAAAATTTATTCAATAAGCATGGCATTTCCATCTTGGACGTGATATGGAGCTAAAGGAAAATTGGAGACATGATATGTTATGGGATCAATACTAGTAACAAAATTATTGAAACAAGGATCCTTTTTTTGAAAATTTCCAAGTTTGTGATGTTGGTGTGTAATTTGAGGCTCTCTATCATGGATAAATTTTAATATAGCTTCATTACTAGGAAGTGTGGGTATAGGTCCATAGTATTCAACATCTACTTTAATATCCAAAATTTTATTACCTTGATTATCAAACTTAGAATGTAATTTTATGATGATAGTAGTCTCAGAATCTAAGGTAATGTCATTAGGTTGAGTAGAAGGTAGAGATTCTTATTTGACTATATCAAGTTGATAGATACAATCTAGTATAGTAATGTTAGGATAAACTACCTTAGGTTGTTTGGTATAGTTATAAATAATAGGATTGACTATATTTATTTGGTAAACATAGCCTAATGTAGGTGATGAATTAAAAATAACTGGAATAACCAAGTATTTATTATGGTTAATGTAATCATAGATAGATGATTGAACTATGTTAGATTGGTTGATATAGTTAGAAAGATGATAAATATTTTTAAAGCTATCGATTTGGTTGACAACATTTATATTTGAAAAAGTGTGTTAAATGGTGTCAAGTTTATTAATATCATCAGATGGTGTAGTCTAAAAATTTTATTAGACAACCCATAAAGTATATATAAAGGATGGATTATGTATGAAATTAATTAGGATGGATCAACAACTTTTCCTACTTAGTTAATTCCAAGGTCAAAGAAGGTAATATTACCAAAAAACTCATTGCAAAGCTATTTATATTAGGACATGACAAATTCAGATCTGATAAAACCTAACCAAGGGATCTCTTATTACACAATACCAAAGGAGAGGGTTCTAAAGCCTATAAGAAAATGATACTATGAAATAACCCTAGATAGGCCTAAAATACATAAAATAAATCCAATCTAGTGCTCACTAAAGCTTGTGGCATAAAGGGGGATAGTTAAATAAAAAACCATCTAAAGAGAAATCTACTCAAGTTAATGTAAAGGTAAATAAAACAAGGAGTATAATAGTCATCCTATTACTTTATGCAATATCTATCTATCAAATGAAATATTAAAAGTTAGGAATACTTACCTTTAATGAACATATCATGTCTCAATCTCTCCATTAGACAATAGTGATTTGTACGAGGTTATTTTGTCTTTATAAGTATCATACTATAGAAATCATCTCTACATTAAAAGGCTCCTACTTTGCATCTAAGACTTTCCCATAAGACAAGATTTTTTTCCTTCTAAGGTAAAACCTTGATCAATGACTCCTCAAGTATAGAAGTAAAAGAATTTCAAGATGTAATAATGTGAAAATTAATGTTCCTCTCTTTTGGATTGAGTGAAGGTGATATTTATAGCTAAATATTGAACCTATACCATCCCAAGAATTTAGCTGACGAGATCGATTGGCTTGATCTTGTTAGGAAATAAAGATAGCCATTAGGTCTCTGACTAGGTCAACAAGGCTAACGTAGTTTTATAACATATGTTCAATCCATAACAATATCAACCTAGCTGACATAGTAAGAAAATCAATAAGAAGGATGTTTTCTTATTTAGGAGTTATTTGTTGAGGTGAATTACTTAAAGGATTGGATGAATGGGTTTGATTTACTTAGGGAGTTGGATAAAAGTAACTTATAGTGATTTTATGTAATAGTATAGAGACCAAAAATCTTACAAAGTACCAAAAGTTTACCCACCCCTTTTCTGATGCATCCTATAATGTGTGCACTTAGAGATATTGAAACTTGATAGGATCCTACAAGATATAAATCATCATTAAATGATAAAGTTTAAAAATATTATGTGTATACATATGCGCCAATCATAGCTCATCATGTGTCACATAATTATAACATGGGATGGTGCTTTGAGATATAAAATAGCAACACACAATGTTGAGCTAATAAATTTTAGTAAAAAGCATAAAAATAAATAATTTAAAAATACATGCCTTCACTTACCTTTCGGTTGTGACATAAGAGCTACATGAGAAGCAGGTGTAAGAGGCATCCAATGTATTAAACATTAGGTAGACTTGAAAAAGAAGCTAAAATTCAAAAAAATTGCAAAAATATGGGGTGAATATAGAAACATTATCTAAAATGTTGGGATTTTAAATTCTTGTGGTTTAAAAAAAGAGTTTATACAACATAGTTATGCGAAAAATTTGGAATTCTTTGGTAAATATTTGTTAGGTAAAGATTTTGTAAATTTTAAATATATAATAGAATTTTAACTATTCATTTTCAAATTTATTATTTTGAGGAACTTGAGCTCTATGTGACTTAGAGGAGTGATGAGAGAGACAGTGACATAGATGTGAGGAGCATGAAGGTGGGATGTATTGTGGTTTTTGTAATCATGATCTAGGTATGGGATTTATTGAATTCAAAAAAATTATTATTTTAACTATAAATAGAGTGGATTTATAAATTTAGGTGTTGGGGTAATTCTATGTAGCAAAATTTGCCCCAAAAAAATTGGGGTATATTAAAAATTAAGATGAAAAATGGGTAAGGGTCAAATGAGGGTCATTAATGTATAGGGAACTAATTACAAGGATGTTAAAATTTACCATAGAAAAAAAATGGGATCAGCTAGATTAATGTAGTTTTAAATTATTAGGTTGATATTAGTGGATGATTTTGTATTATTAGGATGATCTAGTTAGTTGTTAAATGGATAACTATGTATATGTTGGTTGATCTAGTGTACTAGTGTATAGGTGGATAATTACATCTATGTTATCTAATTTAGTAAGTTCATTAAGTGATTGACTATGTATATGAAATGGCTGACTACATTGGTTTAGTGGATGACTTTGTATGAAGTGGACAACATAGTAGGGTTATTTGATCAGCTACATATCGATTGGTTGATGTAGTTACATTAAATGGATAACTTTTTATAGAGTGATTGATGTATAGTTATATTATCTGGCTAAATTCACATGAATTGGATGATTTAATTATATTAATTGGTCAACCTTACATGAATTTGTTGATACAATATGAAGTTGGTAGTGGTAGACATAATTAGAAACATGGCCGACATAGTAGGAAATATTTTCTTGGCTGACATAGTTATGTGGTTAACATAGTATACAATATTGAGAAAGAGATGGTATAAGTTGATGAATTAGATCAGTTAGATGTATATGCATGTATTATTATTTTTAGTAGTGTAATTTGATGATTATCTAATATATACATGATATTTTTTTTATTATTTGATATTTTATAGAGGCACCATAGGCTCTAATGATTGGTGGAGGTAAGACATCATGATATATTAGATGATGTTTTACTAGGTCATGATACTTCATAGATGATTGATCCTTTATTACCTTCTACCTTTGATCATGTGAGTTAGTTTAGATTGGTTAGTGTGGCAATGAGAGAGATACATAGATGGGTAGATGTATAATAAGTAACATTACCACTAGGATTGGGTGATGGGGAGCTACAAGAATGTTAGACATTAGCCAAGGAGTGGGCCACTCTTTTGGATATGTATAGGGTGTTAGCACATGTTTAGGGCTAGATAGACAATTTATAGGAACAAATTGAGGGCCTACATATATGAACAGAGTCATTACATTATACTATTTGGAGGGAGCAATCACAAAGATTTATGGGTAGTATAGCTCATCCACCAGATAGGTAGGGTGGACCAAAGTTGTAGATATGATATTGTATTATGCATTTAACATTTTTTTGTATTATATCAAACATTGTAGCCATTTATATATAGACATATTTGTTGTTATGACTCATGGTTGTTATGAATGCATGTATTTTTTAAGTACGTGTTTAATATTTGATATATACTATAATAAAATGTATGATGTATTTTATATTCTTTTATATCAATTATGAACAAATGAATTGTTTAAAAATAATTATATAAAATTTAAAATGTAAAAATGTAATGTAAAATGCATTAGATCATATGAAAACATGAAATAAAAAGTAGAACACACTAAATCAGCTTGGGAAGCATGTAAAACATTAAATAATAAGAGTGAAAATGAAATGAAATATAAAACACACTAAATCATGTTGTGAATCATGTAAAACATAAAATAAAATGATATTTACAACACACTAAATAATGTTGGGCACCTTGTAAAACATAAAAAAATGAATTGCAATAATGAAATGAAATGTAAGACACACTAGATCATGTTGGGAAGCATGTAAAACATAAATAAATGAATTGTAATAATAATATGAAATGTAAAAGACAATAAATCATGTTCGGAAGCATGAAAATCATAAATAAATGATTTTTAAATGTGAGATACAAGCTAAGATATGTAAATTAAAAAAAACAAGCTAAATGATAAGTAGAAAATGTAGGATTTGTGTTAATCACTCATTTAGAAAAAGTATAGCTATTTTGTGACTAAACATGGTATTAAGCTTGAGGATACTTTGTTATAAAATCTTGGTCCTATCTAATGTCTTACATTATAACTCTTAAATGGTAAACTAATGGGGTGAATGATAATGATGTTAAGTATTTATGGATGATAAGGGGATGTTTGTGAGGCAGGCATGGTCCTATCCAAGTTATTATAGTACAAGTCACAAAAGGAGAACCATAGGGATATGATTAACTAACAAAAAATATTCATCAAAGAGGAATATTGGTAATTGTATAATTACAAGGGGAGTGGAAAAATCATGACATAGGCATTTGTAATAATCCTTAGTAGGCATGAAACATACTAAGCAAATAGGTAAGTGATAAGAATTTATTAGATGATAAATTCATAAGATATTCATTTACAGTAGACATAAAAATTTATAGTGAATAATTATAATACTAATATCATATCATGTAGGTTATATATATAAGAAAATTAAAATATGCCTAACTTCCCATAACATGTTCCATATTCTTCAAGACCCCTTATAGAACCATCAATATACTATAAAGATTGGGTACTTACGTGAGAAAGTAGATAGCATTATAGAGAGGTTTGAGACCTCATATCCTAGTTTACTAGCTTATCATACCCCAATATACCTTGGATCTATCATGAGGACAATTATGGAGTTTGATCTTTGACTAAAAATAGGAGATGTGATAAGATATTAATCATGTCTTTTGGTGTGATTTTGACTTTTGACTTTTTGCTTTTACCTTTTTATCATTACCTTTTATTTAAATAATTTTAGGTTTTATAATTTTTCTAGTTTTTTCTATTCCTCCTCCATATGAATTTAAAATTACCAAACATGAGTGATAAAAGGGACAAACACAGATAAACTTTAGGTTTTGGTTATAGGATATAAAATACCTTGAGATTTTATCAGCTTGTTAAATAATTAGGCTTGACCATAAACATGTATCTGATCTCAATACTAACCATATGAATACTTAGTATAAATGTAAAATAAAGGGAGAGTGAAGATCATAAAAATCTATGCATGTAATGATATAGTGAGAAATATGCTTATCAGTTGATCATAGGGTAAAAATAGTATATTAAAGGGTATGGGATGGAAACCATATCATACTAATAACTATCTTATTTCAATAAATGATGTAACAAATGTAAAAATAAAATATCCTAAATAAAAATAGGGGAAAATAAATGAAAATTAAATTAATCCATCAAACATTTTTAAGTGATAAGTAAATCAAAATATCAATTTTTGTTCATAAATCATATGAAATGATAATAAATAATGTGATAAAACACCATGATGTGTTCATAATAATTGATAGATTTTATGGAAAATGTCATCTATAACATTCGATACATCAATATGTAACTTTAATATGAATTTAATCAAAGTCTCATCAATCTTTGTAGAGAGTCATGAAAAGACTTCCTAACACATTGTCTCTACGAAGAAAGTGGGTATGTTAGAAGAAGAATGATGCTAATGGGGTAACTCCTACAAGGGATATTCAAATGAATTGATGTTGAACTCTGACTAATATCCTTATATTTGTGATTAAATGTGTCATGCAATGAAGGTTAAGCAAATCTTTGTCTATGAACATCTTGGAGTATGTGGTTGAATTGGTGAAGGTGTAGGCTATGGAAAATCATGAAAGTTATAGCACTTGACATCTATTTTTATGATGTTTGGCACAATAATTCTAAAGATAATAAAATTCCCCATATTTAGGCATGTATTTCAAAATTATATTAGGAAGAGGTAGGCTTTTGTCTATAGATTGTGCCTTCTCTAGATGAAGTGAATTAATGTATTATTGAAGTTGTTATTAATGAGTGAAATAATGCATATGTGTGCCATGAAATCAATAAGTACATATAAGATTATATTGTTAAGGTTTGCTAGCTATTGTAGATCTTGGAGCTTGTTTTTGTTTATGTGCATGGAAATCCTTGGACCAATGATTAGTAAATCTATGAAACTCATAATATAACTCATCTTCCCATTGTGTCAGTAGAGGATCAAGCTCAATCAAAAGTAGTATGTAATCACCAATAATGGGAGAACTTGGAATAAGATCAAGAGTAGGCTAGGCTGCTTCAAGAGCTAAGATCAAAATGAGTTAGTGTAGTGAAGATAACACATCTAGAGGAAGTGAGTTATAAGGATTTAAAAATATATCAAAGAGATAAGGTCCTATCATAGCATGATCAAGAAGCATACTCTGAATGGTCTCAACATTGACTAGATGAGAAGTAGCATGTGGGTGAACCATCTTATACCTATGAACATCAAATGAATAAGAACTAATCTAAGGTACTATAGAAGGAGAAGGAAAAATTAAAATCATGTTGTAAATAATAATGATATATAAGTATCTCTACATTTTTAGATTGAGAAAAAATAACTAAAAAGGGATCATCTAAAGAATATCCATCATCCTAATTAGGAGTGATAAGATCAATAGTACATGTGTCAATGATTTTATCAATCAAAGAGGCATGATGGACGGAGTTTTTATTTTTGTTAGAGTGATAAGAATTTCATCTAATAATTTTTTACAAGACTGAAGTCATAAAGATGGAGGTAATTGATTAATTATGTGAGGAGAGAGATCAAAAGTTTTGATTTTCAAACTGACCTCATCATGTTCATCATCATCTAAATCTAAGAGATTAGGTGGTATGTTACCTATTAATTCAGGGTTACCATTATAACCTCTAGTAGAGTTAATGGATAATTACAACATTGTGACTCCTAAAAAAGAATGCTAGGTAAATGTTTGAGGGTAAGAAATTTAAAAATGCCTCATTCTTGAAATTTTTCTTATTTTCAAGCATTGGTATCTCCATGAATCTTATATATAGCACCATTATGAGTAAATTTAACACATTGACTTGTTAAATAGGATATGTATCTCATGCAGTGCATCCAAGGTCAACTAAGTAAAATGTTATATGATAGTGGGGAATTAAATATCATGACTTTGATACACACCATGATAGGGGGAACTATAATAAGAAGCCAAACACACCCTAAAAGATGCATTTATCTTCTACCATATCCTTGACATGTACTTTGAGTAGATTTGAGATTACATTTGGAAGTAGATTTGAGATTACATTTGCAATATCTAAGTGTTTTAATAAAATCAAGGCAAACCATGTAAGTACCTATACCTTCATCAATCAGAGCACACTTGACTTGGATATCTTTTATTTGGATGCTAATGAATAATGTAAGATCATCTACACAAAGTAATATCTCATCGATAATCGATGAAGTGATAAGTAATTTTAGTGAAAGAGAAGTATCTACTAATTTGTCAATGTGGATAGACATTTATTCACACTACTAAAAAATGTTATCTTTAAACCCTAATAAAGTAGCTTATTACCCCATAGGTGGAGGATGAGGGATGTTCATTTAAAATAATTTTTTTTCTAGATGATTATGATTAAAAGGATAAGTTATCATAAGTTTTAAGAAAGGGATTTGAGATGGGAGATGTGAAATTTTGGTTATAAGATCCCATTCATCATATCTAGTTAGAATTTCATCATATAAAGGTGTGTAGTGTTGAAGCAAATCCTTTAAGGGTATAGCAGAAGTAAATTTAAATTGATGTTGGTAAGGTTTATTTGATTATGATTTATTAAATATGGGTTGATTGATTGTGTTGACTTAGATGACATGGTTGAAGCATTGAGTGTGTCTTGTGAATGAGAGGAAGAGGTACTAGTAAAAAAATATTTTGGGATTTCTAAGTGATGTAGGTTGGTTAAAGCAAAACTAGAAGTTATATCAATAATATGTTAGTGTCTAATTGTATAATTTTATTTGGCATGAGTTTTTTGAATTTATTAGAATTAGTTATGTATGCCATGATTCTATGAGATGAGATGGGTAAGAATATTGAACAATACAAAAATTTGGGAAATTATTGTAGTTGATGATGGATAAAGATCGATATAGGAAAATAATCTCCTTATATTATTCATATTAATAATATTCTCATCACATATGTTAGTTTAGGGTCCATAAAAAATTGACATTATTGGTAGTGGAAAATTGGGTAGTATTAGCCTAATGATTAGGAAGGGGATCCTCATAAATAGCTAAATGTGTGTTTGCTTGATTAAGGGCTTCATGTTTAGTTTTGATTTTGTAAACCTTAGCTTATACTTCATAATCTTGTTGATGTGTATGTATGAATGATTCATGATCAAAGTTAGGTTCAAGAAGGTATTCCATAGAAAAGGTTCTTAATTGGTGACAAGTTTTATGAGAATGGCCTCAACTTGCATGATGCCAATAAAATTTGTGTGGATCATACCAATGTTTGGTAGGGTGAGTAGGATCAAGATATCATGTTGAAGGTCAGGAAGACACTTTTGAATCTCTGTTAAGGAAAATTGTTTATGATATCTACATTATTTACTTGAGAAAATATACAACTAGGATGAGGATTGTTAGAGTTTGATGATGACATAATAGGCTCCATGGGACCACTAGGAGAAATGGCTTGAATATTGTGTGTGGAATAGTAGATATCTATAACACCATCATTATTTGCATGCTTTTTTAGCTTTTATAAGTATTCAAGTCCCTATGGGAGGGTGCAAAGGATCAAATTATCATATAAGAAAGTCTTGATGTTTAGCTTGATTGAGGGATTCTTTTAAATATTTTGGAGAAAGAGTCCTCACATGATATTTTAGTTTAGACTAAAGAGTGTTAGTGAATAAGTGAAAGATATTATCATTTGACATGTTATGTTAAACTTTTTTAGATAAATATTTCCATCATTTGATCAATACTTGGCATGTTTTAGACTCTAATTATTTATAATTGATAAAATGAGCTAGGTTATTTTTAAAAAATCATTACTTTAGAATTATTGAACTAATGCATTGACTAAGTCTTCCAAGCTAAATATATATTTGTTTTTGAGTTAACTATACCATGTTAGAGTATCACCTAAAATGGTTTTGGTTAAGAGCTTGGTGGTGGTGAGAGTATTAAGTTAGAGATGATATTTATGGATTATATAGCACCTCAATCTTGCACTCTTGGAAAACTTAGACCTTGGTTATTCCCCTTAGTTATAGACCTTTCCAACTTTCATAAGTATCAAATATACTCTACCTTGTGCCCCTTGGCCTATTTCTTAGTCTAGAAAGATACCTTCATTAACACAAGTGTCCTACTCTAATGTAATTATATAGTTCCTTAAATTCATCTTATTTACAAATGAAATGTATCATAATGGTTTGCCTAAGTGCTTTAATGTGAGTTACTTCTCCAAAAGGATTGATATAAATACAAGATCAACCCTCATTCATTCCTCACCTAGTATAACCCTAAAATACATAAGGCAACTTGTCAAATCATTCAATCAAGCACTCGATAAATTAAAGCTTACATGTTTTCTCCTATTTACATATGATTCCTAGGGAAAACACATATATAGGTATGATGTATTGAAGGATTAGCTTAAGAGCTATATTTTCCAAGTTACAAGTTAGGTAATTGTTATAATTACTTTACACATATTACATGATTCACACACAAGACAAAATCTAAGGGATAACTACATCAGTCTAAGGCCCTCTTCAAAATATTATAAATGTAACTAGTGCTCATTAATAGAGGGGTTTTTGGGGTTATATCATCACAATATGCCCAATAACCCATTTTTCCACAAGGTCACTATGAAAATGAAAAAATAGGGTTTCATAATTTCATGAGGAGTGACAGTCCATGACCCAAATATAAATGTACCAAAGTGAAGGCAAAGTCAAACCTATAATCATCCAAGTGATCAAATCCATTTCCAATAGGTATTTTGTATAGGACACATATGTCAAGTTTAAATAGTAACATCGACACAACCCTACCAAATTGATGATAGTGTATGTGGCTCTAGAAGTACCCAATTTAGAATTTAATAATTATTACAGAATCCTCCTCTAGTTTGATTTCTACCTTTTCTAGATCCAAAACTATGTCAACACTAGAACTAGTTAAATACATTCTTTTTTATCATTTCCAAATTTGAGCATGAATCTAATATGATTTATTTAATTTATAGAATATGAATAATTGATTCATATTAATAACCCTATATATGATCATAATAGTCCTAAAAAATAGGATGATAAATAACCTATAAATAATTTTTAATCTTTTAGATTATGAAATAGGTCCATAATATATTTATTTTATTGACTTAGTTTAACAACTAACAAATTAATCTAAAAACTACATGAGTTATTTTATATATAACAAGCTCATATTTACATAATCATATTATTATGGTAAATTTATTTTAACATTCCCCCCATTAATTTATTATAACTTGGAGAGTATAAGAGAGAGAACTTCTGAATGCCTCAAACTTATCATGTGCAAGTGACTCTGTGAAGACATCTACATACTGATCTTGAGTGGGGTAATACTGGAGCTGTATATTTTTTGTTGAACATTTTTACATATGAAATGGACGTGAACTTCAATGTGCTTAGTGATTTCATTAAAAACTATATTTCTAAGAAGTTTAAGAATACCTTGATTATTATAGTTCATAATTATCGGTTGAGTCTATAGAATTACCAAGCCTACTAGTATGCAATGTAGCCATATCACCTATTAGATAGCTCTTCCTAAAATAGGATATTATACATTAGTATAAGAATGAGAAACAAAGTTATTATTCTATCTCTCCCATGAGATCAGACTAGATCCTAAAAATAAATCAAACTCAGAAGTAGATTTTCTATCATCAATGGAACCTACATGATCTGCATCTAGGTATCCTATCAAGAATAACTTATATTCTTCTTATATACTAGGCCATAATCCATTATTCCTTGAATATATTTTAATACCCATTTAGATAATTTCCAATGGATTACCTTTGTCTCCTACATGAAACAATAAAGATAGATGACAACATAGTTGATAGCTAGCCTAGTATATGTGTAATAGACGAGACTCCCAATCAACTGATGATAAAGAGTGGTATATACTAGTAGTAATGGATCAAAGTGAGACATATAAAACCTTATCTCTATAGGGGTAGTCATTGGTTTAAAATCCATCATCTAAAACCTCTCACATAATCTTTTGGTATAATTCATCTAAGACATGAATATTTGGTACTCTTTTTTCCATACTTCCAATCCAAGATAGAAATACAGAGGTGCAAGATCTATCATGTCAAACAATCAGTTGAGGTCTTTCCTTATTGCATCAATCATCTTCACTAAGATGATAGTGATGACTAGATCATCAACATAAGCAAAAATAATAAAAATCTCTCCCCTTTCTTTTTGAGGTATATATTGGGATCATATGGATTCCTTTGAAATCCATGCTTTATGAGATACTCATAAATTTTATATTCTAAGATCTAGCATCTTTTTTGAGACCATATAGAGATTTTGAGTCTACACACCTTCTACTTTTTCTTGGTTTGGCATAGCCTTTTGGTTGAGTTATGTAGACTTCTTCTTGGAGATCTACATTTAAGAAGGCACTTTTAATTTATATATGATGAACATTTCACCCAAACTATGTATCTAGTGCAAATATCATTCTAATTGTCTTTATCTTAGTTGTAGGAGAAAAAGTCTCCTCATAGTCTATACCTTATTTTTATGCATAACCCTTTGCTATGAGTCTTTACTTGTGCTTATATATCCTTCCATTTGCTTCGTATTTGGTTTTAAAGGCCCATTTGCATCTAATAGGTTTCTTCCATGGTGGAATATTAACAAGCAACCATGTGTCATTCTTCACGAGAGATTAATATTCTACATCCATGGCATTTTTTTAAGGTTTGGACTCTAGGCCTTCATGGACTATAAAGGGATCAAATGTTTTTGTGACAATGCTCATGAAGGCTAAATTTACCTCTACATGATCCATACTATGAGTTCTTGGTCTTATGCATGAAGTGTTTGTAGGTCCATCCAATTTTACATCTCAAATTATAATTGTATACCATTTAAGCATATGTTAAGTAGTAGTTGGTGGTGATGGAGATTTTGACTGATCATCATCACTATTTTCATCTATAAAGTTTACATGTATTTTTAGATGTATGTGTAGAAGATGAATTGATTTCACCTTTCTCATAAAATACTACATCCATAATGATAAGTATCTTCATAATCTTTGGATCAATAAGCTTATATGCTTTTGAATCATTACTATATCCTAAAAAAATGCATTCTTGGGTTTTCTTATCCAATTTCTTCCTTTTCTTCTTTGGGACATACATGTATGCCTTACAACCAAAAACTTAAAGATGAGAGACTTTTGGCTTCATCCTAGTCCATGATTCTTGTGGTGTAATTCCATCAAGACCTTTAGTGGGTGACATGTTTATCAAATATATGGTTGTGAGACATGCTTCTACCCAATATAAATGAGGTAGTGAAGCATCCTCAACCATGATTCAAAACATCTCTAAAATGACATGGTTATACCTTTATGCAACACCATTCACTTGTGGTGCATAAGGAGTAGTGTATTGATGACATATTCCATGCTCTACAAGGTATGTAGTGAAATTTTTACTAGTGTATTTCCCCCCCCACCATGATTTGAGTGGAGGGCCTTGATTTTGTGACCAATATCATTTTAAATAGAGGAATTGAATTTTTTATAGTCTTGGAATGTTTGATCTTTAGTATTTAATAAGTGAACCCACTTCTTGTAGGAATAATCATGAATAAATAGTTGAAAATACTTATATATTTTTAGGCTAGAATTCATATGTCTACACACATTGGTATGCATGAGATCTAGTGGATAAGGAGACCAATATTCACTTTTATCAAAAGGATATCTTCATTTTTACCAACTAAATAACTACAATATATACTATATTATTATTTGATTGTGGGAAGACATTTTATCATGTTGTGTTTGCTTAATGCAATCAAATACCCATAACTCAAGTGACCATATATTATGTGTCATAGCTAAGATTTGTGTGTACCCTTCATAATAAGTGCCTAATGGTCATTAAGTACAAGATCAAGTTGAAACATATTGCCTATATTTGAAGCTCATGCAATATTTCTAAAGTATTGATACTTATTCTTGATAAGGAAAAACTTCTCACCATGGTTGTGATCAAACTCAACTTTAAGATTTTAATCAATAAGTTGATTTACATACAACAAGTTATTAGTGAGTCTTGGAACATACAAGACATTCGTGATCATGGTAGTGTAATTACCAAGTTGTAAAGAAACATCAGCTCCACCATGAATAGTGTATGATGGGTCATCACCAAGAGAAACATTACCCTATGATCTTAATTGGTGTAAAGTGGAGAACCATTATTTTTATCATGTCATGTGCCTTGTGACACTAGAATCAACATACTAGATGGATTTTGAAGAACAAGGTTCCTCATGTGTCTATGTAGTAAAGATGTGATCATATTTTGAAGAATGATAATCCTTAGAAACATTCCCATGATGTTGTTTCTTCTTCCAATGCTTTTTGGAATGGGATTTAGGCTTCAATGACTAGGGTGGATTTTGTGAAGTGGGATTCTTACTAGATGAGCCTTGTATGAATTGATTATACTAGAAATGTTTGAGGTCATGTCCTATCTTTCTAGAAATAATAAAAAACTTCTATGAATCAGATTTATTCCCTTTATAGTATTATTGATTTTTATTCTTAGGGTTATATTTATAAGTCTCGATGGGTTTCTTCCCTTTTTGAGAAGAGGCAAGTGCATGCTCTTCATCTAGTTCCTATGTATTTTGTATGGCTTCTTCATGTTGTAATATTTTGACTAATGAGACAAAGGTTGGTTTTTTACCCATGACATTCAACATGGTCACAAAAAAATTATATGTGGGTGGTAGAGCTATTAGGACAATAAGAACCAAAGAGTCATATTTCACTGGTTTTTCTAATGCTTACAGTGATGCCTACAAGGTTGTAACTCTATGAATAAAATCCTCCACTTTTTCCTCAAATTTAAACTTTAGATTATGGATTTATCTTTGTAGATGAAGAATCTAGTTTTTATTCTTTGCCTCAAATATTATTTTAAGATTATCCCAAGCATATTGAGTGTTAGTGGCATTACAAATATGAGGTTATACCTCATCTAAGACTCTAAGCATGATTATGAGTTTAGCCTTTTGATTAGCTTTATCATATTTTCACTCTTGATTAGCATTAGAAGCATGTCAGGTCCATGTACCATAAATAACTATCCATATGTCCTCAAATTCCAAGTGTTTTTAACCTTAGTTTTCCACGTTGCATAGTTTTCACCTTGAAGAAGTTGAGTGTATGGAAAAACAAAATGTGGTCTATTTTTGGCCATGTGTGAAAATCTAATCAAACTATAGAAAGGATATGGATTGGTCCCTTATTACTCTAAAAGGTTCTCATTTATATATAATTTTAGATTGATATACTAGAAATTTCTATATGCACACCTTCCTATATTCCCATCAGTACTGGAAGAGTTCATCTTTTTGATATACCCATCAGTACATGAAAGATACTTTAACACATGTAAGAGTATAATGGTATTGGGTACCTAGATAGTACATGAAATAGATTAGTTTTATAATTAACACCATATTATATGGAATTTCACATATGTGGTCCCTATGTACTTATAAATTCTAACTGTTAGGATTTGCGACTATTGATAGTAATGGATGGGTAATGGAGGGATAGTTTATAAATATTTATGAACCTTATTACTCCATGATGACTTAAAAGGTTGATGTATAGATGTCATTATTGTATCTATGTTAGGATATAAACATATTAGTTCAATTCATGATGACATTACCCGTAAACATGAACCAAAGGCATCATTGATAATGAACACTAAAAATTAAATTGTTACAATCTCTTTGTTATTGCACTAATTTGATTTATTGAAAATAAAATAATTTTACAAAAAAATTCAAATTAGAATTTGTAATTACGTAAAATGGAAAATACAATTCCATAAAAGAAAATAATTAAAATAAACCCTCCAATTTTGTCCTTTTCTTGTTTTCTCTTTTCTAGTTTTGTCTTTTACATTTGTCTGTGATTTAAACTCTAGACCTCTTATGGATAGATTTTATCAAAATACAAATCTACCAACTCCTCTATGCATCAATTTAGAACTTTAAAAGGATAAATTTGTTTTTGAAGTTGAATAAAATCATGTTTCAAATATAAATCATGCCTCCATGAAGTGAAATCCATAGTGGATTTTTGGGTTGATAGGTAGAAATAGATTTAAATACCTTTGTGTTCTCTACTCATTAAGCTTGAAAAACATGCCACCTTTGAGACTTACAAATAATTGTATGATAAAATATCCATGTGTATGATAGGTTTGTAGATAAAAGAGAATATAATGAAAAATCTATATCTCGAATTTAATCAACATAAATTAGTATGTATGATCTACAATAGATAAAAGCCAATCTCCTTCTCAAGATTTTACTCCAAATAACTACATCACCTTGGTGGTTCCCAATTTATTTTATATAAATAATCATAGGTGTATAGTGTTGGGTGGAATGTTCCATCATGGAATAAATAGTAGTATACAAAAAATTAGACTTCAAAGATATTGATTATATAACTGGTAATGAATGAAAACTGATCTATAGTTCAATCTACCATGCCAAAAGCCTATTACAACTTGGAGTCTCCTAAACAATTATACGATAAAATGCATAAGAGTAAAACTAAATTTGGGAGGATGGTGGTCTAAGCATATAATATTCAACAAGAATAAAATATACAAAATTTGTTCTATATATCCCAAAATAAAATAAAATTGGTTTGTAGGTAGAAAGCAACCAAAACAGATTGCATACATCTAAAAGGTGGTACAACTAGCTACAAAAGTGTACATTCTATGTGTAGAATGTGCTTACTAAAATAATATAAGTCTATATAAATTTTTAGAATCTGAGGATTCTCATATGGTCAGATATGACTAAAAATTGATATGTTGTAAGCCTAGTGAGCAAAACTAGATGAAATAGACTCTAATGGAAAAAAAAGTTGTATGACCTAGTCCAAAATTATGAAAATTAATTAAAAATGGTCAAAAACATACCAAATCATATCTTTCATCTATAATTCCTTGATTTTGGATGTGTATGTCTTGCATTAGAAGAAAACATATATGACTAGCTTGAATTTCTTGGCTTCAAGGCTACCGATCACACCACAATATTTACAAATGCAATCTAACTTTCACAAAATAAATTTTTAAAAGAGTCTTGATATGAAAATGCTCCACTTTGATACCAAATCTATGAAAAACTCTAATATGATTTATTAAACTTATATAATATGTATTACATAGTCATATTAAAAACCCTACATATGCTCATAATAGTCTTACATATGCTCATAATAGTCCTACAAAATAGGACAATCAATAACCTATAAACAATTTTGTTATGAAATAGGTCTATAATAGATTTATTTTACTAACTTAGTTTAACAACTAACAAACTAATATAAAAACTATGTGATTTGTTTTATAGATAACAACCTCACTTTTACATAAGCATATTACTATGGTAATTTTTTTTAACACCATATCTACCACAGTTGTACTTACTATTTTTAGCCTATCTCAATTTAATGAATTCAACATATGTTATATCTAAGTTTATCATATAATTGGTATAATATAGAGATAATTTATCACCCTTGTACCTTAAGCTATTTCTATCCCCTTTAACCATAGATAACCCCAATCTAGATTTTTAAGGTTAAACATTTGTGAACCTGATTCATAGAAATGCAAACATTTTTGGCTCTTAAGGTTTCCATCTAGTTAGGGTTATAAATTATTGTACTTTTTCATTTCTTGCGTATATTATTTTTCATGCAACCTAAGATTATCCATATATTTTGAGGTGTGCTCATTAAACATATTGATCTTCACTTCCCACCACCTACGATGTCTCAAACCAATGAGGGATCTAATCTTATGGACCATGATGATACCAATGTTGAGAATTAAAAACATACCAATGAGGTTATCAATGGATAATATTTTAATAATGAAAATCATGAGTCTAATGAAACCAATGCACATGAACAAATATATCATGAGCATGAGAAATAAATTACATTATTTTGTGAGCACATTCATCAAAACCCTAAAGATCTTGATGAAATCCTTAAAAAAATAGAAAATAAAAATGAAAAAACCATAGATGACCAAATAGGTCCATCTATTAATCATGTTATTAGAACTATGGGTCATCCCTATATACCAACAACCCTCCCATTTAATACATTACAACCTAATTTTTATAATGGGTGAATGGGATATTTTTTTAAACATTTATTTCTTGAAACTACTATTTCTACATCTACCATGGGGATAACAAATGTTTCAACTTAAATACTACTTTTTATGCCTATTCAAATCATGATTACATACCCTTTGGTGACTACTAGAGTTGGTAATCTAAATCCCAATGGGTCCATAATTCAAATACTCCTTCAAGTTATAATTACCTTGGAAGACAAGGTTACAAACATTAAAAAACATTCTTTAAAGTCTCTTCATGCTATTGATTCCCAAGATGTGTTACATAACCCTCTTACACTCAAGATATCTTTACAACCTTTACCAACTAGTTTTGTTTCACCTAAGTTTATATTTTATGATGGCAAGGGTGATCCTAAATATCATCTTCAGACCTTTTATGTGGCATGCCTTTATTATGCCTCTAATGATAAAATTTTGGCCAAATTATTACCAAGAAGCCTCAATGACTATGCTTTGAGGTAGTTCTATGGTTTACCTCTCCAATCTGTGAAATCATTCAAACCTCTTGTAGATCATTTTTTAGCACATTTTTCCATTAATATTTATGAAAAATTTTCCTATTCTCAAATTTCCAAAATCAAACAAGGAAAAAATGAACCTATCAATGAATATATCTTGAGGTATAAGACAATGCTATCTAAAATGACTATTCATATGGTAGATAAAGAATTGCAGGACATATTCAAGCAAAGTTTGTTTTCTCCTTTACATGAGTCCATTTATTTCAATAAATTGAAATATTTTTATGACTTGTGCCATGTTGTACAAGACTATGAAATGAATATTATTTCATTAAATAAGATCAAGTATGTAGAAAACACACTAGTTGCATCTACCAAGTTTACAATCAAACCAAGTTATAATGCAAACCCTCTTGAACCTAAAAAATAGACAACCAACATGATTGACATAGTTCCATATAATCCTAATCAACTTATCTTATCTAATGCACCAAAGAGATAATTTACACTCTTCCCTAAGTCTCCCACTTCGTTACTCCCATGGATAGTAGATTGTCATCTTATATCTCTCCATCATCCTATAGAGGTTGATATGAATAGACCTATACCCAAAGGATATGATGAAAATGATTATTATGATTATCATGAGGGACCAATACATTATACAAATATATTTTTTACCTTGAAACATAAGATTTAAAACCTTATTGATGACTAAAAGATTACATTTGATGATCTTCCCAAGGAATCTAGTTCACAACCTAGTTATCACCAAAAATAGAAAATATTTACCAATACTTTGTAAGAACATTATAAGAAGGAAACAAAATTACAAATGGAATATAATGCACATCCTTCTTCATCACATTATTATCATCTATTATATGGGATTATTGGTAATTATACATGACATATACCTCATATGGTTTAGAGAACTTCTATTACTTTTGATGTTACTAAGATCAAGAATGATGACTATGATCTTTATTCTTTATTCATTTAATTATTCATTGATTGATAGCCTACACACAGTGTTATGATTGATAATGGTGCAAAAGAAAATGTTTGATTTATGATGTTACTTATGCATTTGGGTTAAACTCACTATGATTTGCATCCTTCTACTAGATCAGTTAGAGCATTTGATAGGACATCCCAAAAGCTCCTTGGATAGATTAACCTACCTTTATAGGTTGGTCCTGCACATGTGGTTACTACCATTTTAGTTATTCCTTCCATAGGAATCTTTGATATGTTATCAGGAAGACCTTGGATCTATATACTTCAAGTAGTACCTTATATAGTACATGGGTTTGTTAAATACATTCATACCAATTGGGTAATTAAAATTTTTACAATCCCATATGAGCATCCTCTTGAATAATAAAAACTTATACCCAAGCAACTAGCTATCAAACATACTAAGTTTAATCCATTGTAAAGGGGTAAGCTTTAGGTAATCCCCTTTACTCAATGGCCAGTACTTGAGAGATCATTACATAATAGACATTTAATATATTCCACATAATCCCCAACTTCTATTACGCACCATATTTAGACATCCATATCACCTAAACATGTTTCTACTATTGTTATTCCAAATAAACCACAAAGCACATAGAGATGGGTTCCATAAACCCCTATTCCTTTTATTTCTAATTTATGACCACATAGTCTTATTATACATACACATAGCATCACAAAAACTAGAGTGATAGATATTTCACCTATAAATACTCCTTTATAGTACCAAAAATTCCTTACAATAGGTTTTGAGTGTGGAGATACCTATGACCATCCATTGGACAAGAACATATGGTAGTCTCTTCACATATTCAAAAAATACCAAGAAAATAAAAAAAACATTTAAAAATTAAAAAACATTTTTATCACCTACATACTCTATTAGCTATTTGGCATCTATGTGTTAGTTCCATGTTAATGGATGGAATATTAGTTACTTCTACATACACATGTGTTTCACACTTATACACAAGTGTGATATATGCATACATAGATACATGATCTATTATTATTTTAGATGTTGGGCCTTCTCTATACTCATGTCATATGGACATTGGGGGAATACACCTTTATGATCATGATAATTTTAAGTTATATTATTCTATGGTCACTCTACATTATAATATTTTGAGCTCATATATGTACCTACACATGCTTTTATCCATGATTATATCCTTCATAAGGTACTTGATATATTATGCACTTGATGTTTTTTTCTAATACATTAGATCCATGGACTACTATGATATGTTTATGATGGTTTCTTATGGTTTCCTTTATGCACTTCTTTGAGTGTCTTACTTTGTTATTGTTTTTCTTATTCGAGCATTTGAAGTTGCTTCTTTATTTAAGGTCCCCATGCCTTTGTATACTTTCTTTGAAATTTGAATGTCATTGTTTATTGTATGAAAATTCAAATATGTCATTAGTGATTTTATGGACACTTGACTAAGTAATGTCCATTAGATTATGTGGCATTTGAATATTCCCCTTGTTTGTGGTCTCCTTAGACCATTGCCTTTTTATTTACTTTTGAGTGATCTTATGTGTTTGCTTGATTTTCTTGTCTAGTTTGTACTATTATTATATAGATGTTTTCATTATATTTATCATGCATCTTAGGCCTTAATGTGATCACATTGTTCTATGTGTTTCAATGCTACATTAACCTAGACATGTTCTTTTATATATTGCATGGTTATATTTATAGATTATATAGTTGTCTTATCCTTTTAAGGTGAGGAAACTATTAGTTTTATTCTTCCATACCCTAAAATGGGGGCATGTCATAGAGGCATGTTCTCCACATTTGGTAAACTTTTTAAATTTAGTGGGGGCATGTCATATAGGCATGGCTTCCACATATTCACAATTTTTAGATTTAGAGGGGGCACACTTTGGAAGCATGTTATCCATACTTATTTGTATTTGACACTTATATTATTTTTAAGATTTAAATGGGGCATGTTATATAGGCATGGCTTCCACACATTCATAGTTTTTAGATTCAGTGAGGGCATGCTTTGGTAGCATGACTCTCCACACTTATTCAGTATTTGACACACCTAGATTTAGTGGGGGCATGTTTTGGAAACATGTCCTCCATATTGACACTTATTTCAATTTTCAAATTTATCTATATATATTGGGGGCATGCTTTGGAATCATGTTCTCCACACTTACATAGTTTTTTAATTATCCAAAGGATACAATAATATAATTCAGATTCACATTTGTGAAAAAAATATATACATTAGTACCATTGTTGTACATATTTTTAGCATGAGACACATCTAAGGTGCATATGCTATGTAATGTGCACCTAATATTACAAAATATAGATTAGTTTTAAATTTTAAAACACTCTCAAGGACTATCATCACCTGCCAAGATGTACTTTTATGGATCCAATCTACTATAGTAATTGGTTCAGTTTTGGTATGGTTGAGGTAATTTAATAACTTAATCTTGCCAATTTTTTAGGTTGGAATTGATTATATCATCCAACCTTACCAATTTGATAGTATGAGTTGACATTTTTAACTCATGCTCACTAGGTTATAAGTATGATTGGGTTATACAATTGAGCTAATCTTAATTACTAGGTGGTAACTCACCTTTTCTCCAAGGTTGGGGGTATCTACCTCTAATATCTCTTTCTCTCTATCTACTTGGATATATGCACTTTCTATATTTATACATATTTTTCCTAATCTTAGTTTTAGATTCTTACAATGATATATCTTTCAAATCAACTTACCAATAGGCAAGATGATTACATCGATACACATGTGTACTCCTAAACCTTATTCTTTCAATTTATATCTTTTAAATACTTTCACTTTTAGATTAAATGCACTAATTATGTATTGTAACATTATCTTGGTTGTAGTTCAATCATCAAAAAATCACTCAATTTAAACTCAAATATAGGTAAGGTATGTTATACACACCCAAGTATGCATTTCTTCTCATTTAAACCAATAATTAAATTACTAAATTAAAGGGAGGGAAATATAGGTGATATTTATGGATTATATAGCACCTCAGTCTTATACACTTGCCCAAATCAGACCTTGGTTATTCCTCTTAATTATGGACCTTTCCCACTTTTAGAAGCCTCAAATTTGCTCTAGCTTATGCCCTTTATCCTATATCTTGGTCCAACCAGTCTTATGTTAATGACCCAAACCTGTTGTCTTTCCCATAATGAGTAAAACCTACTTATATTCCACTTGTATAAGTTTTGAGACTGAACCTACTTTCTTATTCCCTAAACACTAGCATCCTAGATAGACACCTACATTAATGTATGTGTCCTACACTGACATAAGTGTATAATGCCCTAAAGTCATCTAATTTACATACAAAACATATCCTAATGGTCATCCTAAGTGATTTAATGTGATTTTCTTATCCAAAGGTATTAATATAAATACAAAATAAACCCTCATTCATTCTTCAACTAACATAACCCAAAAACACCTAAGGCAACTTATCAAGGAATTAAATCAAACACTCAATAAAGCCAAGATTCAATATTTTCTCCTATTTCCATATTAGTAATACGGATAACACATACATAGTCTAAATATTACAAGCTAGGTCATTGTTGTACTTTGCACATATTGCATGATTCACACATAATCCAACATGTAAGGGAGAAATACATTAGTCTGAGGCCTTCTTCAGAGTATTAGATATGTAGGTATCACTCATTGATAGAGGGATCTTTATGGCTAGCTTGACACTATGTGTCCACTAACCCATTTTTCCCCAAGATCACTATGAAGATGAAGAACTAGGGTTTTATAATTTTATGAGTGAAAATCCATGAACCATATTTGAATACATAAAAGCAATAGAGAAGTCAAACCCATAATCTTCTAGGTGGTTACATCCTTTTCCAACAAGTATTCCATATAGGACACCTACATCAAGTTCAAATAATAGTGTCTATGCAACCATCCAAAGTTGACATTAGTATCCATAGTTCTAGAAATAACCAATCCATAATATAATGATTGTTTCAAAATCCTCTTCTAGTCTACTTACTATCTATTCCAAATTTAGAACTATGTCAGCATCAAAACCATCTAATTATATTATTTCTTTGTTATTTCCATACCTAACATAGTTTTACTTACTACTTAGCTTGTCTTAGTTTAATAAATTCAACATATGTTATATATGAGTTTATCATCTAATGTGGATACTATAGAGATAGTTTATCACATTTTTATCTTAATCTATCTCTATCCTCTTTAACCTTGGATAACCCAAATCTATAAAATTTAAGGTTAAATATAAGTTTAACCCAATATTTATATAATATTCTATAGTATTTCAAATGCAAGGCTAGTCCAGTGGATCCATTATAAGTGATAGAGGGAACTATGACACTCATGTAAATGTTTACAATTTGAGGAACTAGAGGTTTATTTTGTATTGTTTAATAGCATTATTAAGAAGTGGAGGTTGTGGTATAAGATTACCATGTGCATCTCTAAGGGGGATGGGGGCATTAGGATTTTTCATCCCCCATTGAGTAAGTTGAGGATGAGTTTGAAAATGCTTTAATTGGTTTCTCATTTACATCATTTAATTAGCACTATTAGTTTGAAAAGTAGCCATTTGATTTAAAGTTTATAATAGAAGTTGATTAGTGTTAATAGTATTTGACTACTGGAAACAACATGGGATGCATTATCATTATGAGAGGCATTAATGATTTTATATGAAATAGTAGTTGTATGAATTTAATTATAGGTGTGAGTATTTTGAGTAGACCCAATAAAGGTCATGCCTAACATGTTTATGGTAATGGTTGACATGGAGGATGAATAGGGCATTGAAGATGAGGATATGTTATCATAAGAAGGCATGAGAGAGGATAAAGGTGTGATATAAGTCATAGAATGACTTGCCCCAAATCTTGTAGCAAATCTAGGTTAAGTTGAATGGGGTTCTCCAACATGAGGTCCCATCATGAGGTTATAAATTACTGTGGGATCCTTACCCTAATGTTGAAGGTTTTAATTGATGAAAAGAATCATTTCATTTGTATACTCAAAATCACTTTCATCCTTTACCATAAATATGAATATAGGATTAAGAGAAGAAGAATGGGGATGAGTTCCATAATTAGTGGTTTAAGTGGTAATATATATCTTGTTAATATTAGGATTATCTACTACATGATATGATAGATGCATCGTAGAGTTTTTATGAGGATTAGTAAGACTCATCATGTTAGTTTGATTTTGTTGTGTGACTTCATTAAATAGATGTTGCATGATGAAAAATAAATTTATCTGGACACTTATTAGAGAAGTGAAAATTTATAATCTAAAAATTAAGTATAATAAGTTGGTCAATTTAGCTGGACTAACAAGAAAATAGAAAAATCTAGAAACTAACTAGATCAACTTTGTTTATATAGTTATAAAAATAGGATGATAGAATAGTATATAGACTGACTAGATCGAGTTGGTAAATATAGTTGAATAAAGGTGAAATATAATAGTCTATAAACTAAAAAAATCATGTTGGTTGATCTAGTTATAAAAATAGGAAAATAAAACAATCTCTAAATTGACTAGATCGATTTGGTTGATCTAGTTGGAAAAATAAGAAAATAGAATATTTTGTAAACTAACTAGATCGAGTTGGTCAAATTAGTTAGAAAAATTAGATGATATAAAATTATAATATATCAAGGTAGTCAATCTATTTTTATAGTCACACTAGATGATTTAGTTTAAAAACATAAATAAAGATAAGCACACAATCAAATGGATCGAGTTGATCAACCTAGTTAAAACACATAGCATATAACTTGTATCAACATTGGTTGATACAATTTAAAATACAACATAGAATAGTTAAAAATAAGTATAAAATATAAAAATTTTAATATTAATACTAATTAATTATCTTAAAATAAGATCAGGAGATTATACTAAAGGTTGTGTTTGATAATGTAGGCTTACAAAAATACTAGATTGTCTATTGGATAGTGATGACCCAATGTTTTAGAACATGAACTATGGAAGAAGTGTCATTCCCATATCCTACTAAATCTAGTTTTAAGGGTAATATATAAGTAATTTATCAGTGCTAAATATTAATCAATGCACCACATAATCAAATGGATGGCAAGATTCCTAAGATTCAATACAAAGGGAAATCCTAAGCATTTATGAAATACCATGAGGTACATGGAAACTAAACAATATGTTTAGATATGTACTATGGATATGAGTATTGAGGTAATCCCCTTACACCATAATATCTATAAATGATTGACAAGGACCGTAAATATAATACCGAGTAGCCCTTCACGATAGCAGCTAAGTAGTCTTAAAACTACTAGTACTTATTTTCTATGAAAAACTAACCAAGATAAATATAAAGGCAAAAAATATTTTTTTTAAATGAAGTTACAATTTCTGAAAGCAAATAACTAATCAACCTACTAAAAATTAAGTGTTTTTATAATTTACTATAAAAATAGAGGTTAATTTCTTTTGCTTGTGTTGAAAAATAAAACACACAAAACAAGATTGAATGAGTTGATCTAGTTGAGTAGAAAATACATAATGAAATCAAGTTGGTTGACTTGGTCTATTTATAAATAGTCCCAAATAAATAAAATCAACCAGGTCAATTTATTTTGATGGTAGAAGATAGACATAAAACTAGATCGAGTAGGTCAATCTAGTTGACTATGTGGGTATAATTTTATAGAACCAAAAATTTGAGGGAAATAGTAGGAATTTGAATTTTAACTAAAAATTAAAAAAATCAATTAGATTAAAATTGATGAAATGGAAATACTAGGCTATTAATAATGAACCTGGAGGATAGAACATGATCAACCAAATTGATTTAGTCATTTTACTAAGAGTGATGAATTGTTGTTTGATTGGGTCATTTAGGTAGGTTTTTGATCTTGTCAAGGTATAAAAAAATGTTATTAGACAAAATTAATTTAGTTTATTTAGTGAGATAAAACTTAAATACATAAATGGAAAAAATCTAGTTGGTAGATTTAGTTAGGATTATAAGATAGGATAAATGACTAGATTAACTAGATTGATCCAATTATCTGAAATTGAAAACCCTATGCATAGAAAACAAAAGAGGATCAATAAGTTTGATCTATTTGAAAACTTACATAGATAAGATCAAACATGATTGACATGATTGATCTAGTTTAAAATATGTACACATAATAGAAAACATGATCAACATGTGCATTCTAGTTTAAAACTTACACACATAAGATAAAATTAGATTGATAGACTCAATCTCGTTGACTGTAATTAAAAAAAAATAGATTTATTCCAGGTTTACCAAAACATATGTAACAAATTAATATGGATCTACAACTTGTTCTACTTAGTGAATTCCAAGCTTAGAGAAGATAATCTTACCAAACAATTCATTACATAGTTATTTATATCAATACATGGCAAATTCAGATCTGCTAAACCTATTCAAGGGATGTCTTACTACACAATACCAAAGGAGAGAGTTCTAAATCTTCTAGGCAACTAATACTATGTAATAACTCTAGCTAGGCCTATAATACATAAAATAAATCTAATATAGTTCTCATTAAATCTTTTGGCATAAAAGACGATAGTTAAACAAACAAAATAAAACATGCAAAAATAACTATACTCAAGTCAATGTAGAGGTAAATTCATCAAGTATTAAATTATTAATCTTATTATCCTATGTAATATATCTCTACCAAATGAAAGAGTAAAAGTTGGGAATATTTACCTTAAATGAACTTGTCCTGCCTTAATATCTCCCTTGGCCAATAGTGCTTTGCAAGAGGTTGTTGTGGCTTTGTAAGGATCACACTATAAAAATCAGCTCTATGTTAAAATACTCTTACTTTACATCCAAGACTTTCCCACAAGACATGATCTTTCCTTCCAAGGAAAAACCCTAAGCAATGACTCCTCAAATGTATAAATACTAGAATTAAGAATCATAATATTGCAAAAATGAATGTTCCTCTCTTGGATTAAAGTGAAGGTGGTATTTATAGATAAGGATTAACCCTAATTCCTCCTAGGAATTTAGCTGACAAGATCAATTGGCTCATTTTTATTAGGTGGGAAAGATAGCTTTTAGGTCTTAAAATAAGTTGGTCAAGTTAACATAATTCTATAATTTACACTCAATCCCTAACAAGATTGACCTAGCTAACATAGTAAGAAAATGAATAATAAGGGTGTTTCCTTAGTTAGGATCTATTTTGGGAAGTAAATTGCTTAAAAGAGTGGATGAATAGGTTTTAATTACCTAGGTAATTGGATAAAATTAAATTTTATTGGTTTTAGGTAATGGTATAGGGACCAACAATATTTCAAAACACCAAAGGTTTGTCCACCCCTTTCTTGGTAGAACCTTTAATGTGTACACTCAAAGAGATTAAAACTTGACAAGTTATTCCAAGATAGAAAGCATTATGAAATGATAAATTTTAAAATATTATGTGTATATAGATTGGTAGGGGGTACATAACTTTCAATTTTTGATTCAATATTAGATGATATATGAATGGCATGAACATCACAGTTGAAGACATGTATTTTGGATAAGGTATTTTGATAATGCATTACATCTAAGACTCATGATTGGGCTTGGGGTATAATGTAGGAATCATCATAACATGGAGAAATAGTGTAGGACTCAACTTTAATAGGGATATCAGTAGTGGATACACCTATGTTACTAAAAGTGCAAAGATATAAGGCTAAAGTATCTTGAAAGAGTTTAGATACCCCATATTTATTACAAGTGAAATCATATTTTGTATAAGAGGATTCAAATACATTACATGGGGGAGGATTGTTAGTAATATCATCAATTAATAAAATAGTGTGATCTCATGGAAGTAGAAAAAGAGGGAGCCATTCTGGTATATAGGGAGGTAATCGAGTGGTATTTCAAATATTTTTCAATTCATTGAGTTTGACATCTTCAACATATACAAGGGTGACATGTAAATCAGAATGCATGTTGATGAATTCATGAAGAGGATGATTATTAATATGAGAAATTATAGGAATGAGTATTCAGCCCACTATCTCAGGACTTCCCTCACCAAGGCAAGATAGGGGCTCGGAGAATGTGGAAGTTTGGGTGATACAATGGTTGGGATCTACTTCATTCTTATATTTTTTACCATTATGGATAAATTTGATGCATTATCTATTATAAGATGCGATGGCTCTCATGTGATGAGTCTATATACATCCTAAAATCATGTTATATGATAAAGGAAGATAACCATATGTTTGGTTCAAATTATTTTGGGTCAAATATTGAGGAAGAGCCAAACCCAACCAAGTAATTTTCAATTATTTTTTATCAAATCCAAAATAAGTTAGGTGAGTTTATTTGAGGCTTTATTTGGAACATTTGATTTGTTAGATTATCCAAAGAGAGGTAACATTAATTCTTAAACATTCATCTACCAATTATTTTTTAATAAAAGTATTATCAATTCTAATTTTAATAAATAGGGTTCGATCATCAAGTTAAAATTTTATTTCATCATCATTCATATCATCTTCAGTGAATTATTTGGTGGGTTTTATGGGAGAAGAAATCATCTCAATAGCATGAAACTCTGTGGGTGGAGGACTATCAAAAGTTAAACTAGGTATCTCAAAATCATTATATGAGTGAGCTTTGATGTCTTACAACTATTACATAAGTAATTTATGATGAATAAGTTTTGACTAATTTTATGAGGGGACTTTTGAAAGTAATAAATTTAACTTTATCAAGAAAAATACAATGATGTTTTGAATAATAATTATCATGAGGTTTACATTGATTATAAATGGTGTGATTAGATGGAATGGAAGAATTAGGTTGAGGTTCCACTTGTGGAGATGGCTCATCACTAGCGGTTGATTCTGAAGATGATGAATAATTAGTTGTATTATCTATAATAAGTTTTTCCTTGGTAGAAGGATTCTTAGGTTTGGTGAAAATATCCTTGTGAGTAGGATTATGATGATAATTGACTTTAGTTATGTTCACATATTGATTATTAGTATAATATTGATAGTAGTTAGCATCAATAACACAAACATTTTCATTTGGATATTATGTATTGGGATCAGAAGAAGATTTTTAGATTTATAATTTGTAGACTTGGAAAATAATCTCTTTTGAGAAGCTTTAATATAATTATTATGTCAATTCTTGATCATAGAATCATGATCAAAATCATCTCCTAACATAAAGTAAATATCAAATTTTGTAAGTGCACAACATGTTTCATGAGAGTGACCAATATTAGTATAGAACCAAAAAAATGGTTAGGATCATGGTGTGAATGAAAGGTCTATATGGAGGTAATAAATTATTCATTTATGACACGTTAAAGGGTGGGTGGGAGCGAGTGTGAATCTTAGATCTATTTTCTCCTATTTTTGTTTAAGGAGGGATAGAGTTAGATTTGGTAATGGTTATTACATTTTGAAGTTTGGAAGGAATTGAGAAGTTTCAAATTGAGTTATGA
Organism: Torreya grandis; assembly: GCA_037957365.1. Lineage (NCBI taxonomy): Eukaryota > Viridiplantae > Streptophyta > Pinopsida > Cupressales > Taxaceae > Torreya > Torreya grandis. The sequence continues at coordinate 96,548 of JARHVA010003507.1, read as the reverse complement.
GAAAATCTTGTCTTTTGGCTTGATAAAAAAGCATTTTCTAAAGTTTGGGGAGATAAAATTTGAACCTTGTATTGAAGAGAAGGTTTAAGGGTAGTGATAAATAGTTTAAAAATATTATCATCACTCATGTTATGATCTACTTTGTGAGCTGAGGATTTCCATCATTTGATGAAGGTATGATCAGATTCATTAATTAATTACTTATCATTAATGAAATGGCTAAGGATATTCTTAGGAAAATCAATGTGCTGAAATTCATTAACTAGAGCATTGACTAAATCTTCTAGTTGTAAAATGGAATGTTGAGGGAGTTGATTAATCCATTCTAAATCATATCCTATAAATATTTTGATAAAAAATTTATTAGTATCAAAGTTATTAGTCTAGACCTATTCCTTGTAAATATTACCAAAATGTTTAAATAAAATAGATATGTCCTTAGTCCCATCATATATGATAATAGGATAAATGTTTCCAATATCCATAGATACAATAAATGGAGCTAACATTTCATTTTGAGTATGTGAAAATTATGATTATGTTGAGGTATGATGATTATAGGTTGACTTTCCATTTTTAGTATATGATTTTTCATTTATAGCACTTAGAAATTGTTAGTTGTTTGCATAACATTCATTTGTTAAACCATTTATGCAATAATTTAAATTATATCAATAGGTGGATTTTGATTATTAGGAGGGGGTGAAGTCCCAATATTTTTTGGAAGGGAATTCCATAGATTAGTGATAAGAGGATTCCATAGAGGGGGGTTTCCAAGGTTAGTATTAATTACTCCAATGCTGAAATAGGAAAGTTGGAAAAAGTACCATTCATGTTATGTGTATAAATGGTATTATCATCAAGGTTTTTGAAGACATAGGAATCATTTAGATCATCACTTTGAGTGATTTGAACCATATTATATTCAATACATCAATAAATTTGTTTGGAGTAGTTGCACCATGAAGTGCAGTCTTCATTGGTAGATAATGTAAGTAAGAAAGAAAAACCCATGTAAAATATGTGTTAAGACAATCAAGAAAGACTATAAGAGGTGAATTAATGATGTTAATTAGATTGGATAAATATTTCATTTTTTATAATATATTAAATATATCAACCCGACACAATATAGTAAATTTTAATAAATTATATCAACTAAAATAGACTAGATGGAGCCTAGTCGATGTATTCAGTAAAAGATAAGTAAAAAAAGTGACGAGAAAATTTATTATATCAGTTGTGTTCAATGTAGTGACATAGGTAGGTAGGTAAGACATAGACTATATTAATATTTTTTTATGTAGTGACAAAGGTAGGAAGGAAAACATAGACTAATCAATCCTGGTTGATGTAGTCAGTAAAGGATAACCAAAAATAATGATCTTAAAATGTATTATATCAACCATTGTTAATGTGGTTACACAGACTAAAAGGTAAGAAAGACTCTATTAAACCTAGTTGATGTATTCAATGTTATACAATTTAATTCTAAGTGGGCTTAATTGACCCTTAGCTTTGGTATTAATTAAATAAACAATAATATATTATTTATTACCAAGGGGTGGAAACCTCGTGATAATAAATAATAGAGTTATAATTATTTAATTATTACCAAATTTTAATTAAATTGTTTTATCAATATGGATGGACCCGTTACTTTTATAATGGTCACCTCCCTTGGTATTACATTGTAAATAGGGTTTTACCCCTATTGTGAAACCAACCCATGATATGAAATTATTGGTCATATTCAATCTAAGGATTTTGTGAAATGTTATCTGAGAAGAAGTGAGAGGTTGAAAATTTGTATTGGGTACAGAGTTGGGTTTCTCAATTATTTGAATAATCATCATTAGTGGGTTTTTTTACCTCTTTGAGGTTTTCCCATAGTAAATTCTTGTGTTGTGTACATTAATATGTGATCTATATTATGTGTTTTGCTTATTAAATTCATACCTAGATTCATCATGTGCATTTTTATATATATTATCTATCAATTCTTTCATGGAATCATAGAAAGCAGGGTGGATTTAATTGGCAAGTATATCACATTTCATCATTTAATTGAAATTAATTTTTTTAACCCTAAGGAGGTGGTGTACGACCTTGTAAATAAATAATTCGGTTAGAATTATATTTTGCTTCATTATTGCTATTGTGGAGTCAAATCTCCTCTTACAATTTTCATTCAAGTTGTCCAAAACTCCATTCAAGCAATCAATTTTTTTTTAGATGATTTGTCTTGTTTGGGCATGGTTGTATGGAACTAAGGGAAGTTAAAAATTCAATAAAGTCATTTTTTAAATATTTAACTCTTGGATCTCTCTCTTAAGGGGTCAAATATCTTTATTTTGGTCTACAATCACTCCAACACCTACTTAAGATTCAAATCTCTATTTTTTTAATATATTTTTCTACCATAAATGCCATTGTAAGACCTTGTGGCATTGGAAAAATTCAAAAAATGTTCTTGGCTTCAAAATTAGTTTTTTAAGGTTCTTGTTACATTATTGTAAAGTTTCAAGGCCTATTACAAATATTTATACCTTGAGAGGGTCATTCTAAGATCCAAAAAAAATGTCTCCGCATGTGGCACCCTTGTATTACCTATAAATTCAAACAATAATTTTTGGTCATTAAAATTCAATTTTGAAAGCTTGATTCACTTTGTGACAAGATTCCAAGAAGGTTGGCAAATTTTCATGTGGTTTGGTGGTCTATTCAAGCTATTGTATGCACTGCTGCATCTACAGGAGTGTCATATATCATGTTACAGGTATATAAATATTTTTACATAGTTGTTGAAAGTATTTTTTAAATCTTTGATTTATTAAAATTCTTTATTTTCATGCAAAATGGCATGAACCCCACTTTTTATTTTAAAAGTTTTTTTACCCAAAAAGTAACATTAAAAAAATATATAATAAAAATATTTATATATATATATATATTAAAATCAATTAGAAAAGAGTTAAAAATAAATTAGTGCATGCTAAATTTAAACTAAACTTATAGATGAGTGGAAGTTATTATTGTACTAAATGCTTATAATTTGGGAGGTCATGTGTTCAAAACCCATAAAATCAACTTTTTATTTTTGAATTTGATCTAATTTAATTTAATTGAAACTCCATTTTTGATTTGCATTCCAACTTCTTACATGTTAAAAATCTAATTTAACTTGTCAACTTTTGTTTAACTTTCAAGCTATTAAATGTTTTGACAAGCATAGTCATGTAACTAGTCGATCCTTAGGTTTTGAAACCTTCCAAAAACATATATGTGGTCTATTTTGTATTTTTAAACTTATTCCTATTACTTTTATAACTTTTTTAATAATAGTGTCTAGGTGGTCATTCTGAGTATGACTCTTTTGACACCTAATTTTATGCAATTCTAAATCAGTTTTTTGCATTGTTTTGTTAGAGCTACAATCACTGAGAGGGTGGGTGAATCAGTGAACCCAGATATTTCAATTTTAATCCTTTAAAAATATTGAACAATCAACATTATCAACTTGATCAAGCAACATTAACAAGAGGTCTCATTTATTCAATGCATATACAAGATCAAACACACAACAAAGTTTTTATGGGAAACCCTCATGGGGAATAAAACCCACTCTCGAGCCTATAACACATGGACTAATTATCTTATAATAGATTTAAAAAAAGAGACTGGTCAAGTCCTTTAGACTAGAAACCTTGATCAAGTCCTCCTAACCAAAGGCCTTTAGTGAAACACCAATTTCACAAGGAGCAATTGCCCCTAAGGAAGATCAGGTCCTTTAGACCCTCCTTTGAAGTGAACACCTCCACCTTAGAACTGATTTATTCAACACCTAATGATGTATCTCTTACTTTCTAACCCCTGCACAAACTTCCTCTCTATCTCATACAAGCCTCTCACATAGGCATGTCACAATCTCTCTCCTTTACTCAAACTATCCTCATATGCACACTTAGACCTCTTCACATATCCCAAAAATACAAGATCACTATTATAACATCATAAACATGATATATAGGTCATACACATATTCAAAAAACTATTCTTCTCATTAACCCATCCAAAAAGCACACTATCTATCCTCTCTTCTCCGCTTCAACACATACTCACACACAAGCCTTGCACCAGTCTCTCTCAAGTCTTGAAATCATCATATTTAATTTTAATATTTATATATAATTCATTATTATCAACACCTTGGTCAGCCATTATTCATTCCTTAACCCTTAATGCATCTTACATGGGTCACACTTAAGCATAACTCTCTTTTAAATAATCCAAAGTCACCTTTTAGGTCTTATGATGACCCATTCACCTATTTGACACTTATCTAAGAAAATTAAGAACACAAAAACACTTTAAAATACATGGTTCCACTCCTTATTTCCCCTTATCCATCCTCAAATGATCATATTCAACTTTGCTAACTTTTACATATGCTCAAATAACTCAATCACTGACCTGGTGTATAAGAACATCATGAATGAATACACAATCAACTTTTTAAGCACTTTTCATACTACATAAGAATGTTCAAACCTTTATAATGCACAAAAATTTTCCTAATGTAGTCTACAACACTCCCAAATATCTAAGTCATCATGATACATTGAAACAACATCAACATAAGCTCAAACACCCTTCTCGGGTTCTTAACAAACGAATGTTGAACACATAGTCAAATTTGAACCATCATAAAATTTTAATTTACACACTTTCAAATATTCAAATTTATATTTCCAAGTGTACCTTGGAGTCTTATACAAGTTTAATTTTTCCACCATGAGTAAATTCTACCTATATCAAAAGTTATAGCCAAAATATAGAGCATTAGTTTTTCCTTTGTTAAATTCAAATATTCAAATACAAACAGTCATAGTTAAACCTTGATTATTTTGCTCACATCTCATGTCCTTGATACATAAAACAATCATGAACCACTGATCTAATTTTAATTAACTCAACCTTTACCTTTCAGCACTCATCATTGTATCTTCATCTTGACTATTTGACTTAATGCACTTTGTCGATCTCCTGTGTGTAGCTTGGTCTTTAACTATTTTAAACATTGGACACCTTGAAAATATCTCACTCAATGAACACCATTGATATCTATATATAAAAACACCCACCTAAAATTATATCTTGTAAGAGGCTTGATCTTTATCTCTGTTTGATGTTAAACTTCAAAAACTTGTCCTCATCTTGCTACTTCTTGACACCTTAGAACAAACACACTCCATTGATCCTTTTATAAGGAGATCGATCTTTAACTTCATTAACCAACGAACCCTTTGACTCATTTGCATTACTATTAACCATATATCTGTGTCTGTGTGTGTGTGTGTGTGTGTGTGTGTGTGTGTGTGTGTGTGTGTGTGTGTGTGTGTGTGTGTGTGTGTGTGTGTGTGTGTGTGTGTGTGTGTGTGTGTGTGTGTGTATGAAATACCATTAACCATTGGATCTTCATCGAGTTATGGTCTTTAACATCATGCAAAAATACTAAGTATGGGGACCATTTCTTATCTGCCTAAAAGGTCAACTTTGGACCTTAATAACTTGTATTGCACTTAGATGCATGATCTAAAATTTGGACCATATGATCTTCTAGTAGAATCCAACCATGTGTCAAACTAATCCTAAAACCTTTGCACATGTTATATATAACTCTATTAATCTGCTCACTCATATTTTTCTACCACAGAGCCAACTATGCCAAGAATTTATCTGGAAGGCCAATTTTGCACATGCATATATTTCGATGCACTTCATCACATGATCTAAAATTTAGAGAAAATAAAATAGGAACAAAAATAAACAAACCCATATCATCATTTTCTCCTTACATATTAACATGTATGAAATATAACAACATCAAAAATCCTACTCATCATTTCTTGCTACATTACAAATTTAGCTAAGTATGGGAAAACACTATCAAATTATCTAAGATCCCAAATTTGCACTTGCATATCTTATGTTTAACTTCATCACATGACCTTAAATTTATCTCATAGTAACTAGGCATAAATTTGATCACAACCATATAACCAACTCCTCCTAACTCATCCATATGTGGTAATGGTGATGTCAGAAAACTACCTACTCTAATTTTTTACCACTAGACCCAAAATATCTAGATGAAAACAATGATCAAATAGATGAAATATACTCATGCACACAAGCACTCAAATCATTCTTAAATTCTTACAGGATCTCTTTCACATTCTCAAATCACCATACTCATCCTTGAACATCTCTAACCATGCCAAAACTAAAGTTTAACAAGCCTCCTTCAAGAATACTAGTACAAACACATTACACACTTTGTCATTGTTACTTAGACTATCAAGGAACTTTATCCACTCACTAGGATAAGTCCATGACATCATTTACAATTCTCCAACAATCTCCCCCTTTATCATTGATGTCAACACCCATTGATATATAACTCACCTTTCTTCTCTCTCTTCAATCACTCTCACAATAGGAACTTTTTCCCCCTTTGACACTGAAAAAGTGGGCACCAAATAATCCTAAGGACATAAAAATAATACCAATAGGAGAGGACCATCTTATAAATATGATACAAACCCCCCTTACCTTGAGCCTACCTCTTCTTGCCTTAACAACTTCCTCTTACTCTATGCCAACACTCACTTCAACCAAACACTGCAACCAATGAATAAAGAACACAAAAAAGTACTAAAATTTGATGGAACTTACAAATAAACATCTAATATGGAATCTCCCTAAGACCTTTTAGCCATTGCATATCTTGAGCATCTTCAGATCTCCACACACTATGAAGAACCACCATATAGACTTAATAGCCTCTTCTCTCAAACCACCTCAAGGACCATCAATAGAACTTCATGCCACTAACAAATTAGGAAACATGCACTAAACCAGACTGAGAACTCACCTTGAAATACTCATACCTTGATCTTTTGGATAAACTAAATAAGAACATCAAATCTTCATAGTAGGTCAGTCTAGACTCCTTGTAGCCTTACTTGGAACTTGTAAATCCCACAAATTTCATTAGACACATCATTAAGACTTGAATTTTTATATTTGGAGTATTATCATTTTCCCCCTTAAACACACAAAATTTCAAAACCTATATCATCCTTTTTAACATACTTCCTTCACAAACCTACTACATAATTAGGCCTCCTATTTGATTAAAAACTTGAATAACTTGTGAAACACAAACCTTAAATTCTCTATGAATCTTTATTTGATAACCCATTTGTCCCATTAAACATATTAATCATTATCAAACCTAAAATCACAAGGAAAACCACTTTTCTAGCAGAGCCCAAAAACCCTAGAATCTCAAAACAAATAAAGTCAACAAACCTCCTTCTAGTCAACATCCACCTCTAAAACTTCTTGTACACCTAAATATAACCATTAAAAAAATTTGGACAAAGATTTTATATTCCAAATATTTTGTAACCCATACATTCTATAACTCATTTTAGGACCTGCATACTCTTAATCATAAACTCAGAAACCTGAGAGCAAACAAAAAATCTCCAATTTGACTTCAACATACCTTCAGACCACAAACCCACCTGAAGCATGATATAATAAGGTCAAAAAACCTTTCTATGTAAAAATATCATCTTGACTTGTCACAAATCCTTTTTTTCCACTTGAAAAACCTTTAATTTGACCCAATAGACTGACCATATACAGTTATGACATCACTCTGACATCACCACATCATATCTTCCACTTGGACATACCTACTCCAACTAAAAAAAATCATCTCTAGACTTCTAGGATCATCTAAAGAACACCACAAAAACATTTGCTTCTCCACTAAAATGAGTCTCTTAAGAAGCATAAATAGAGACATCCTTTCCACCATAATGCTTTAAAACAAAGTGAAGTCAAGAGTGGCCCACATCTCCTCAATAACCACTGGAATCCTCTTACAGTTATAATATTTATTATTTTTTTTATTGTTCTTATTCTAAATTATGATAGTTGATTCCTTTTCTAAATCACTCTCTTTTTTTATGATTAGATTGATAGTACATGGAGATAATATAGATTCATGACATACCTTTTCATCTGTATAATCTTCCTTGCAGCTTAGAACCTCATCACTAGGTATAGACAATTGATGTTCTTTGAATGAAACTTGCTCATAAATAGTATGATATTCACTTGGATCCATACTCACTTTAGAACTAGCCTCAACCAGCACCTTGTTCTTCTCCTTGCGCTTAGTCTCTTCATTCTCAACATGAGCAAACAATGAGAGACCTTGGCACTCTTTAACTTCTGAAGAATTCTCCACCATATAAAATAGATTACTTAGACCAAGATATCCATCATGACTCATACTTACCACCCATGTTTTCCATGATTTAACTTTCCCTCTTCCTTACACTCTAGGAGCTTGATTAAACTTATTATGTCTTGTAGACCCTTGCTTGCAGAATCTAGCAATGTGACCTCTCTGTTCATAGTTATAGCAAACCATACTCCTTGATGAAAACTCAAATTATCCTACCTAATATGAACAAAATCTTGAAAAGTGTCCTACATCATAGCAATTGAGATAAACTATTCCTTTTTTAGAATACTCACCTTGTCTTACCTTATTTCAATAATGTTTAGCAAAGTGTCCCTTATCAAGATAGTTGAAACACTCAACCTTGTTCACACCTTTTAACTAATGACCCTCATCATAGTTCCATGAAAACTCATTTCTAATAGGTATCTTGTAGTCTATAACTCTATGCCTAGACTGATTACACATATATCAATATCATTGAAATTTACATACATCATAGCATTTGGTTGTTTGATCTAATTTGTCTTCATTTTTCCATCACCTTCATTCCTTGTCTAATGATTTGTCTTTAAATTATGGTTTTCCTTGTTCACATTAGTCTTCTTCTTTGTATCTAAGACCAGTCTAATCACTTTCATGCTTTTGACCACTCAAAATATTGTCTATATCACTTGAGTTATTTTTAAACTTCACAAATGACTTCACCTTACTAAATGTCTTCTCTAACTTATATTTCAATGACTCATTTTCAATTACATACCTTGAACATTCATCTAAATTAGCTTTCAGACTTGTAGATAATATTTCCAATTGACAACTAAGATGCTTGACCATATCCTCATGTTCCTTGGCATCTTTATTCATTATTGCCTCAAATATACTAAATTTCTTCTCATAGTCTTTGAGTTGAGACTTCATCTTCTTGTTAATCTTCTTCTCAATCTTCAATTTTTCAAGAGCATTTATCAATGCAATCTCATAGTCCACCTCATCTTCATCATCATCTAAATAACTAAAAGTAGACTCCTTTTGATGTGATCAACTACCTTCCTCAACCATGAAGAGGGATTCATCTTCATTAGTACCATCATCTTCATGATCATACTCTGAGTCACTAACTTCACTCTCATCTAATGAGATTCGATCTTATTTGGTGTAAAAACTCTTCGTGTCCTTGAAGTACTTGTTCTTGTCAAACCTTCTGAATCCCTTTTTACTTTTATTAGACCTGAATGATCTCTTACCATCATCATGACCTTGATCATGCTCTTTATCATCATTTTTATTATACTTATGAGAAAATTTATTAGTAAAATTTCCTACCTCTCCACAATTGAAACATTTGAGCAGTAGTTTAATATTATACTTACCTAAATCTAATTTAAGTTTCCTTGAAATCAAAGCAATTAGTTCATCTTAATCCATGTCATAAATGTCATCCTCCTTGGGTTTCTTAACTTGGAACTTCTTCTTTGTCTTTATTTTAGTCTTGAAAGTTTCTTCCTTCTTTGGTGGTATATCATCATTTACTCTCATATCATAGGCATTAAAGGTATCATGCAATTGATCCATCTTCAACTATGTAAAATCATGAATTTCTTCTGTAGTAGATACTTTTGGATCAAACTTGAGGGATAGAGACTTTAATACCGTTTGAACTACAATAGCCTATTTAGGGTTCTCTCCAAGACCTCTAATGATGTGCACAATCTCATCAACTCTCTATAGAAAGGATGCCATAGATTCTTCTTCCTTCATCTTGAGACTTTCAAATTACCTTTTGTGAGTCTATAACTTAGCAAGATTGACCTTTGAATCTCCTTCATAAATGATCTACATTTTCTCCAATATCTCTTTAGCATATTTACAATGGATTACCTTGGTGAACTCAGTCTATGTAAGACCACAAGTGATGGCATCCATATCCTTATAATTATTCTCAAATAGCTTCTTGTCTACAAAACTAGATGGAGGAATAGGAACAACATAACTATCCAAAAAATATTTCCATACATCAAAATCTAAGGACATAATGTATGTCCTCATCCTTACCCTCCAAAAATCATAATTGGATCCATTGAACATCAGTGCTTGCCTAGTAGATAAACCTCCTTGATGACTACCCATATTGTACCTTTGATCACCTTCAAGTTGCCAAGCCTTTACTAAAGGACATGATCTGATACCAGTTATTAGAGGTACAATCACTGGGGGTGAATCAGTGAGCCCATATATTTTAATTTCAATCCTTTAAAACTATTGAATAATAAACATATATCAATTTGATCAACAAACATTAGAAAGAGAGCTTATTTATTCAATGCATACGAAAAATCAAACACATAATACATAGTTCCTATGGGAAACCCTCATTAGAAATAAAACCCATTATCAATCTTATAACACATGGACTACTTATCCTATAAGATATTATAAACAAGATACTAGTCAAGTCCTTTAGACTAGAAACCTTGATCAAGTCCTCCTAACTAAAGGCCTTTAGTGAAAAACCTATTTCACAAAGAGAAACTACCCCTAAGGAAAATCAAGTCCTTTAAACTCTCCTTTGAAATGAAAACTTTCACCTTAGAACTAATGCCTACAATACCTAATGATGTATCTCATACTTTCTAACCTTACACAAACTTCCTATTTATCTCATACAGGCCTCTCACATAGGCATGTCATAATCTCTCTCCTTCTTCACTCAAACTATCCTCATATGCACACTCAAACCTCTTTACATATACTCAAACTATAAGAGCACTATTTTGACATTAGAAACATGACCTATAAGTCATAAACATAGTTAAAAAACTATTCTTCCCATTAACTCATCCAATAGACACACTACATATTCTCTCTTCTTCACTTCAATGCATACTCCTCACACACAAGCATTGTACCAGTCTCTCTCAAGTCTCAAAATCATCATCTTTTATTTCATTATTTATAGATAATTCATGATTATCAACACTTTATTTGGCCATTAATCATTCCTTAACCCTTAATTAATATTACATGGGTCACATTCAATCATAAATCTCTTTCAAATAAGCCAAAGTCACCTTTTAGGTCCTATGATGACCCATTCACCTCTTTGACACTTATCTAAGCAAACTAGGAACATATGAACACTCTAAAATACACTATTCCACTCCTTATGTCCCCTTAGACATCCTAAAATTATCACATTCAAATTTTCTCAGTTCTACATATGCTCAAACAACTAAAACACTAACCTAGTGTACATGAACATCATGAACGAATACATAATCAACTTCTTAAGCATTGTTCATATAGTCAACTTATTAAGCATTATTCATTCTATCAACTTATTAAGCATTGTTCATACTACATAAAAATGTTCAAACATTCATAATGCACATATATTGTCCTCATGGAGTCTAAAACACTCCCAAATATCTAATTCATCATGAGACATCGAAACAATATTAACACAAGCTTAAAAACCCTTCCCAAGTTCTTAACAAACAAATGTTGAATAAATAATCAAGTTTGAACCATCATAAATTTAACTATACACAATTTTATATATTCAAATTTATATTTCTAGTTGTGCCTTGGATTCTTATACAAGTTTTATTTTTACACCATGAGTAAATTCTTCCTGTATCAAAAGTTATAGCCAAAATATATAACACTAGTTTTTCCTTTCTTAAATTCAAATATTCAAATGCAAATGATTATAGTTAAACCTTGGTCATTTTGCTCGCATCTCGTGTCCTTGTTAATTAGATTAATAATTTACCATTGATCTAATTATAAGTAACTCTACCTTTACCTTTTATTACTCATCATGGGATCTTCATCTTGACTATTTGCCTTATTGCACTCTGTCAATCTCCTATACATAGCTCAATCTTTAACTATGTTAAACATTGGACACCTTGAAAACATCTCGCTCAATGTGCACCATTGATCTATATCTTTATGAATACCCACTCAATGTTATATCTTATAATAGGCTTGATATTTATCTTTTCTTGAGGTGAAACTTCGAACACTTGTCCTCATCTTGTTGCTTCCTAACACCTTGGAACAAACATGCTCCATTGATCCTTTTGTAAGGAGATTGATCTTTAACTTTGTTAACCAATGAACCCTTTGAATCATTTGACTTAATACACACTATATATATATATATTTAGCAAATCCTATGAACCATTGGATCTCCATTGAGTCCTGATCTTTAACATCATGTAAAAATGACTATGGGGACCATTGCTTATTTATTTGGAAGGCCAACTTTGGACCTTAATAAATTTTGTCATGCTTAGATTCATGATTTTAAATTTAGACCATATGGTCTCCTCCCATAGTATAATCCAACCATATGTCAAACTACTCCTAAAACCTTTGTATATGCAATAAATAACTCTATTAATCCACTCACTCAAATCTTTCTGCCATAGAGCCAACTATGAAAAGAATTTATCTAAAAGGCCAATTTTGCACATGAATATCTTTTGATGCAATTCATTGCATAATCTAAAATTTAGAAAAAATCAATTAAAAACAAAATTTAACAAACCCATATGATCATTTTCTCCTCTCACCTTAACACGTGTGAAATATAATAACATCAAAAAGCTTACTTATCTTTTCTTGCCATATTGTAAATTTGGCTAAGTATGGGAAAACACTATCAAATTGCCTAGGAGCCCAAATTTTCACTTGTATATCTTATTTTGAACTTCATTTAATGAACTAAAATTGATCTCATAGTAACTATTCATAAATTTGATCATAACCATATAACCAACTCCCTTTTACTCATCCACATGTGGCAATGGTGATGTCATCAAACTACCTACTCAAATTTTCTACCACTAGACCCAAACTGTCTAGATGAAAACAATGATCAACTATATGAAATACACTCATGCATACAAGCACTCAAATTATTCTTGACTTCTGACAGGACCCCTTGCACATTATCAAATTACCATACTCATCCCTGAACATCTCTAACCATGTTAAAACTAAAGATCAACTAAGCCTCCTTAAAGCATATTAGGACAAACACATTTCACAATTTGTCATTGTTACTTACACTATCAAGGCATTATCCACTCACTAGGACACCTTGATGACATTATTGACAATTTTCCAACATGTTTAACATATAAATTGTGTAATTAAGCATAGTTGCACTTATGATTTAATTTATTTTACAATCAAAGTAAAAAAACTCATTAAAAAAGTTATTTTTATTAAAATTATTCCTTCATTAGTATATTTTTGTGACACCCTATTTTGTAGTAATATCTGGTTATTTTTTGCTTTGTCTAACATTCAATTGAACAATTATTATGTGTTTGCATTTTCAAATTTATTTTAGTATCAAATTAAGTTAAAATTCACATTTAAAAGGTTTCATTTTAAGCATTTGTTTGTTGTCCTATTTAAATGTAATTTATGGCTTCACCTCATTTTTTATTAGATGATAAATCAAATAAAATATATAGATATTATTATTATTTTCAATTTAGTTACCATTGAAATACATTATATGTATAACATCATTCTTACTTTGACAAAATGATCATGATTTCATTATTGCATTGGTAAAAATATTATACCTAGTGAGTTTAGATCTTTTATGTTTCAATTGCTTATATACTTTCATTTGATTGTTTATGCTAACATCCTTATTTGCTTCATTTGATAATAAGATATGTTAAGAAATTCAAAGTGTAAATAGATTTTGTATTATTAGATCTTCATAATTTACTGTACTAAGCATTTTATTCATACATCTCTAAACTTATTTATTTCAGTCTCATATCTATTTGATTGGATGATGGCATTTCATGCTAAAATTATCCATATTTGATGTATGATATTTTATACCTTTATATTTTGTTGAAGCATATTAAACTTGAATATTTTTTTGATAAAACTCAAATGATAAAATGAGTTATTACTAATAAGATATCTAATGTTTGGTTACACTTAGTATCATATTATTAGTAACTTATTGTATGTGTATCACATGACAGTTGGAGACGCTCATCTTGTTAATATTGGAGACATCCAATAATGAATTGCATATAAAAAATTAATGTTTTTTCACACCTTTATCCTTCTCCCAAACTATTTAATAAGTATTTATGTATTTAATAGATTTCTATTTCAATTAATTCTCTCCCAAAATCATGAGAATCGTCTTCATTCAAACATGGTTTCAACTTTTCCAAGACACAAAATACACTACATTTTCTATTTAAACACTTTTAAATATAAAATTAATGGCCCTCATACCCTTCTTATAAAGCATATTCAAGCAAATTTATAGATGAATTAGGAGTTTGTATCACCCCACATTTTTGTAACATCATCTCACTAAATTTATAATCAAACTAGTGAACTTGTTTTCTTGAAAAATGGCATGATTGTTTTAAAATGTGTTTTACCATATAAAAACATATGTCATATTTTTATGTATTTGGTTATTGTGATGCTAACCATATTATGCTATCATGATTTTTTTTGGATGTGTTTAAGTTTTGTGTAGGTGCACAACACCAAAGAACTAACATTGTAGTTCATGTGCATTATATCCAAGGAAAGGTCCTCAATGGTGATATAGATCTACAGTTTGATCCTACTGATTAATTAGTGGTAGATATCTTCATAAATCCACTTGGTGTTACCAAGTTTTGGTAGTTTCATGTAATGTCGAGTCTCTCAAAGTTTCCATTGAGGGGGAGTGTGTATGAAAATACCACTTCTTAATGTCCATGTGTTTCTTCTTCTTCTCTATACTTCTTCTCAATTGTAAATCTTTATAAACTTCATGTGGAAGTTATGTTAATGTAAACTTCATGTGGAAGTTTTACTTTTGTACCCTATACATTAAAACCATAATTTATAATGGAGATATTTATGTTATAAAAGGCTCCAAATATGCTTAGATGATTATTCAAGAGAAATTATGAGATGTAATCTCAAGATCATGCTAGCCTAAAATTACTTTTGAGTAGTTTATGGATTATAATTCTTTTTGTTTCAAAAAGTGATGTTTGGCATAGTGAAGGTTTTTAAATCTTTCAATTGTGTACATAGTATAATTCCTTTTTTAAAGGTGACTAACATTTATCCCCACTTAGCATTAAGGGGGAGTATTAGAGAATTTAATTCTAAGTGGTCTTAATTGACCCTTAGCTTTGGTATCAATTAAATAAACAATAATATATTATTTATTTTGAGGAGGTAGAAACCTCGTGATAATAAATAATAAAGTTATAATTATTTAATTATTACCAAATTTTAATTACATTATTTTATTAGGATGGATGGACCCATTACTTTTACAATGGTCACCTCCCTTGATATTTCATTATAAATATGATTTTACTCCTATTGTGAAACCAACCCATGACTATGAAATTATTGTTGATATTCAATCTAAGGATTTTGTGAAACATTGTCTAAGAAAAAGTGAGAAGTTGAAGAATTATATTAGGTATAGAGTTGAGTTTCTTAATTATTTGAATAATCATCGTTATTAGTTTTTATCTCTTTGAGGTTTTCCCATGGTAAATTATTGTATTGTGTACATTGATATGCTATCTCTATTATGTTCTTTGCTTATTAAAGTCATACCTAGATTCATCTTGTGCATTGATATATATTTTATCAATTAATTTATTTCATTTAGTAAAAGATAAGTGGAAACAATGATCATAAAATATATTATTTTGATAGTGGTTTATATAGTTACATAGACAAAAATGTAAAACACTAACTATATCAAGCATGGTTGATGCAGTCAGTAAAGGATAAGCAGACACAATGATCATAAAATGTACTATATCGATCATGGTTGATGTAGTTACACAAGTAGAGAGGTTGAGATAAGAATATATCAAGCCTCATCAATTTATTCATATTTAGGAAAATTTTATAGTATTACAATTAAACTATATCGATCTTGGATGACATAGTCTAATAAAAAGAGACAGAGAAAAAATAAACTCAGTAGGCTATATCAAACCTAGTCCATATAGTCTATTCACATAGAGACAAATATATCAATGTTGGCCAATGTACTTGAAACACAGAATATAACTATATCGACATTTAGTCTACAATACAAAATAAAATAGTAAGTAGTAAATTGGAAATTTAATTATTTTTGTTAATGATTTATCTAAAATGAAGAGTAGGTAGATGAAATAAAAGGATGTGACTAATTTATAGAGTCTCAAAGATACTTATCCATTGGCTAATGTCAACCCAATATTTCAAATCACTTACTATTGAGGAAGTATCATTTCTATATCCCACTAAACTCAGTTTCAAGGGTAAGTTGAGAGTAACTACCCAACGCTAATTGCTAACTAGTGAACTATAGAATCATGTGGATGGTTGGATTCCTAAGGTTTAATAAATGAGGAATCCTAAGCATTTCCTAAATTCAATGAGGTACAGAGAAACTAGATTCTATGGTTAGCTTTATACTATGGCTATGATTATTATGCAAGCCCTCAATACCATGATGTCTATAAATAGTAGATAAGGATTTTAAATATAACATCATGTAGTCCTTCATGATAGCAACTAAGTATTTTGAAAACTAATGGAACTTAGTTTCTATGGAAATCCAAATAAAAATAAAATAAAACTCAAAAATGAATTTATAGGATTCAATGAATTGAAATAAATAGAGTCAACTTGAAAGGAAATGTTAGATTAATTACTAAAAATAAAAGTTAATTTGACTTACTTATGATAAAAAGTAAAAACACATAGAACCATATTGGTTTAAAAAGATGAATTTATTCACATAGTAAAGAATTGTATCAATGCAAGTTGATACAAACTATATAAATATAGCTAAAAGCAGGAAGAATAAAATAAATCAAACCCGGTTGATATAGTTTGTTACAAAGATACAAACACATAATTATATAAGCTAGGGTTGATATAGTTTGGCATAGAGATAAGGTGAATTTATAAATAAACTAAATAGGGTAGATATGGTTATTTGAGTAAAATAAATTTTGATAGAACATAAAAATTTAGATACAAAACTGAATCTAATTTCTTAATCAAGTTAACAAGAAAGATGAGTAAACAAAACTATATCAGACTTGGTTGATATGTTTAGATATAAAAACACCTAGAAATAGACTTGGTCAATATATTTAACTAACTAAAGAAAATGATGTAGATTTGAGTGTAAGACTATATCAACCTACATCAATTTAACATGTTATAAAGACATAGATAAATCAAACTATATCAACTCACGATGATAGAGTTTCCTAAAAACACATATATAATAGACTAAATTGACATGTGTTGATGTAGTCTACTAAAAAAGGTAAAGGAATAAAACTCTATCAACCCATGTTGATATAGTTTCATAAAAGCATATATATATATATATATATATATATATATATATATATATATATATATATATATATATATATATATATATAGATTGTATCAACCTACATCGATGTAGTCTACTAAAAATACAAATAAATAAAATTATATCAACCTGCACTAATATAGTTTTTAGAAAGAGAAAAATCAAATATTAGTTTCACATCAAGTTCACCAAAATGTATGTAATGATTTAGGATTGGTCTATAGCTTATCTTATCTAATATATCTATACTTAGATAAGGTAAATCAAATATATCCCATTTATACTTAACGTATAATGATATGACCAAATGGATCCTTTAAACCTAGTACGAGGAGCACTTATTACACTACATAAATAGAGAGGGTTTTAAAAATTATTATAAATAAGTATAATGAAATAACCCTAACTAGGTATCCTAATATTGGAATTAATCAAATATAGCATTTCTAAGCTAGCAACACAATAAGAGGTATGGTTAAAAACAAACTAAAAATGGTAAGGAACCATGATAGGAAAATGAGGACCTAGGTTACCTAAGGTGGGAAATGGAAAGTTTGAAAAACCTTATAGCCACACTAAGTATAAGTGTAAAGGAGATTCAAACAAAGAGTTATACTTTCATTAAAGCTAGTAATTATGCAACTTCTATCTATCAAATTAAAAGGGTTAGGGTTAGAATATACTTACCTTGAATAAGGATTGTCAAGCCTCAATCTCCCCCTTGGCCAATGGTGTTTTGAAAGATATTTTTGTAGTTGTAAGTATCACAAAGGTTGAATCAAGATCTAGGCTAAAAGGACTCTTCTTTTTGTATCCAATATTCCACAAGACATTTTTTCCCTTTAAGATAGGATCTAGAAAATGGCCTATTCAAATGTATACTTAAGTAGAATTTCAAGCAATGAAAATGTGAAAATGAATGTTCTTCTCTATTGGATTGAAATAGGCACTTTTATATATAGTTATGGATGATCCTAACCCTTCTCAATTTTTTATTAAATGCCATCGACCAACCTTGATGTAGTTAAAAATATGACATACAAACCTCAAACTAGGTCAACCAAAGTTGATATAGTTGTGAAGTGTCTACTGTAACTTTTAGACTACATCAATATGGGCTAATTTAGTTTGAAAATTGATAGGAGTGAATAACTAGTGCATTGGGTCAGGTCGATATAGTCATAAAATATGATTATTGGTATAGTTAGGGGTTATAATAAGAAATATTGCTTTAGGGATCAAGTATCAGGGAAGTGTAGTAGATATAGGCAAAAAACTTGATGTCTCTTGCACCCTTTCATGCATGCACTCAAAGAGATTGAAACTTGATAGGTAGATGAAAGAGAGAAAGTATCAATAAATGATAAATTTTAAAAATATTATGTGTATACAAGATCTATCTTGAATCATTCATGAGAGATAATGTGACCTAATTATTCCATCTCTTCGACCATAAAATAACATTTAGAAGGCTTCGTATAAAGATAATGTTGCTTAAGAATTCATAAAACTTGATCCACTTGATTTAAATAGTCCTCCCACATTTTGATGTAGATCAATATATCATCAAAGAACAATAAGATGAAATTCCATAAAAATGGCTTAAATGTGGATCTCATCAAATTCTAAAATGTAGAATCAGAATTTTTGAGACCAGAAAGCATTATGAAAAAATCATAAGGATCCCCATTAGTTTGAATTGTTGTCTTGGAATCTTCATCCTCTTTGATGTTTATTTTATGATACCTTAATCAAATATCAAGTTTGTAAAATATCCCACACAATATAAATCATCAAGCAAATCACCAACTATAGGAATAAGAAACTTATTTTTTATGATGAATTTATTGAGTTATTTATAGTCCAGACACATGACAATTTTCATATTTATTATGCACCATAACCATTCGAGAAGAAATGCACTCAAATTATGAGGAAGAATAACCTCTTAAAACATCTCTCATCATCATCTAAATCTCATTATTTTGCACATGCAGGTACATGTAAGGTATGATGTTGGGTGGTTGGTTTCTTAGTATAAGTTTAATTGCATGATTTTTATATCTTGTTAGAGGTTACCCTCTTGAGATATCCCAAAAAACTTTTGAATACTTATTCAAAATTACCTGAAGAACTAGGTTTGTTGGTGTGTTTGACTATTTTATTTCTAATTAAAATAGTTATACCACAAACCCAAATAAAATTTTGTTTAGATAATTTTACATTTGTTGAGATATTACCATATGTGTAAAAAAAATTCAACCTACTCAACTTGAATATTTTCCCTTTAGAACAAAAATGTATGAACAAGTCCTCAAAATTCATCTCTATTGTTGATAAGGTGGTGACACATTAGAATTTAAATATAATATCAGCTCCCCATATGTGAATGGAAAACATGGGTATATTCAATAGGTAGTTTCCCATGGTTATTTTAATACCATTATTATACCCCCATATAAAATCATGGCATGAAATTTTGGAGGTCCATAAACAAAATAGACAAAACATGCAACCGACTTCTTATTGATGAAATTATGACTTCTTCCCAAGTCAATTAGTATTACCACCTTTTGTGTTTTACAAATATCACTATCTTAAGATTTTTTTGGGTACTAATACCTAAGAGTGCATGGTAAGAGATAGTTTCATGTGAATCTTATTATTCTTCTTTTAGATCCATTTCAGTCTCAACTTCATGCACTTCTTCTTACTTGGTTGTGCCTTCAATGTAAAATGGTTTTGTTCTTGCACATTTATGTCCTCTATTATTTTTATATCATAATTAAAACATAACCCTTTTTATTAATTTTTTTGAGGAATTAATCTAGTTGGTGTAGACACCCCATTCTAGTCATAATTGGCTTTCTCAGACTTCAGATTGATTCCTACCAAACAACACAAATTAAGCCTAAGAATCACTAAACATCCTAATTTCATCCATACATCATACATTAGTGCTTATAATCATGTTGAGGCATCCCTATTTGGGGTATTATCCTATACACAATAGTAACCTCTCATATATTCATCTCCAGTCACTTTGTGACCTAAAAATTGGTAGTTTGGTCTTTGGACCCATTAAGTGAGGCACTTGAATAATTCTTAAACTCCTAAAAAATCAAGGAATTAAAATACTTAAGTGAATTTTCCATATGAAATTAGTGTAAACAAATTTTTCAAAAAACAAAATTCAATAAATATGAGGTCATGATAACTTCATCATCCTCAAAGTCAAGGAATTAAAATATCTCCCTAAAGTGCCTTAAATGAAAAAATAGAGAGTCATGCCTAATTAATGAGATACCTATCCCAAATATTAATTTTATGTCCCTAATTAACTCAGATAGGGTTAGCCTTAACTAACCTAGGTTTAGTTTGAGCTCAACTACAGTTAGTTCTAACCTAACTACAATTGGGTGAGAGTTAACTTTGGAGGCTATAAATACAAGGCCTCACCTCTTGATCTTAAATATTTTTATGTGCAATGTTATTATGACAAAATACCTCCAAAAAGTATCATTGTATTGTTACCATGCCAATTTAATAATCTAAATCAAGTCAAGCCAAGATGAGCAAAGGGGAGATGATGCAAGAACACCATTAACAAAGACTCCATTGTACACAAGCTAAGTAAGCCAATTACCTCAACAAGTGGATTTGGAACAACAAAGAAGTTCAAAGGGAGTTTTTATTTTGTTTTTTTAGTTATGTCTTAATTATTTTCTTATTATTTATGCTCCATATAGTATGTAGGCAAGAATTGTTAGTTTGCATTGAAGTTATTTTGTTTGAATTTTATTCACTAATAAGAGACTAACAATCTTCTTCATAATCTTATGATACATAATGGCATTCTTGGTGGGACACGCACCACACAATCATGAATGGAACATCTTGGGAACCTTTTGGATTCAAGAATATTTCATTATAGAGTTTATATTCTTGATTTCTTGATAACTTTTTCATTTTTCCCTTATGACTGCATATTCACAAATTTGTGACTGAATAACTATGAATTTGGCAAGTCAAGCCATGAAATCATCGATCAATTCTATGAATTCATCCCAAAAATTAACAAAATTTATCTATTTTAGATTTTGGCCCTATGAGTCTATGAAATTGAGCTTAGAAATAGCGAAATCATCTATCAAATAGTGAAATCATTCTATAAGAAAAGGGTTTTTTTCTTTTTCTTTTTTTTAACTAACTAAAAAATTGTTTCATATTTATAAATTCATCAATGTCAATAGTTAAATTATTATTTTTAGAAATGAAATCATTATTTAGGGAGTGAAATCACATTTTAGGCTGTGAATTCATTCTACCTAGCTATGAATTCATCTAGTCGAATGGCAAACTCATGTTTGCTAACTATGAAATCACTATAAAATTACAAAATTATTCTTATGTGTTTTTATGTTTTGTTTTAGGTTTCCCTGAACTATAAAATTATCACTTGAACCACAAAATTATATACCTAAATTATGAATTTGTCAACCAGAGGAGTGAAATTGTCAAACTGAGTGGTGAAATTATTCAAAATCCATGAAATCACCCACTATGAGTTTTAAGCATTTAGGTTTGATTGTGTTTTTATAATAGAATATTTTTTCAATTTTCAGTTTATTGTTTAACTATGAAATCATTCTAGAGATGTGACTTTGTGTTTTTTAAGCTAATTTTGCAAGTATATCACTTTTTCCAAGCAATTAGAAAACCACTAACACTTTTTATAAGACCCAAAGGCTAAGGAAAGACAATTTTAGTACTTTAAGTTTTTAAATCACATTTACATTTAGTTCTTAAAATAATCTTATTTGCTTTGTTTTGTTTATGAAAGTTAAAAAACAACAAACAAAGCCAAGGGGTTAAATGGCACATCACATTTTGCTTCGGTTTTTAAAATAAACACAAACTTAGACTAAATTCTCTTAAGAGCTTGCTTGTTTATCATTTTACTTGTTTGTTTGTTATGTGTTTTTACAAAATAAACTTAACATGTATACTCTCCCCCATCCCCTTGAGGGAA
The DNA here is from genome assembly GCA_037957365.1 of Torreya grandis. NCBI lineage: Eukaryota > Viridiplantae > Streptophyta > Pinopsida > Cupressales > Taxaceae > Torreya > Torreya grandis. The sequence continues at coordinate 73,778 of JARHVA010003507.1, read as the reverse complement.
CTTGGGTGACCAAATGTGCTTTGTCTTTTGCCTTTTGTCACTTAGTCCAAGCATGGAACGAATGTCACTAAAGCACTCCTCAAGATCTAAATGATTTTTGTGACCATAAAATGACTTTAAAGTCTTTCTATCTTTACTTTCTTGCATATTGGATTATGGGTAGGATTTCATCACCTCCCCATAATTTCTTTATGGAAACTTTGACCTAGGAATTCATCTTCCAATATTGTTTGAACCCTGCTCCATGGTGGGGTATATAATTCATGGCATAAATACTATGATTTCCAGGGGGCTTAGCAACTAGCCTCTCTGATTATAATAAAAACTTGAGTCAGGTCTGGGTAACTAGGATAATCCATTAATAAGTGCACATATAGAGTCACTATGCAAAAGAATAGACCCTTGCATAGTAATTCATCTAAAATGAACTCAATTGACATGATTGCATCTATAGTGTTAACCACACTTAAGACCATATAGAATGTGTGAAACTTATAGTTTTAGACAAACCCCACTTACTACAAAAATATTGTCAATGCATGGCAAGTATCCCTAAGTTTCATGTCTCTATATGAATACTTGAGAGAAGAGGGGGTCTAAAAACACTACTTTTCATGTACATTTAATTTTTGGATTAACAAATTATTTCCTCTTAAAAAAGAGTATATAGATAGAATTTGACAATATGAATCCACCTTGTCAATTTTTAGGAATAGGATGATACATTTATGTGTTTTTATTGTTTTTACTTTTTACTCACATTATTTTGTGTCAAAACTATCTTTGTTTGTCAAACACATGTACAAAACCACATCCAATTCAAGTCATGTTTATACACCCACTTTTTTCCTAAATGAGTATTATGTCGTCTATTTGATGCCATACTTTACCTTAGTCATTTTCAAACTTTTTATGTGTGTATTTCACTTGTTTGAAAGGGGCATTGTTACAGTGCCCATTTCATTCCAAGTCTTTTCCTTAGAGTTTTTGAAACAAACCATTTGTCATACATTTTGAGTGAGATAGTGTCATTAAATTTCTCACATTATTTCAAATACCTTTGCCTTATGTCCAATCAATCTCAAAACCACATATAACTCTTGGTCTATACCTAGTATCATTATGCCATTCATTTTGGTCTAAAATGTCATTCATTTAAGAAAACCAAGTCTTATAAACCAAGTTCAAAGTTTGTCTTGTGAATTTTAGATTCAAACATTGATTGGTTTATACTTATGCTTCACTTAATTTTTTCTTAGTCATTTACCTCTCACTTTTGGCTTGTGAAACTTGGGGCTAATTCCTTGCTTGATTTTAAAATATTTTATGCCTAGATATCAAAAGTGGTCTCTTTTTTGTATGCCTTTCATGTGGTCTCTTTTTTGTATGCCTTTCATCTCTTTTATTTCTTAAAACTAAGGTTGAAACTCTCTCTCCAATTACAACCTTAAGGACAATTAGTCTACAGTTGAGTCTTTCTCATCACTTAGGCTTGAATGTTTTACTCCTCGTCCTTATTTTTGATTACTTGGAATTGATTTTCCCAGTTAGTTTTATACATATGCCTAAAGTCTAATGTCTTTTACCAATGGTCAAATTTGTGTTTTGAATCCATATTCCTAGTTTGAGTCCAAGTGTTTCAAATTGTTAGATTAATTACCTTCACATTTTTACTTCAACCTAGTTTGTTATAAGTATAGCTTTGTGCCATGTTTCCAAAATACCTAACATTTTAACTTTTTTTTTATACCTAGTTATTTTGAGCCTATCTTTGCACTTTGTTCCCAAATACCTAGCAACCTTTTCTATTTTTAGACCTAGATTAGAGTTGTTTGACACAATTTTTACCAAGATTTACATTTAGATTTATATTTCACTTGATTATTTGCATGATAAATTTGACATTAGACCTTGAGGACATTTTAAACCAAGTTTATCATTGATCAATTTCAAAGAATAGATCCATTCCTAGACTAAGTTTAGACCAAGTTTTTATACATACCAAGTTTAAACCATTTTCAAACAATAGACCAAGTGCCTTTTCTAAAGTCCCATTATGTTTCAAACTAAAGACTTCTTCCTAGACCAATTCCACTTTCAAAACAAGACCTAGACCTAGACCATTTTCATAGCCCAAGACCACCCTCTTTGGTTTAGTTTCCAAACCCAGCCATGTTTATTATCATATGTTGAGATCACCCTTCCTTGGTCTAATTAATGTACCAAATTTTCCATTTCAATGATAATGGTATCCAGTCCCCTATCTATGCCACTAACCCTCCTTTGGTCTGCGCTAGCAACCAAGATTTTTAATTCCCAAGGATTAGTATTATAGACCCTCCTCATTTGGTTTATGTCAGTAACCAAGCTTCACAATGCCCTTTCCTTACCATTTTATGCCCTCCTCATTTGGCTTAAATCAACAACCAAGCTTCGTAGTGCTATTTCATTACCATTCTATATCCTCATCATTTGGCCTCCATTATTAGAAAAGATTTATAATTCCATGTCATTACCATATAGGCCCTTCCAAATCTAGTAGCTCATTATCCCATCAAAGTTGTGTAATCACAACTAGATGGGTCACAATTACCATACTAGACCTACATCCATCCTTTGTTGAGCCCATCTTAGATGAGCCTATTTATGAAGAGCTCATTATTAAACCATAGGTCATTCTTTATCCATTATTAACTTTATAAAATACAAGCCAATATTTAAGTCATAATAGAGCCAGTCATTACCTCTCTAAGAGCCATCAATAAAATACCAAGATGTGTCCATATATGGTATTTTAGAACCAAGTGTAAACCAAGACCAAGACAACCAATTAATCTATGATGTTTTTGTTGAAACACCTATTTGTGGTGAGTTAACCTATGTTGAATCATCTTTTGATCATTTCCATATTTTTAAAGGGCCTCACTTTAATGAGCCAGTCTCTATGGAATTGCCTATTGACCCTTTCCATTTAGTTGAGGAGTCTCACTCTAATAAGCCAGTCTTTTTTGAGTCACCCCTAATGATTATAATAGCCTTTGGATAAATCATTATCTCAACCATTGGCCTATTTTTAAATATTCTCACTTTGATGAGCCAATCTCTATGGATTCCTTCTTAATTGAGCCTATTTATAAAGAGTGCATTATTTAACCCTAGGTCATTACTCATCTAATACTAAGCATTTAACATAGCATCTTTATTTTAACACTAGATGAAGAATTAAAAGGGAAATTAGGTTCTAATTTTTAACCGATATTAAATTTAGCATCAAAATTAGAATCAACATCAAATTCAAAGTCCCTTGAGTCAGAATCAACTTTAGAATTAGAATACATTCATGGTTGTTACAACATTAGTTATACATGCCTTGTGATTCAATTTGAATACATTTATGATCCTTCCACAAATTTTGAGGATGATTAATTTATATTCAACACAAGTTATCCTAGTGTCTTCTATGAGGATTTTCCTACCTATTCCCATTCCATTACCATTCCACATACCATTAACACCACCTAACATAGTCATTATATTATCATTCCACCTACCAAAAGTGTCAATTGGGACCAATAGAATCACACCTTATTGAACTCCATCCATAGCAACATATCAATTGTAAAATATTAGGTCGACCAAGACCATCTTCATGTATAAGAATAATAATATCCTAGTGAAACATTTTTGAAGGTGTTAGGAGCAATCAAAGTCCAAACTCAGCATCTTCTAGTGAAAACTTGTATGAGGTACCAAAAGACAATCAAGGTCAAAAGTTAATGTTCCTTAGTGAAACCTTCTTAGAGGCAATATGGAAGATAATTTTATTGGTGAAAACCTCTTTGAGGCACCAATCATTGAACATAATAATTTTTCAATGCTTGATGAAGACATTATCAAAGATAACATCAATATAACTACTAATCTATAACATAATTAGATGGCAACATTTTTTAGGCCCAAACGAAAAAAAATCAGTGGTCCTATCGAGAGCATATTCAAAAGTATTTGGCCCCACCATAACCAAAATTATGTCAAATATAAAATCATCAACATTGTGTGTGCCTAAAAATCATGATCTTCATTTATTTCCCAACCATTATACATTCCATTATGATCCATCTCTCCATTTCCAAATCAAATCTTTAATCCACTATTTGTCTATATTTACAATCCCTAGCCACATTTTCCTTTACAAAGGCTATGAAAACATATTGTCTCTAAGTTTGAAGGAAATAGAATCAATGACCAATGAATATCACAATAGTGATTTTGAAGTCCAAATCAACAAGTCTTAATAGAGCAACTATTCAAAAGGGGTGTGGGTTGATAAATTAAGTGATTGACTATTATAGTTGTATCATATGTTGATTAGGATGTGCATCTCCATATCAGTAGGAACAACAGTGCCATTTACCTTGCCTTTTCCCTGAGCCATTTACCTTGCCTTTTCCCTGAGCCATTCACCTTGCCATTATTTCATAACCTACCATTCACCTTACCTTGTTACTCAGGGGAAACCTTATTACCATTATATCTAATTGTCATAATATCATCTTCCTTGTACCATATTATATACCATTATTTCCATTCCTTCCCTATTGACCAAAGTTATTTTTACCCTCCTACCCCACCCTTTTAAACTTGGTTCTAATCCATTCATTCTTAAAGCACCATCAATGAGAAGATTAAGCTCAAGTTTTAGCATTTAATTTAGTATTATATATAGAGGTAGTATCTTGGAATAATATGATAGTGGTTTGGTAATTACATCCTTCATTTGTTGTTATGTTTCATGGTGAGTGCTACTAATTATAACTGCCTTTGGTCAAATTAGTATCCTACCTCATGCTACTAATTATAACTACCTTTGGGGAAATTAGTATCATTCATCTATGTTATTGTTTCCTAATTATAACCACCTATGGTAAAATTAGGAACAACACCTTTGCCATACATTTTTGGATCACCTTGTCATTCTTATGTTATATTATGCCATTTTCCTAATTTAAGAGTTTACTCCAGATTCCTCCATTGTAAGGTATAACTACAGTGACTTGAGGTCCTACCAAGGCAATGTAGGTAGTGCCCAATTCACATTGAGGTTAGCTTAGTCACCCCTTTTCCTATGCTCTCATCATTTTTTGAATTCATATTGTGAGCATTGTGTATTCAACTTCAATACATTAATGACCACTTGGTTTCATCTCATGCTCTTACCATTTTTTTGTCACCATTGTGTGCATTGTTCATTTGAATTAGATACATTATGTAGCCTTGACTTCATCCTACACTCTCACCATTTTGTGAGTTGGACCATTTAGTATCTCATCATTCTTGATTGAGTTGTGATGCTTATAAATTTCCAAAAACATTTGTAAAAGACCTAGAAAATCCTAAAAATCACAAAATCATGAAAATTAGATTAGAATTTTCATGTGAGATATAAATCCATTCAAATTTTTTGGGATGGGCCATCTTTTTTATTTAATTTATTTCTATACCACCTTGGTATTTTTCCTCCCATTTTTGAGAAAACTACATTTCCCTGAGGTCCACATAGACTATGTAGGCAACACTTGGATACCTAGGGTATCTCAAGTTAGCTTAGCCACACCTTATTTTATTATTTAACCACTACTTTACCTTAAGGATTCTATGACTCCTGGTTATTTCATGACTAACCAAATGTCATTTAGTTTCCCCATATTTATTGGCCTTGGCTGTACACTCTCATCATTTTATGAGTTTATGTTGTGAGCATTATGTATTCAACTTTGATACACTAATGACCACTTGGATTCCTCTTAGGTTCTCTCCATTTTACAAGTTATTTAAACTCTCACCATTTTTTGAGTTAACATGATGTGTATTTTTCATTTGAAGTAAATGTATTACTGTACCCTTGGCTTTTCTTACGCTCTCATTGTTTTGTGAGACCACTCATATTTTCCTCTAACACATCAATCATATTTCCTTCTCATCATTTTATTCTATCCCATATCTTGGGAGAACCACATTTGGATTGAATTTCATGTTAGATCATGCATCCATGGAACTATGTAGATATCATCCACTTGATTTGTGCATCTTGAGTCAACTTGGCTACCCCTTCCTTTTCTTCTAAATCCCCCCTTTTTGTTTATTTATTTCATTATCTCCTATAGCCTAGGGGCAATGTTTATCATCATCTTATGTGTCATTATTTCCCTATAGCCTAGGGGAAACCTTGTGCTACTTGTACTTTCATTGTTATACCTATGTCATTGTTATCTAACTTAGGGGTCACCCTGTCACCAAGAGTAACACCTCTATTACACATGCACGAATAATTTATTTTTTATTTACACTAACATTATGATTAACCATTGCTTATGTTTGTTTGATTTTATTTTGATTATTTTATTTACTTTTTTTATTAGTGTTTTGTTTTATTTGTTTGTTTATTTATTTTCTTTCATTATTGTGCCTTGACTTAGTCTATATGCATTCAATGGGTGATTTTTTGTGAATTGTACTTAAGTCCATCCATATTCATACATCAACATTGTCATCATGGTTTTTATCATTGGTGCATTATTTTCACTTGTTTATTGGATCGAGTGTCAGTCCTTATGCATACTCCAACTAAGTTATCATGATGTTTTATATCATGGTACATACCATCCTATGTTACAATAAAATTTATTTTAGGGTATTTTAAAATTAATGGTGCCACATTGATTCTCCTTATTCAAATAATAAATTCCTAATCTATCAAAATATTACCCAAATATAGAGTTTTTAAATCACCAATGAATTTTAATCTTTGTTAGTTAGGATGTGCATCTCCATACTAGCAGGTTTCCTAAATTCATGTTTTTCATTTATACTGGCTTACTCTTACTCTATGAGTACAAATTTAGTATGTAATCCCCATTTTTTGATTTATCATATTATCTCATAAACGATAGTTCCAATGATTAGAATCACCTTTGGGTAAATCATTATGTTTTAATCTATTTAGATGATAATGATTATAACCACCTCTGAGTAAATCATTATCATTCTCCTACCCTAGTGGGGCATGTTTTAATTGTGATAATGATTAGAAATTTATTTGGGAAAATAATTATCTCTATCTACTCGACTGGTGCATTTCTCATTATGCTAATGATTATAACCACCTTTGGGTAAATCATTATTTTTCACCTCACTATGTTGATGATTATAACCACATCTAAAAAAATCATCCTTTTTATTTTCCCAACTAGGGAATATCATTATACCAGTGATTATAACCACATTTGGTTAGATCAATCCTTTCCACCCCCTTTACCTTTATATCCCATCATTTCCTTATTTTGGAGGGAATGATCATTGACCTTATTTATTTCTTGCTCCCTCGAGGGGGCATCTGGGGCTCATCGATCATCATGTGGGGCATTAGGCATTAATGACTCTTTCATTATTTGAGAATATGTTACTATGCCTATAGATTTAAAATGAATTTCCAAATAAGGGAAAATTGTAGATGCCCCATTCCAGCCACAACTAACTTCCAATTAGACTTCAAATTGATTACCACCAAATAATTCAAATTAATCCTAGGAATCACTAAACGTCCCAATTTCATCTGCACATTAGACATTATTGCTTAGAATCATGTTGAGGCATCCATATTTTAGGTATTATCCTATATACAATAGTAAACTCTCATAGATTCATTTCTAGTCATCTTGTAACCTAACAACTGGCAGTTTAGCATTTGGACCCATTAAGCAGGGCACTTGAATAATTCTTAAAATGCTAAGTAGAATGAATTAACTAATTAAACCAAATAAAATTATTAAGTGAATTTTCCATGTGAAATTAGTGAAAACAAAATTTTAAAATTAAAAAAATCAATAAATATGAGGTCATGATGACATCATCATCCTCAAAGTTAAAGAATTAAAATATCTCCCTAAAGTGCCTTAAATGTATAAATGGAGAGCCATTATTAATTAATGGGATATTTATCCCAAAAATTAATTATATGTCCCCTAAAAAAATCAAATAAGGTTAGACTTAACTCACCTATGGTTAGTTTGAACTCAAATATGATTAGTTCTAACTGAACTACACTTGGGTGAGAGTTAACTTTGGAGGCTATAAATACAAGGCCTCACCCATTAATCTTGTAACTTTTTATGTACAATATTATTATGCCAAAATACCTCCAAAAATAATTATTTTAGTGTTACCATGTTAATTTCATAATATAATCAATCCAAGCCAAGGTGAATAAAGGGGACATGATGCAAGAGCATCATTAACAAAGAATCCATTGTACACAAGCTGAACAAGCCAATTACCTCAACAAGTAGATTTTGTGCTACAAGAAAGTTAAAAGGTAGTTTTTATTTATTATTTTAGTTATGTCTTAATTATTTTTTGTTATTTATGTTCCCCCTAGTACATAGGCAAGAACTTTTAGTTTGAATTGAAGTTGTTTTGTTTGAATTTTATTTACTAACAAGAGACTAATAATCCTCTTCGTAATCCTATGCTACAATTGGTTGAGGAAATGATGGTGTTGGGGTGATGTGATCTCTTATACTTGTGAATGTTGGTCTTTTGGTGACCAAAAATAATTACCCTACCCTTCATGTCATGTTAATAGACTCAAAAACAAAAAGTGGGTTAAACATGCATACTTCATGTTTAATGTGTTATTTGATTCTACATAAAAATAGGTCACTCAAGTTATCCTTTGTAATCTTATCCATATTGAGGGGTAATGTCTCAATTTTTTTAATATAATCATTTACTCGACTAGATTTTTATAGCTTAGCTAATTAACTAAAATAGCTCTTTGTTCAATTTATACTATGGTGTGCCTATAACTTCTCCATAAATACCAACTATATGACTTTGAGATTCTTATGTTTAGTTTCATGGAAAATTAATTAATACTAATTTAATGACATAATTACCCAATAGTTGATCTCTGGTAGAGTGAACACACAATAATTATGTTATAATGATAACTATGCTTGTATTCATAACTATGCAAGAAGAAATAAAATAATTGCCTTGATCAGATTTATTACAATAGATTTAGGAAAGGTACATATATGTGTGTAATATAAGTATGATCCAACATCTTCATGCATGTGGGATTATCTTACCTAATGACATAATAACACCTAAGCAAGCTAAATAACACATGTAGGTAAAAACCATTATATGTAATAAAAACCTACACTAATAATCAATTATTCATGTTCCAAATATAAGGATTCCATGGTAACCATTTCCCACATGGAATGTGATGTAGATCAAAAAAATATCTCTTTGTGTGATCCAATTGAATCAGTCCTTTCCAAAAAACTTGTGCATTTCCACCTTTGGTAACAAAAATTGATACCCTAAAGTAGTATTATTCATGGGTTGTTGTGGCATTATATTTGAATAAAGTATAGGCTCTTCAATAAATCCATCAGGAGTGGTCAAAGCATTTATTACCTAAATATGGGTTTGTAGAAATAATAGTTGTGATGCAATCCAATTGTTGAAATAAGTTACAAGATCATCCAATTTTACACCATTGGATGTTATGGATTATTTTATTTAAACTATACCATATTTTATGGCCATGTCACCATATAAATTTTTAAAACTCTCTTCAAGTTGGCACACTCTATCCTTCAAACCAAGTGACACAAAATTTTAAGTCCCACTCAGTCCTAACTTTCTATATTTCTCTTCTTTTTTAAAATTATTTCTTGGTGTGTATGAATTCTTGCCTTTGCCTCTAGTTTATAGCCATGACATATTATGGCTTGACTAAAAATAGAAAATAGGTTACTAAATACATATACTATTATGATCACCTCTTCATGATGCATCTAATGACTATTATATTTCTTAAGGATACCAAAAAATAGAAATCCATAAAACCCCATAATCTACCAAATTTTAGGGTTACCAAAGATTTATACCATTGATATCACCTTTCCAATACCAATATAATGATTTTTATATTTCCCTTGGATGTGAAAAATTAATTCCAATCTCTTTTTTTTAATTAGGATAAAATTGATCATGTAGATGAAAACCCTCAATTCCCATTAGATCAAAAAAAATTATCTTGACCCTCACATAGAGTGCAACCAATTCCATGATAAACAGAAGTAGATTTAGAATATATTTTAAAAATTACATAAAAAAAAAATTACCCAAACAACTTGCTTCTTCCTCCCCTCTATTTCCCTAGTGTGCCACATAATTTTTTCCAAGTCGAAGCTTTGACACCACTTGTAATGAACTTATTATAACAGAAAACATAATCACAATAATAAATTACAATATAACAGATTACATAAGTAAAATAAAAAATCACTCAAAAATAAGATCAGAACCATATAATATAATTAAAATGATGATAAAAATACTTGAATATATAATTGATCCACTTCAAAGGGGTGACATCCCAAGTCTTTACAATAAGAAGAGGATCTTCAATATGCAATGACAATTATCCTACTACTACCTCCTATATATACCATAACTAAGATAGGGATCACATAATATAATTAGGTAGATCATTCCTACCAACATGTAGCATAGATATTATCAAATGTTTGAGTTAAATTTTATGCACATTATAGATCAACCACACATATCCCAACACACATATTAGGCTAATGGTATTTAATATTAGGTCCAAAATACCCAAGGATGATAAGTAGTAAAAAGCTCAGCATCCTAATCATAATTAAGAAGATTAATCTGAGAGGAATAAATCAATGATCGAGCGAACAAAATGTGAATTAAAATGTGTAGCTAATATTTAAGTAGGGATGGTTAAAATTGAAGTCTCAATTGATTTCCTAGGTATGAAAAGATTACACCCTTGAACCCTAATGTTTTCATAATACTAGCATGTCTAAAAGAGTTGAGTAATAAGATGTAAATAATATGGTATAGACTTTTAAATAAATACTTCTTGTCAAGTGGATATAATGGAGGTAGGTAAAAATAATTTTCCATCAAGGTGATAAGAAATCAATATCTAAGACAATACACTCAAATCAATTTAGAAAACTAAGTGTTTTTTACATCGAAAGGTTTAGGAACCCTACTGTGTAAGGTTTTTTTTAGTCTAACTAGTGACATATTTGATATGTCTCATGAATAATATGCATTAAAATATAAGATGGATTCTTTCCCATTACGTATTCCTCATTTCTCAAGACTCTTCAGAGCCACCTACCACTATGATTTTTAGTTACTTCTATGAAAATGCAAGAACCAAAAATGATATATAATAAACCTCATATCCCAGTCTATTGGCCTAGTACACTCCAATCGACCTTAAACTCTATGATGACTTCAATTATGGAGTTTGATATTTTAATTAGGATAGGGGCATGCTATTTTTTTTTCTCACATATTTTATGGTTGTGATATAATTTTGAATTTTTTTCTTTTGAATATGATATTTTTATTTTGGAATTTTTTTTCATGGTTTTTTTTATTTTTATATTATCCTCATCCATATGGATTCAAAATGAGAAAAATGGTTTTTTAAGATGACATTGTTAGAGAGATTACACCTAGCCACTATAGAAGATAACCTATAAACCAATATTTAAATATACTCCTATAATTGTAACTTATCAAAGAGTGTGATCTTAAATTTGACCTTGGTGTGTCCAAATTGGAATGTGATATAATGGGAAAATATGGTGGTGACTCAGTTTCCCCAGTCAATTTTTTTAAGAGATGATACAATGATATATATACTTGAGACTATTGTCATAATAAATCATAAGTGTGAATCAAAGACATATAGATATAATGAATTAGTTTCTATACAAGGAATGTAATTGAATTTAAGAATAAAATATAGCACTCTAAATAATTGCCCTATTTGGGTAACATAGGATGTGAGTGAATGTGAGGATAACCTAGTTAACTCCATAGGTGTTATAATGTAACTCAAAATTTGAGATCATAAAGGCATGAAAAAGTAGTATAAGAGGTAATAAATTGAGATATGAGGGAGACAATAGACTTCCTAAAGTAGTATAGAGGATAATAGTGGGATAGTATAAGAAGGTATGAAGTAACACATTAGATGGGATTAGGAAAATATTTTTTTAAGATATTTATAAAATGTTAAAAATGAAATACTTATTATTATAAATAAAATGATGTAAACTAAGTGAAAACTATAATTGGGATGATATGTAAGACATAAGTGAAAATATTAGTATGACTGTACAAATAATTCTAAGAAAAAATAAAATTATGTTACATAGATAACTAGATGTAATAAGTTTCAAATGAAATGCATACCTTAAGCATAGTGCTTATTTATAAATTAAGCATAGTTAGTTCCCTGAATATTTCTTAAATTTGTATTTGTGTGGCTTTAATGAATACATGAATCTTAGTTATTACTTCTCTTTGAATGTGATATGTTTATAAAGAGTGGGCATCATAATATAACATCATGTTTTAGTAAGAGTGAGGTGGGCATTGTATAATGGCCCCAAGAGGTAAGGACGTGTTGTCTAGTCCAAAATTCTATCCTAAGACAATTATGATATCAAACATTTAGGATTAAATTTTAGATAATAAGGGACTTTTGTCCTCTATTTTAGGATTGAAACTAGTTCAATCCAAGGCAAAGTTATAGGTATTGGGCTCCATGATATAGCCTAATTGAAATGAGCCTTTGAGAGATGTAGTGACACCATTGAGGGTATGATGCTAGTTTAATAGAGTAATTATAACCCTCATCTTTATTCAATCAATTATAACCATGAGCATTAGTGGGTTTCACTTTACCAATTTCTAAATGAAGGGGATGGAATTCTTCAGATTCATAAAACAAACACAAAAGGGGAAGTATGGTAAGGAATAAAAATATGTTTCTAAGCTTTAAAGGGTACTAATTCATCAAGAACTGAATAGTGTGCCCAGCCATGGTTAGAATATTATGTGTCAAGTTTCACCATGGGATCGAACTCATCATCAAATAGATTAAGAGTATAAGGAAAACAAAAATAAATTCATAATTCATGAATTTTACTCTAAAAGTAAACATAAACAAGGTTATATAGTAGGTTACATATAATGCCTTCAAATATAATTATAGCTTTAAGTACACATATTACAAGTGTTGAATAAATAAAATGAGAAGAATTAATAAATGAGTTAGAACAACAAAACACATTTTAATTACTGCATTCATTTTAGTAACCAAACACATGATCAATTATTTAGCATCAACATTTCTTCAAAAATTGAAAATGATGGACCACATTCATAGATAGACAAAACTTAGTCTAGCAAAAAGCATGAACTTTACATTCAATTTTTATAGATTTACTTTACATAAGAAATGTTGACCATTACAAGGGAAATTAGTTTACAATTTATATAAAGGATGATGATATATTCATCATTGGTCATGATGGTTTGTCAAATTTGTTACAACTACAAAGATTGAAAACAAACATAATATTCTCCACTTATCCCAAAATATGCTTAGTTGCCCACTCAATTGATATGCTAATAAGCTAGAGAAGAACCATATCCCAACTACTTAGGTTGTGCCTCCTTAGTCGGTAACATGGCTACCAATAGATCAAACTCTTTGTCTATCTTGTCTAAGTTTATGAGATGCTCTTAGAAGATCACCTCTAATTGGGCCAATAGTGTTTGGTGCACATGGAGTGGGGCCTCAAGGGAAATTTTCACCTATAACACCTAGAATGGATTGGGTCGAGAGTTATAAAATCAACTTAGACCCATCTTAATTAGCCTTGGCCACCCTCTTTGTGATCTAGTCAAAATGACCCAAGTGGACCTCAAATTCTCCTCTATCGAGTAGTGTACCATGTAGATGGAATTTCACTATGATGTTTACTTCCTTGAATTAATTCAACACCTTTTATATACCTTATTCTATAGGTTTCATGACCATCTATTCCACTACCAAGTACTCCTCAATTAAAGATCTCATGCTCCTAACATAGGTCTTAAAAATTTAGGTTAGAGAGAGGTATGAGTTTTAACTTTGGGAACATGCCCTTATTATCAACCACAAAAAGGTTTTTACACTTTTTTTCTACAAAAGTGATCCTCTCCAAATATTCATGTGCTCATTAGAGTTGATCCCTACTCATATTAAAGGTCCTAACTACTTCCCCTAAAGCTCTGAAGAGTTTTATGAGGTAATATTTGACCTGGCCATTTGGTTTTATAAGGAAGGTCATCTTCACCTATTCCATGAGAACCCAAACCTAATCCTTCATGTCCTCCATAATATTTTCACACATGTCATGAGTGGATCAGAGCACAAACACTGCATCCTTTTCCACCCTCTCATCCTCACTAGATGTTCTCACTTTGGTGAAGGAGAAGAGGTCATGTTTGGTCTATAAGGCTACTGAGTCTCCTATTTGAGTTAATTTTTGAGTTAGGATCCTTCTCATGTTCCCTAAGTTCCTATTAAAATCCCACTAAACTTATACATCACCCTATAGAATCATATCGAGCTCTTGTGATCCTATGGCAACTCCTAGGGTAGAAGGGGGTAAAGGTGAGGAGGTAGAGATAGAGGTGGAAGGTGAAATCATGGGACAAAAATGGGGAAGGATAAATGGGGAAGCTCATGGGAACATCTAAGCATGCCACTAGTTTTGTGTTAAATTGACATGTGGGCTCATAACACTAGGGAGAGGAGTGTTTAGAAGGAATGAAAAAATTATATAGTTAAATATAAAAAATTAGGAACATAAGACAATGTAAAATGGAAGCCTAGGATGTACATAGGTAAAAATAAAGGGTTGAAGATTAGGAGTTACCTTTTGCTTTTTCTTGGGCATCTCACTTGAATCAGCTTATGTTATGGTAGTAAAGGGAGTGATGTGGTATGGGTCAACTGTGTTGGCTACAGAGTGATTTCAAATTTCATTGAGATGTCTAGAGATGATTTAATTATGAATATGAATGTACTCATTACTAGGTTCATTAGTGTATGCAAAGGGAAATTCAATTGATCTATAATTTAATCCTAGCTCAAATAAGATAAATCCTACTTAAAATTTTGATTGTCGATACACTAGATATCTAGGGTCATGAAAAATTTGGATATACTAAACCTATCCAAAGGACTCTTACCACAATAATATCATTAAGGAAGGTTCCAAATCCTCTATTCAAGTAAAACTATGTAATAACCCTAACTAGGTCCTATATTTTCATATTCACTAAGTTTATAAAACGACAAAAGTAAAGTAAAAGTTTAATCTAATGCTCAAAAAATCTTGTGGCACAAAATTGGGATTAGTAAACATAAAATTAAACATTCATATGAGAATCCTTTTTAATATATGTATACGTAAAATCCTAATGCATGGAGAGAGAAATATATTCAAAAGCCATTACTTATGCTACTTATATCTACTAGAAGAGAGGAAAAAAGTTAGATATATTTACCTTGAAGACAAACCCTTCGAGACTCAATCTCTCCCTTGGCCAAAGGTGCTTCACAAGAGGTTGTTTTAGTTTTTAAGGATCACTAAATATACCAAAGCATCTAGGACGTTTCCATAATACAAGATTCTTATCCAAGTAGAAAACCCTAAGCTAAGACTACTCAAGTATAATGGTAGAAGATTAGATTGTAAAGAAGCATAAATAAATAATTAACTCTTGTTGTCTTTCTAAAAATGTAAAAATGAATGTGTATATATAGTTTAATCTAACCCTAGTCCTTTTTGAAAGTTTAGATGATAGGGTTAACCCAATTGAATCTATATCATTATCAACAAAAACAAATTAGGTCTTTGTCTAGGTCAGTAAGGGGCCAACCTATACCCTAAATAAGTTTTGTCAATTAGAGTACAAAGATGATGGGGATGATAGTGTATTGTAAACCATTGCAAAGGGTTTTAAGATAGGTAAGGGATAATGAAGGCATAAAATGACTAGAGAAGGGTGAAAAAGAGGAGGCAAATCTTAAGGGAGTGTTTTTAAGAGAAGGTTGGATTGATAACAAGTGGTATTAAATGGATAAAAATCTTGCAAAGCACCAATGGCTTCCCACCTATTTCCTAATGCACCCCTTAAGGCATGCACTCAGAGAGATTGAGACTCAATGAGTTCCTATAAGAGAGAAAGAATCATTAGTTGATAAAGTTGTAAAATATTATGTGTATACATATTTCCCACTTGAATCTCACCACATGTCACTCAAAAGCAACAAGGGATGGTGCTTCAACAAAATAACATATTAACACATAATGTTGAAGCTAAAAGAATGTATTATTTTAAAGCATAAAATAATTAAAATTAAATGACTGAAATGGAAAAAATGGAAAAAGTAAATGTATGCATACCTTGACTTACCTTTATTGTTGGATGGTTTTCTATTATATTGATAGTTTTGATCATGGAGGGCACATAAAATACTTTTGACATCCCTAATGATGAAAAAATAAAGAGAAAAAAAAACTTAGGAAAGCCAAGATAATTGATGCTATGTGGATGATATGTGTTTATAAATTTGGGAAGCTAGGGTGATAAATAAAAAGTTAAGACCAAATGACCAAGTTAAAAGTTTTAGATTAAATCGGGTAACTAAAAATCCAAGGCTACTAAAGACCAAAAAACTCAAACAAGTAAACCTTAAGTAATAAAGGCAAACTCACCAAATGAAACCAAGGCTACTAAAGACCAAAAAACTCAAACAAGTAAACCTTAAGTAATAAAGGAAAACTCACCAAATTAAACCAAGGATATATGTCAAAAATGGTAATCAAACAACAATGTGAAAGTAGTAATAATCCTTACTTAAACAAAGATGGACAAGTAAATGGTAAAATAACATTGGTGAGTGAGTATTAATAATCCTTACTCAATCATCAATGAAAAAAGTTCATAAAATGGAAAAAAACATTGGTGAGTGAGAAGTAACAAGCCAACCTCACTCAATAATGGAAAAAGTACATGAGAGTATAAATACACTTAGGTGTCTGAAAAAAGAAGTACAATAAATGGAAAAAGGTAAAAGAGACTAAAGCAAGTCTAGAAGTGTAAATACATGGTGTAAATAAAGTAATCTATAATTATTCAAACATATTTTTTTATTATAAGGATAGATAAAATTGAAACAAATTACTGATAGCATGTTTTAAGATGTGAAGAAGATCGAGTATAGAATTGGGAAAATAGATTTAGAAACACATTTTCCTGTCAAGGGGGAAATGAAATGGGTGGAGGGGAGAATGGAGGAAAAATAAAGGTAGAGAATCTCTTTGTCAAAGTCAAAACACTCAAATTAGGTTTATCAGAACAAGAAGACTTTTGACATTAAGGACTCTGAAGAAATTATCCTAGCCACACAAATCTTGGGTCAATAAATGAAGTATGTAAATCATCCTATGAAGCTTATATGCATGAAAATTAAAATGGACCCACCTTCCCATAATGTGTTCTTTGTTCCTCAAGACCCCTTATAGAGACGTCAGTCTACTATGAAGATTGGGTACTTACGTGAGAAATAAGGTAGCACCATAGAGTTTATTAAATTATCCTATTCCAATATCTTGGCCTATTGCACCCTAATAGACCTTATCTCTATCATGAGGCCAACTATGGAGTTTGAGATTTGATTTGAGATATGATATATGTTATTAATCACATATTTTCATATGATTTTGACTTTTAATTTTGTATGTTGCCTTTTGTATCACTAGATTTTGTTTCAAATGATTTGGCTTTTAGCTTTTGATGGTTTTTCTATTCCTCCTCCATACAAATTTGGAAAACCAAACATGGGTGATAAAAATGACTATCATTTGAAGAATTTAGACTTGGGATAAATTAGAGAGCATGGTGTATAATATTCTTATTAATTTAGGTGAAATAAAAGTGCTACCTTAGTTTATCCAATGTAGAGGGAAAGGAAAGGAAATCAAGAGGAATGACACATGAAATACTTTGAATTACTTAAAATCACAAAAAATGTGACAAAGGATGAAAAAGGGAATACAATGATAGTGAAGAGTGATTAATTATCATAAGAATGAGGGAAGTGTAGGAAAACATGATAACACATTATTGTTGTGAGAATTTTATCTACAAAAGAATCAAAAAGCTAAAGTTGAGAACAAGGGATAAAAACTTATAACTATTGATAAACATTCTAGAGAAGGAACACTAAATTAATAAAAGATAGTAATTTTATGAGGAATTCCTAGTCTTATCCATGGTCTTACACTGTAACTCATAAAATATAAACCCAAGAGGGTGTACAAATCATGTGAAAACTAAATGAGATGACAAAGAAGGTATTTGTGAGGAAGGCCTAGTTCTATCCATGGTATTACAATGCAACTCACAAAGGAAAAACCCAAGGGGTGAAAAAACCATTAGAAAGTAAGGAAATAATGAGAAAAAAAGGAAAATCATGAGGAATATTGGGTCTTATCCATATTTTGACAATACAACTCATGAAAAAAAAGAAACCAAAAGACCAAAATAAGAAACTAGGGTTTGTGGAAAGAGAAATAGTTGCATAGGGTGAGACCCATGTAAGTATCCTAAAAAAATTATTAAAAGGATAACATATATAAATCATGATAAGAATGGAAATATTTAGGTAAAATAATTATTTAAAAATTATGCAATGGTGGGATCTTTGAAAATATGGTCTTAATTAGTTTGAAGGTGATAGGTGCTTAAACCAAGGATGTCTTTGTCTAAATAAGGGCCCAACCATTTTTTTATCATATTTAACTTATTTATTGTGAATTTAGTCTAGTTTAAGGACAATATCACCAACATTAAAAGTGTGAACTTTAACTCTTTTATTATGTTGTTTGGTAATGTGGGCCTTGTATTGGCGATTATGTTGTAGGGTAGAAAGATGGTGTTTATCAAAAATATCAAGATCATGAAGGCAAGCTTCATGTAATTATTCATTGGGTATGTCACCATGAAGAGAGATACATGGAGATGGAATCTCAACTTCTAATGGAAGGACTAATTCAGAACCATAGACTAGCAAAAATGGCATTGCCCTAGTGGTAGTGCATATGCTATTGCGATAAGCCCAAAGAGCAGGATATAAATGAAGATACCAATATATTCAAGTTTCATGGAATGTATTTTGAATAATTTTATTAAGAATTTTATTGGTGGCCTTGACTTGGCCATTACATTGGGTATGGTAGGGTATGTAAAATTTGTGATTGATTTTGAATTTAGCACATAGCAGTTTGATGTCTTTATTTTTGAAATTACCACCATTATCTAAAATGAGAGTATGAGGAATGCCAAAGTGAAAAATGATTTAATTAAGGATTAATTTAACAATGGTGGTGTTAATGACATTGATGAGGCCTATGGCCTCAAGCCATTTGGTAAAATATTTAGTAATTATGATGATAAAGGCATGCCCATCCTAGGATCTAGGTAGTTTATTTATGGGATATAGTCCCCACATTAAAAATGGATAGGGAGACTCCACATTTTGGATATAATCTAGGTTAAAATGGATTATATCATCATGAATTTGATATGGAATACACTTTTTAGTGAACTCAATGGCATATTTTTCAAGAGTGGGCAAAAAATAACCCATACATTAGCATTTGTCTATTGTAGTGTGTCTGTTATAATGGCCATTACAGGTGCCCCTATGTGCTTGTTCAATAAGAGGAAGAACCTCTTCTTTCACAACACAGTAGAGTAAGGTACCTTCAACATTAAAATAATAAATAATGTTATATCAAAATGCATATTTTAAATCTTGTTTATGAATGTGAATTTTTTTATGAGAATCGGTATTTGGAGGATAGGTTTGGTGTTCAAGAAATTCAATGATGTCTTTATACCATAGGCTTTGTCAAATGGTAATAACCTAAATGTGGTAGATAATTTTATATTGTGTTTGAATGAAAGATAGGGACTTTTTTATTTGGATAAGAGAGGTAGGATTGGAAAGAATTTGGTGTGGATGAAAAAGAGATGATGAAGAAAAAACTAAATTAGCAATAAAATTTTGATCTCAAGGAATAGGCTCAATGTTAAAAGAAGTAAACTATTTGGAAACGGTAGTGGTTATTTGATGATAAGTAATGATATTTTCACTTTTATATTAATAATCACCATTGACCTATTGGAAAATGAGTTGGGATTTACCCAAAGCATGTAGATATGTAATGTCTAAATTGAGTTCCACTCTCATGCCATGATTAATGCTTCATATTCTACCATGTTATTAGTGACATCAAATGTAAGTCAAAATTTCAAAGGGATAATTTTACCAAGGGGAATAGTGAGCATATAACCTACCCCATCTCCTTGAAGGCACTTGGAACCATCAAAATGAAGGGTCCAATTATCTTTGTGTAAATTAACATTAATTTGGGGAAGTTCTTTGCAGACTAATTTTGATTTAGTAGTATTGGGGAGGATAGAGGACTCTTCAATATTACTTGCTTCAAGATTAGTAGTGAAATTATATAAGTAATATTTATGAGATGTGTCTTCATTAAGACCTTAAATTTATAAAATATTATCATCAGAAAGATTGTCTTGAAGGTGATTAGTAGTAGGTATAGGAAGAGAAGTGGTTGGGGGTTCAGAAGGAGGAGATGGTTCCTCATTAGTTTTTTAAGTTGAGTGATTGTAGTATCTTTGAGGAGTTGATATTCTAAATATGGTCTCTTGGGTTTGGTAATGGGATCCTTGTGAGCCAATTTGTATTGATAATTGACCTTAGCTACATGTACATATTAAGAATTATTATAATATTGGTCATAGTCAATATCAATAGCACAAACATCCTTATTGGATTTTTGAGCATTAAATGTGGGAAAATATTTTTTGTTGTTGGAAGAAGAATCTTTAGGAGATTGTCATTTCTTACAAGCATTTTTGTAATATTTAATGATGGAGTTGAATCATGGTTTCATGATTAAATGAATATCCAATCATATAGGAAATAATAAATTTTATAAACCCTCTACATATTTCATGGGATTGATTGATGTCAGAATGTAACCAAAAAAATTGATTAGGGTCATACCATTTGGGAGGATTATTGGGATAAGTATATTGTTTAGAGGGTGCTAAGAATTATTTCATTTGGTGCACAGTTAATGGTGTGTGAGAAGATAGGGGATTGTCAACTTTGGTAACCTTTTATTTGGGTTGAGGATTGTCATTTATTTCATTAGTTTAATGTTTAAAATATCCTTAAATGATTTTGGTATTAGGTTCAAACTATTTCATTACGAATTCTTGATGTTTGGCTTGGTTAAGAGCTTTGTTGAGTGTTTGAGGAGAAAAAGTTTAAACCTTATACTGAAGTGAAGGAGTTCAGGAAGTTATAAATAATTTAAATAAATTATCATCACTCATGTTATTCAACCTTATGGGCCAAATATTTCCATTGCTTGACAAAATCATAAACTAATTCAGTGGGATATTGTTTAGCATTGATGAAATGGCTAAGGAATTTTTTTTGGAAGATCATTGTGTTGAAACACTTTAATTATAGGATTGAATAAATCCTCAAGTTGTCATATGTAATGTTGAGGAATTTATTTGTACCATTCCAAGACATTTATAGTGAAGGATTTAACCAAGAGTTTAGTTGTAGTGAAGGTATTAGATTAGATCTATTCCTTATAAAGAGTACCAAATGTCTTAAGGAAAGATCTAGGGTCTTTAATCCCATCATACTTAAAGTTGGAGATATGCTACCAATGTCAATATAAATAATGAAAGGGGATAAAGGCTCATTTTTTATGTTTTGGAACATCTTATTATTCATGATAGGCTGGGGGATGACATTTCCCACAACACCTTTAAGAGGTAGAGGAATAAAATTTTGATTATTTTGAGGGAGAAGAATGGGAGTTTTATTATCCATATTGATCAAATGATGTTGTATTTTCATCATTTTGGAGGCATTATATGTTTTCATGATGTTTATTTGTTTCATTATTTGTGCAAGAATCTGATTGGTATCAAATAGTGGGTTGGTGTTTGTAGGAGGACTCCTTGAATTTCTATTAGGGTAAGGGTTGTTAGGTGGTGGATTACCTATGGAATTATTGGATAGAATTATCTCAATTTCCCCCAAATTTTTATGATATGATTGAATATGGGAATTATCATGGTAGGTATGAAAAGGATCTAATCCATCAATCTCATCTTGTTGCATGATTTGAACCATGTTGTAATCTAAAGACGAGGGAGGGGAAGAAGTAATCCAAGAGTGAGGATTATCTTTGGAGGTAAAGAAAGGAAGGAAATATAATTTCATATAGTGTCTAAATTTATTTATGTTGTCCAAAAATATTTTGATATAATCTTTCATGATGCTTGATGAAAGAGATAGAGATTAAGGAAGAAAAAGAAAAATTAGATACATAGTCATCTAGACAAATAATAGAGTTGGCCAATAGGGAACATAATCATATAATATGTAAAAAATTTACTATGTTACAAGGTATTTCTATGGTATATGTTAAAAATAATATATAATTATAAGGGTTGACTATGTATTATTGGATAGGGGACATAATAGAGAGATAGGAATACACATTTATGTACGTTGATTGTGTGATATAGATAAGTTGGTGAAGAATAGTATGTAATATACTATATCAATCAAGATAAAATTGTGTTGAAAATAGGGGAAATTTTGTAAGACAATCTGAAGCAAGAATGAGAGCAAGCACACAAACAATTAGATCAATGTGATTGATCCAATTGGATCACACAACATAAACCTTACACTAATATTGTCCAATGCAAGTTTTAAAATACAACACACAATGATAAAATATCAAATAGAAACTAAAAATTAAATTTTAACTAATTGGTCACCCTATGTGTTATTAGATTATAAGAAAGTTTGATTTTAATGTGATAGGAAAGTTGGCTGAAAATAGGGAGCTAGAAAGTAATATAAGGTTGATTTCAAAATATTTGGGGTGAAATGGATCTATATTTGAAATGGAAATGGATTTATATTGGAGCCTACCCCCTCACTGCACAATCCCACATTGATAAGGGTGTCAGGTGCTTTACCAATATATATCATTAACCACATTTTTATACTTGACCAAAAAACCAAGTCAGTTTTCCCCTTGGAGATAAAATCCAAGTAGGTAGACTTTATAAAAACAAATTTTTAATGATTTTTGAATGTAAATTAGTTTGGTAGTATGTGAAAAAGATTAAAATAGTGTAAATAAATTTTAATTTTAAAAACTATCTATTTATACTATGTGAGTTACTCTAAGCATGCAAACAACTAAAAAGAAAATGTGAATTAATTACTAGCAAATAGATGTTAATTCCTTGATTGAGAATAGTACAGAGTTAGTTCAAGTGACACTGTATACAAAAAAAATATAACAGAGTTGATTGAGCCCCTACTATTCTACAAAACTAATATCTTTAAGAACAAACTTAAACAAGTCAACTATGTATTTTAGATAGAGGACAGACTATAGAACTAGGTCAACCAAGTTGACCTAGTTAGTTGTAGGGTTGAATTTATGTAGATCACAAACTTATGAAAAATAGTACTGAAGAAAGAATTGAAATGATAGAGAGAGAAAATAAAGGAACCTTGGTGGTATTTAAGATGATTTATAGTGCAAAATTTTATATTATGGTACTTAATTATTACTTTCAAAATCTATCAATTAGGTCAACTAGTTCAACCAAATTCTACAAAATCCTATGT
Source organism: Torreya grandis (assembly GCA_037957365.1). Classification (NCBI taxonomy): domain Eukaryota; kingdom Viridiplantae; phylum Streptophyta; class Pinopsida; order Cupressales; family Taxaceae; genus Torreya; species Torreya grandis. Next base: position 50,023 of record JARHVA010003507.1, on the reverse strand, counting down.
GTTGAAGAAGAGATAATGAATAGAGTCAACCTATTCGATAGTGTTTATTGACCTATATGTTGATAGAAGAAAATAATAGATAGAGTTGACTTGTTCAAATATTTATGGTAATCTTGAACTAAAGAATAATATTGTGTTAAACTACTCAATCCATTAACCTGTAGTTGATGAAGACTTACATAAATATAATAGAGTCATTTTGAAGTGAATGTGTGTTAAACCTATGCATAAAAAGTTAGAACTATACCAACTAGTTTGATATAGTACTACAAATATAGAAAAATAAAAATATGAATACAAAAATGATGGCAATAAAGAAAACTTGCAAGGGTTAGATTCACATTAGGTTCACCAAAATATATACAAAGGGAAATGTAACTGATCTATAAATAAATCCTATCTCGAAGAAGATAAATCCTACTTATACTTATGATTATTGATACATTAGAGATTTGGGTTCATGACCAATATGGATTTTCTAGACCTAGCCAAGGGATATCTTACCAAAATAATATCACTAGGGAGGGTTTCAAGGCCTCTACTTAAGCAAAACTATACAATAACCCTAACTAGGTCCTATTTTTTCATATTCACTAAGCTTATAAAATGATAAAATTAAATTAAAATTCTAATCTAGTGCTCACCAAAGCAATACTATTTAATCTATATATAGGTGTTTCTACGCTAAATCGCTTTCTACATTCAAAAGATAGAGAAATGAGAAACTTAAAGAAAATAGATGAGGGTTTGTACGTACCCAGATTGTAGATGTGCACACCAAAATTTAGACGTTGTGAGAACTCCTCTTTGGTTGTGTAAGAATGACACATGAAAGAAAAAGACACTAAACACAAAAAAATTTAGATGACAAAAGGGTGGACTGCCAAGCAAGAGCTTGGTCCTAGAAGCGCAAAGGCTCCTTGGAGGATGTCAGTCCACTGTTAAAAATAGAATGCTAATCAGAAATAGAAAGTAATAAATGATGGAAAATAGAAAAAAGAACTTAAGGCAAATGCATACCTGTTTAGAAGCTATCTGCCTTTGCACAGTCACTGACGTCGGTTGTATTACTGGCATCGGTCAGAAAGGTCACCGACGTCGGTAGGGGTACTGGCCGAGGTTGGTCGGGGCAGTAGTCAGGGACGGGTCAGGCTAGGTTTCAGGACTATGGACAGGTTCTATGGACGTGCAGAATGGACTGTGGTCTTATCTAAGGGTCAGCGAGGTCTGTTTAGAGGTCTAAGGGATTGTTTGGAGGTCTGAGGGACTTGTCTTGGGTCTGAGGGACTGAGAATGTTGTCTGGGACTGGACTGAAAAGGTGACAGGGCAAAAGGAAGATGAATGGGAGACAGGGTCTGAGAAGGCTTTTCAGCCTCTCAGGGGAAGGACAGGGCAAGTGGTAGACAGTGGATAGGATAGGCAAATGAAATCAAATGAAATAATGAAATGAAATAGTGAAACTGCTTACCTCTTGCTTGTTGATTGAAGAATGAAGGAGCCTGTTGTTGGAGCTGTGGAAGGCCTGTTGCAAGAAGAAATGACTGATGTAGAGTGCCTGTACCTGCTACTATTGTTATACGAGGTGGAGAAAAAGGAGAATACGAATGCCAAAGAGCGTCTAAAGAGTTATGTTTATGGGGGGGTAGAATGGTTGTAGAAAACCATTTTGAAGGGGGCCGATGTCGGTAAAACTACCGACGTCAGCCAAATAATGATCGACGTCGGTGAGGGCAGAATGGGAACAGAGGCTAAAATTAGCCTCTGTCCATTCTTGTACACTGCCGAGTCAAGGGTCCATGGGAAAATGGTCGAAGAAGACATAAATGGACGCAAGAGGAAGGATAAAGGGGAGATTTGTGCAATAAAAGCTAGGAGAGAGGTGGGGGGATCCAAGGAGGGGATCCAAGGTGGTAAGGGTGAGGTGGAAAGGGGCCAAATATTTAATTATTTTAATTTGATAAATGGAGGGGGCTAGGACAAGGGTTAGGATATGGGTCAACGGGGGACAAGGGGGAAGGATGAAAGATGACCAAGGTGCAGACACATTTTTGGTGTCTACATTTGCCCCTTTTTGTCTTGTTGGTTGTTCTTGATGAACTGCAAGACAAAAATAGGAGTTGGTTGCCCCAGGAATGGGATGAGATGTTCCCCCCTCAAAGCGAGAGTTGAGGGAAGGGAACCTGAGATCGAGTGTCGATTTGACATAGAGATGGATAGAGAGAGGGTGAGTGTGAATGCTGTAATAGTCATGATTGCGTGTATACCACTTCACAAGATGGTCAAGTCAAATTGTCACAGGTCGAGGGTCGAGGAGTGCCAAAATTGAAATAACTGGGCCCCAGCTTTTGGTCATAGCTGATCAGGTTATTCAATCTAAGCTGAAGCTCAAATGGTCATCGTGTCCCAGGTATCTCGGGCTCAAGAAGTGCTCTTAGAAACACAAAAATGTCACAAGTAGTGGGGATCAACCGGCTTGCGATCCTATACTTGTGGGGGTCAAAAATATGGGCTGCACAAAATTTTGCTAACCATTTGTGAGGTAGTAGACATGCAAAAACAACCAAGGCAACATTTGTCTTGGGAGCAGTCATGGTCAGAGAAGATGGTCATGATCGCCAAGGTCAGGTGGTTGATGCAGGTGGAGGCAAAAGTGGTCTCCAGGGTGCCCCAGGGGGCAAAGATAACTTGGTCTGGAGAACTGATTGATCAGGGGCATGATTGTGGGGAAAGGTGATGAAAAAAAAGAAGGATTGAGGGATGCCATTATCAGTGATAAAACCAATGTCGGTGCCCCAAATGGATCGACATTGGCAAAAATAGGCCGATGTCAGTAGCCTAGCGCACGCCTATGCTGACATCAGTGGCCTGCCAAATCTGACAAAATTGGATTGGCGGCCCACCAAAAGTCATTTGCTATTTGTTGACTGAGAGAAAAGAGCTCTGGAGCCAAGTGAGTGAAAGTGACCCAGAGTTAACTGGAGAAGTGGTGAGGTGGCAGATAGGCATTGGTGGAGAGAGCGAGCGAGTTGGAGAGTGATTGGAGGCTACAGAGGAATTTGTGGGCCAGGTGAAGTGTGAGGGCAGAGAGACATAGCGGAGATGGTAGAGGGAAGTAGAGGACCTGTGGGAGGTCCACTACCAGTGGCACCCATCGTGCCACCACACCGACAATGCCAGGATGAGGTAGGAGGGTCCTGAACCCTATTTGGATTGTTTTTGTTTCAAATTTAGTTTTTGAAATTTTAGTTGTTTTTAGGCAGAAATCGAGGGGGAGGGGTAGCTAGGAGGGTGGGAAGGGTAGGTAAGTCATCTTAGGGTGATTTAGGAAGGTTTTGGGGGGTAAAAGGGTGGTCAAAGGGGAAGCCCTAATTTTTAGGGCTCACCCCGTTCGGCCCTAGGGCCAAACCAGTTGCCGACATCGGTGGGTTCACCAGCATCAGCCGATCAGTGACCGGCATCATTCACTAACCTACTGACGTCAGTCACTAAGTGACCAATGTCGGTTAGGTGAGTGCCATTGCCAGCATGATAACCGATGTTGGTGGCTACCTGGCTAAGGGTGGTTGAAAACTGTCAAGTCAAAGGGTTGAAGCTATGCCAAGGGCTTCCTGAGTGTTGGGATAGGCATAGATGGTCAAATAGGTTGGTAAAAATAGAAATAGGAGGAAAATTGTTAACATGAGATTGATTGATGTAGGCGATAAAAACTCTAATGCTGCAGGATCGACTGCTGACATTACTGACGTGAATGCATTGGGACATTACCAGGGAGGAGTGGGTGCAGATGAGCGTAGTGGGACTAGGCAGGTTGTGACGATACTATTGGGTGGTGAGGGATGTGAGCTTGATGGTGGCTCTGATTGAGTGGTGGGATCATTCCACCAACACCTTCCACTTGTCGACAGGGGAGATGACAGTGACGGTCAAGGACGTGTACTAAATTTTGTGGCTGTCGGTACACAGAGTGGACATTTATGCGTGCTCGAGAGAGGCGCATGACATACACATGGTCACACTATTTGGGGAGCACGTTGCTGAGATGAGCTACCATTCAGTGAGTTTTGCTTACGAGCCTCTGTACGCGATGGATGAGGGTGCACATCGACTGGCTGTCCTGATGATGATTAAGATCACAGTCTATGCATTGGCGGATGTGGAGGGAGGTAGGTTTTTGGTTGCCATGACTGGAGTTTTGATAGACATGATTGAGCGACAAACAGTGTTCACTTGGGCACCGGTCTCTTTGGCCTAGGTCTACAGGGAGCTATGGGGCATTAGTCGATGGTGGTGGTACAGCTTGTGCGTGGGCCACCTTCTGCACTGCTGGGCATATGAGCACATCATGGCGACATGACCTCTTGGCCTCCCAGTGGCTATCCAAGCCAGCTTCAGGGTCAGGTTTAGATGATGGCACGAGGTGATGGCGCAGATGCAGGTGGATAGAGTGGTCAGAGATATTGACCACTATAGAGGGGTACTGGAGGCCCTGATCTCAGTAGATATCATTTAGAGACCATACTTGGGGTATCCAGCATTTAGAGACTAGGGAGAGTAGCTTGTTAGAGTGCAGAGCCTGAGATGGGTCAGGGGTAGGCGAGCTGGCGGGCTCGAGAGGGTGCCTGTGGAGAGAGTGTGGTGCCAGTACAGGCTGCTACAGGATGTACCACCCACATTCCCATAGTACAGGTGGGATGATATTAAGGTGCCGCTCCCACTACCAAAGGAGATAGATGAGCCAAATTTTGAGGAGTTGTCGATAGGACCTGGGATGGCTGACCCAGGTTGTATAGAGGCCTACACAGCATGGTGGGCAGGGCAGTACACAGGAGTTCAGGCAGGGTCATAGCTGGATTTACATGTTATCACCAGGGAGCAGGATGCAGCCCATGAGGAGAGAGACACAACACGGTAGGAGAGGGATGTGGCACAGGCCTAAGTGACCATTTTACAGGGACAGGTCACGATTTTATAGGGGCAGTTGGTGGGGGTGATAGGATAGGTGGCTGCTTTGATAGGATAGGTCACTATTTTGCAAGGTCAGCTAGCCATAGCCCAGGCATAGATAGGACAGGCAAGGTAGGGTTTTGGAGGGTAGAGCCCATTACAGCAGCCATCTCAGCAGCCAGTTTAGTAGCCCATATAGTTAGTGTCAGTGCAGCCAGGGTTTTCACAGCCGTAGGGTTTAGTGCAAGGCATGACAGTAGGATAGATGGGTCCATCGCAGATTGTATCTATGGTTAGATACACTAATGCACTAGATGAGATTGCATATTATGAGGGAGCCATTAGGGGGTTTCCTCAGATACATCGATACTCATATATGAGGGTAGAGCTGAGCCGACAGCGGTCTATGTCACGGGTGACCGCTACAGATTCACACAGATGGTGCAGATTAGAGGTGGGAGAGGATATAGCGTCTTCTCGGCCACTGCCACCACCACCATAGCCACAGCCTTGAGGGTAGAGTTTTGACATGATGTATGTACTGGCCTGTGTGCCGATGATGTGAGATGTATTTGACTTTTGAGAGAGAGAGATGCACAGATTGTGCGATTGTATAAAACTTTGAGATATATATATGATGAGATTATTTTGGATTATTAGATGTTGTTATGGATGTGTTTAATATTTATGGCACTTTGATTTGATGCATGTTTTAATATGATGTCTATGATGAGGATGTTATGATGCTATGTTTGTGATTATGATGACTAATATAATGATGAATGTGATGGCTAATGAAATGATGATATGATGATGATTAATGATATTAATGTTGATGTTTTGATTTTGTTGATGATTATGAAAATATATGATTGTTTGTGATGTGACTGGCAGGTGACGAAAGAATGAGATGAGAGAAAGGATGAAGAGGATGGTCGAGCTAACCCCAGAAGACCCCATGTCAACTGAGTGCTGCCTACATAGCCCTTGTCCTAAGGGCCTTAGGCCAATGTAGTTCTCCCAAAGAGGTAGGAAGAGGGTCGAAGTGATTGATTGGTTGTGGTCGAGGTCAAGTCATGGTTAGAAGAGGATAAGGTTTGTCCAGTATGTAGATGAAAAAATGGGGGTGGTCGAGCTAACCCCAAAAGATAGTCGTGTCATCTGAGCGCTGCCTACATAGCCCTGGTTGTTAGGTGGGCCTTAGACCGATGTAGTTCAGACTAGGAGATAAAGCGTTTGATGATTGGTCTAGTCATGAGAATGGTCTAGCATGTCTATATGTCTGAGGGAACATGCTTGAAATGATGAGAAAAAGTCAAGGTTTTTCACCCCTAGCAATTGCCCATATTAGGTGATGGACATATGCCAAAAATGAAATGAGTCTATTTATGCTTCAATAAGTAATGGTTTATGCTGAACATAAATTGAGTGGTCTATAGTTTCCATGTGTATTGGTGTCCATAGAAACTAGTGTGAATAGGTTAAGGTGAGTGGTCGAAAAAGAGGGTTGAGTTGATTTTATAAATGACAAATGATTGAATGTGACCAAAGTGTAAAAGAAGTGAAAGGCATAATCTCCCTTTCATTGACAAGGACTAGAATGACAGCATAGATAGGGGTTGTTAGAACTAAGGGCCCCATTCATGCATTATGTCATTGACCAAAGGTTGTGTTAGAGTGGTAATCGAATCACTTTGACATTAAAGTGAGCTCGAAGTCCCTTGAGCAGGTGTTAGGATAGGAGAATAGGGTAACCCATTTAAGAGTAGAGATAACCTTACCCCCTTTTTATAGGAGACCCTGAGACAACTATAAGCCAAGTCCATGACCCATTTTTTTTTATTTTTTTTTTGAGCAGACTGATCAATGCGGGAAGTCTGCAAAGAGATGTCATTTTGCTTGGTGGTCAGTTGTGAAGCTGATCAATGCGGAAAACTTCTAAGAAAGGTGATGTTTGTAGTAAGAGTTCATCATAACCATCCTTTGAGGGAGTGGTCTATATTTTTGCTTTATATATAAGGGCTTTTGAATAGTTGTCCTTCGAGGGAGCAGTCTATTAGCTATAGCAATGATAGTACAGCTGTCCTTCGAGGGAACAGTCTGCCTTTTGATTTTGATTTTGTGACCTTGGATATTTTGACATCTTGACTTTTTTTTTGACAGAAATGTGAGTCATGGACAAGACTACAGAAGGTCAAGGGCTCCCTTTTATTAGGACAAAGCATCCATACTTTATAAAAGGGTCATAGAGGATTTGTTAAGGGAAATAGGGTGAAAAGGGTTGAGGATTAAGAGGACATAGATTTCTCAAGGGATGAGCTTAAGTTAAATGTCAAGTGGATGAGTACTCGACTAACAGTAGAATGGTCGTAGAACGCATTAAGAGGCTCAAGTTCTGGCCGTCCATCGAGAGAAGACAGACGATAAGTCCCTGACCCATACTTGTGCATGATGATGAAAGGTCTGAGCCAATTAGGGGTGAACTTGCCTCATTTACTTCACTCCATATTGGTCACATGCTGATTCTCTTTGAGGATGAGGTCTCTGATGTTGAAATCTCATTCTCGCAGATTTTTGTCATAGGCTCACTCAATGCAATTTTGATAGGCATGGAGGTGATTGAGGGTAGCAAGATGGCGCTCATCAAGTAGCTCAAGTTGAGCTAAGCGATCTTGACAAAAGTCATCATTGGAGAGAATGTCATGCAGGGAGATATGGAGAGACGGGATATGTACTTTGAGAGGTAGGACAGCCTCTATTCCATACACGAGAGAGAAAGGAGTAGCACCCGTAGACATTTGGATGCTAGTGCGGTAAGCCCACAAAGCGAAGGGAATGTGAATGTGCCAATCCCTTCTTGTGTCGTTGACCACCTTCATGAGAATTTTAGTCAAAATTTTTTTGGAAGCCTCGACCTGCCCATTTGCTTGTGGGTAGTAATGCGAAGAAAAGCTGAGTTTAATGCCAAATGAGTCGCATAATTTTTGGACAGTCTTGTTTTTGAAGGACTTGCCATTGTCAGTGATGATTTTTTGAGGAACACCAAAATGACAGATGATGTGGCTGTTGATGAAGTTGACAATTTTGTTGGCTTTTGTGGAGATGAGAGGAATGGCTTCCACCCACTTGGTGAAATACTCAGTGGCAGTGATGATGGATTGATGATGAAGAGACAAGTGAGGGTTAATCTCACCGATGAGATCTAAGCCCCACTGAGAAAAAAGGCTAGAAATCTTGAGTGACTTGTAAGGCATGGCTAGGGAGATGAAGTAGGTTAGAGTGCTACTGACACTTGATGCAATGCTGGACATAGTCGCTACAGTCTTGATGAAGGGTGGGCCAATAATAGCCCAAGCGAAGGATGCGCTTGGCAATCGAGTTCCCACTGAAGTGTCTACCACAAATCCTATCATGGACTTGCTTAATGGCTTGAGAGGCTTCAGTGGAGGTGAGACAGCAGAGAAGGAGGCCGTCGAAGCCTTGCTTATAGAGAAGACCCCCTAGCATGGTATAGCGATCTGTGCGTTTGATGAAAGCTCATCGTGCATTGCTAGAGAAATTGGGAGGAGTGACAGAAAGAGATAAATAGTCCACAAGTTGCTTATACCAATGATCTTGTGGACTAGAATTTATGGTGGTGACATGATTGATATTAGGAGAAATGTATGAAGGCAACGACACACGATGCACCATGACAAAAAGTCTAGATGAAGATGATGAAGACGGAATATGCAAGGCAAGAGAAGCCATGGTGTGAGCAAACTTGTTTGTGGATCGAGGAACAGTCTACAAGAGGTAATGGTCAAAAGATGCCAGAAGAATGTTAGCACAGTTTTTGTACCTTTGCAAAATTTTATTTTTACAGAGGTATGAACCATTGACTTGATTGACGACGAGCTGTGAGTCACCAAAGATATTGATAGACTTGATGCTGAGAGAAAGGGCAGTCTGAAGTCCCAAAATTAAGGCCTCGTATTCAGCCATATTATTGGTACAATCAAAGTCAAGCTTGAAAGACAGAGGCATGGACTCACCTTTGAGTGCGATGAGAATGACACCCACACCCCCATCGAGTTGACATTTAGAGCTATCAAAGAACATGGTCATTTGGTAGACAGTGTCATCAGTGGAAAGTGCGGTGATAGACTCATCAGGGAACTCACACTGTGAAGGTTGATTGTTGAGAAGAGGGGCATCTGCCAGTTGGTCAGTGATGGTTTGCCCCTTAATAGATTTCTACTAGATGAATTCGAGGTCAAACTCAGCAAGCAGCATGAGCCATCGAGCCATACGTTGATTCTGATATGGCTTGGAGTGCATATACTTGAGAGGGTCAGTGTGAGTGATGACGAAGGTTTTATGGTTAAGAAGATAATGGCAGAGCTTGGTAGTGGCAAAGAATAATGCCAAATAGAGTTTCTCGGTATGGGTGTATCGAGTTTCATAGTCAACCAGTGTTTGGCTGATATAGTAGACTGCTTGTTCATGGTGGTGCTCATCTTGGTGCGTAATCATGGCACCTAACGAATGGTTGGTGGCAGAGATATAAAGGTAGAAGGGGTGGTCATCTTTAAGTGGAATGAGGACTGGTGGAGAGACCAAATAGCATTTAAGGGCTTCAAAAGCCTCTTGACAGTCCTTATCCCATTTAAAGGTGACGTCCTTCTTAAGGAGGTGATGAAAAGGTTGGCAGCCGTCAGAAAGCTATGAGATGAAATGGCGAATGGACTGGAGCTTCCCTTGTAGACTACAAAGCTGCTTGAGATTGGTCGGGGGTGGCATCTTGAGGATAGCACAGATCTTGGTGGGATCTATCTCGATGCCACGGAAAGAAATGATGAAGCCTAGGAGCTTGCCAGAGAGAACCCCAAAGACACATGTCTTGGGGTTAAGGTAGACATTGTATTGAAGAAGGCGAGAGAAGATGATCTTGAGAATGGTCAGATGGTCATGGCAAAACTTGGACTTGCTGAGCAAGTCATCCACATAGTCCTCCATGAGTTTGTGGAGGAGATCATGGAAAATGTAGATCATGGCATGCTGATATGTGGTGCCAACGTTCTTCAAGCCGAAAGGCATGACTCGATAGCAAAAAGTCCCCCATGGGGTGATAAAGGTGGTCTTGTGCTGATCTTTTGGTACAATCAGGATCTGATTGTATCCTGAAAACCCATCCATGAGAGATAGCATTTCATGGCCGGTCATGAGATCAACAAGCTAGTCAATGTTAGGAAGAGGAAAGTCATCCTTGCAATAGGCTAGGTTGAGGTCACAATAGTCCATGCAGATCTAGATCCCCCCAGTCGCTTTGGTGACTGGGATGATGTTAGAGACCCACTGTGGATAATCGATGGGCTAGATGAAAGAGACAGAAAGAAGGCGCTGAAGCTCCTCTTTGACAAGGAGTGCAATGCGAGGATGCATCTTTTGAATCTTTTGCCAGATAGGCTTAGCCTCTAGTTTGGTGACAATGTTATGGGTAGCAATGGTGGGGTCAATGCCAGGCATGTCACTGTAAGTCCAGGCAAAGGCCTTGCTATGGTCAGAGAGGAACTGGGTATAGTCAAGCTGCTCCTGAGCGTCTAAAGATTGGCCAATATTCAAGACATGAGGAACATCAAAAGAAGGGAGATTGATGTCAATGGTTGATTCATTTAACATAACCTAGGTCTCAGAAGGGAGGGAGCATTGGATGAAAGAGTCGTCAGCACCCATGTAGGAAAGGATGGCATCATCGTCAATGTAGTGGACAGTGTGAATGGTCACCGACTCATCCTGTATCATGCTGGGATAAATGAGAGGGAAGGACCTGGACACCCCATTTAGTTGATAGGTTAGGGGTTCCAGGCGGATGGTGTTTATGAAAAAAAAACTAGGAGGGATGGAAACCACCGACTCCATAGGTGAAGGAGGAGGAATGGGTGAGCCTGGAGGAGATTGGTCAATGGGTGGCTCGGGATAAAGGTCTGAAGGGGCCTGAGTGGGGTCGTGATATCCCAGGCCATACCATTTCTTGGCATCATCATCATTGAGAGGCTCAATAGGTTGATGGGAGCCTTGCTCATAGCGTCCGAAACCAAAACCCTTCCATGCACACATGTAAAGATAAGTGTGTGCAAAGGTGGGGTTGCCAAGAAATGAGAAGTCTGATGTGAATGGTTGGGGTGAAGAGAGAGGGTTGCCATCAATAGGAGCTTGATTGAGCCCCCCATAGACAAGATTGGTTTGAAGGTGAGGAGGACCATAAGGCACGACCATCCCGATCTGATGGTCGTAACTGAGGCTATGGTGAAGGCGTCCATACTCTTGTGGAGTTTGGAACATGTCTAAGGCCAACAAGCGATATTCCCCCAGTGAAAGTCATTGGAAGATATCTTCCATCGAGTCTTTGGTCATTGCTTGCAGAGGAGGGGTAAGGGTGACCGCCGGTTGCGAACTAGTCAAAGCTTCTGCAGATGGAGGCGGTGCCGAGGTTGATGGCTTAATAGGAATGAGGACATCATTTGGATGGTAGGTTGTGTTACAAGTTTTGAAGGGTGATGGGTCAGCGGGAATGGTGTGGACTTGCCTGTCGTGCTCGAATTTCACACAATGGTGTAGGGTGGAGGGGACACAGGCCATGGCACAAATCCAGGGTCAGCCCAGCAACATGTTGTATTAAAACTCTCCTTCGATGATATAGAAGAGCTTTGTGACTATGCATGGACCAACGTGAATGTGAAGAATGACTGTGCCAATGGTCATGGCATTGGTGTCATTGAAGGAGCGTAAGATTGCGTCAGTTTTGGAGACACAATTCTTGGGAAGAGCCAACTGATCAAAGGCATGGGTGGAGATAATGTTGATGCTGGCACCTCCATCGATCATAACACGTTTAATGCATGTCCGATCAACATAGGCAGTGATGAAAAGGGCAGTGTCCTAATCTTATGTGTTGGATGTGGGAATCTCAAAATCGTTGAATGTGATGGAGGCAATAGGAGATAAAGAATGGACGAGGGCAGCGAGTGGTTGGGGGTCCTCAGGTTGGACCTTAGCTGCCTACAAGGCTCTGATGAGGGCTTGATGATGCTGAGGTGAGGTTTGGATGAGGTCATAGAGGGACATCTTCACGGGCATCTGGTGAAGTTGTTTCAACATGGAGTCATGAATCAGCCCAAAAGAGGAAGAAGAAGAAGGCTGAGATGTGCCAAGGATAGAAATTTTAGGCTTGGGCACTAGAGGTGGCTTGACGAAAGGGTAGGTCCAAGGAATGGTGGCTTTTTCTTTTGCCTTGTCCTTTTGCGACCTAGTGGTTATGTGGATAGCATTGATTTCAAAGATAGGAGGTGAAGAAGGGTTCATGGCCTGCTGGTGAGATGTTGATGTGGTTGAAGAGGTTGGATGGGAAGGTGTCAAGGGTCGGTCAAGAGTGTCCTCAAGGAGAAGAGTGTCCTTCTCCATATAGAGGTGAATGACGGCCTTGAGGGCACAGCAAGTCTCGATATCGTGTCCTGGCATACGATGGTATAAGCAAATCTTCGTGTCGTCAAACCAGGAGGGCTTGGACCTGAGAGGTTGGAAAGGTTGGATGGGTGGAAGGGTTATGCTGGAAGTCTATAAGATTCGGTGCAATATCAATGAGTATGAGCCCACTAAAGGGTTTGTGCTAGTTGATATGTGCGAGGCAGGTGACTTTTGCTTAGGCGAAGCTGGAGGAGGTTTTCGTACCACCTTGTGGGTTGATGGTGCGGTGACAGGCATAGACGGCACTTTTTTCATGAGAGGTACTGCCTTTTTAGGAGAGGGTAGGCTAGAGGTAGGTAAAGGAAGCAAAGGAGGCAACTGGTTTTGATTAGAGGTCAGAGTGGGAAGGACTCTGGTCAGGGTCAAAGGATGGGGGCCCAAAATGGAAGGTAATGGTGACGGGGGAGGAGGCATTCACTTCTGTGGTCTGGCAGTCTTCTTTGACTTGGTTGGAAGACTACTATTGGTCGAGGTCTAGTCTAAGTCCACCTTCACTTGCGAGTGAGTGAAGGTAGAGACAGAGCGAATGCCAAGTGACTTGATAGGTTTAGATGGGGTAGATGTGGGTTTTAGTTTTGATGGGGTCGGTTGAGGTTTAGAAGAGGGAGTCTGGTCTTTGTTGAGAGTCTGATGAGATTCTACCTTGGGAGGATTGGTAGCATGAGATGAGAGGGCACGGGCATGCTGAAGAGCTTTAAGATGCTCCCATAATACCTGATGCATCACTTTCCTTGAAGGGAGAAGTCCAATTTTCTCCAAAAATCAAGAAAATGGCTGAGAAGATGTTGGACGAGATTTGGGTTCTTGAGAAGATGTTGATGGCTGCGGGGCCGAAGATGAGATGGGGGTAGCAGTCTCAGTCCCAAGGCATGGTGAATTCATGACAGGTTCATCCTTGATTGGAGATAAAGGAGAGGCAGGTTCTTCCTTGGGTGGAGAAGAAACCAGAGAATGAGTCTCCTCGAGCGGGTAAAGGGCAGGGATGATGGTGCCCTCCACTTGCGGTCAAGGAGTATAAAGGGTCGGGTCCTCCATAGGTAGCAAGAAGGAGGATGGTGAGACTGGTGGTGCTGGTAAGGTCGAAGCATCCTCCAAAATGAGAGAGGTTGATGGAGAACTAACTGGGGAAGGAGGCTCATCTACATGTGATGGACTGATAGATGGACTCACCGCTTGAGGTTGGTCGGGGATGAAGGGCGAGACCGTATTGACTGTTCGAATGTTGTGTTCATGAGTGTCGTCAATCAAGGTCTAGACATTGTTTTGAGTCGGGGGATGATTGGGGAATGGTTGCTTGAAGATATTGATGCCCTGATTAGGGGGTGCATTGGGATTGTCTAAGGTGAGGTCACCCTTTTCAAGCATGTCTTGGATTATGTTTTTTAGGGTTTTATAGTTTTCTGTGTCATGTCCTTTAACACGGTGGTAGTTGTAGAAGTCATTTTCCCTATACCACGTAGGGATGGCATGTGAGGGATCAAATTATGGAGGTGGTCAGATTTGGGGGAGATTGAGAACCCCCTGCTTAATAAGTTTTTCTAGCACAGATGCGTATGATTCTCTGAGAGGAGTATACTGTCATTGTACGTACCTCTGCTAGAATTGGTGGGTGGCGCTCTGAGATGTGGATGGCTCAGGTTGATTAGTTGAAGGTGAAGAGGATGAAGGTCTAATGACCACAGCGTTAGCTAAAGCTTTAGAATTAAGATTGGATGATGAAGGTTTAGAAGAAGAGGAGTCATTGGTCCTAGAGCTAGGATTCTTGCTCCACAACTTGACTTTATTCTCCTCGATGGCACGCAATTCAAGCTTGCGGGCCATCATGAAGGCTTCATCGAAGGTGTGGAAGGTCTGAACCCTCAAGGTGGAAGAAATATGTTTGGCGTAGGCTTGAGAGAAAAGTTCAATAAGTTCAGGCTGGGGTAAGGAAAAGGAGAGTTGATTGATGAGGCCTCTCCAGCGAGCAACGAAGTCAGCTATGGATTCATCCTTGAATTGGCGGATAGAATAGAGGTCTGTGATCGAGACCTTCTTGGTGATGTTGATGGAGAAGTGATCAAGAAAGAGCTGGGCCAACTGTGTGAATGTGAAGAGGGAATGGTTGGCAAGGGAGCTATACCAGTCAAGTGCAACACCATAGAGGGACATAGGAAACATGCGTAAAAGCAACGCATCGTCATGGGCAATAAGGTAACAGGCATGTCTGAATGCCCGTAAGTGTTGTTGTGGGTCTTCCTTGCTTTGAAAATGAGAAAACTTAGGAAGTTCCCACTGGCTGGGATATGGCATGATCGGGACAGAAGGATGAATGGGCTCATTACAAATTTGCTCGTATGAGAGAGCATTGTGTGAGCTAGAAATGGAGGTCTCTAGGCTAGACATCTTGTCCATCAGCATTTTGATGATATCTACTAACGGATTGGTGGGTGGAGCACCCCTAGGTTGTAGGGTGCTTGGAAGAGGCTAGAGGAGGCATATGACATAGTTAGTTGTGCTTGTAAGGGTGCAACATAGGGATAACTAGTTGTAGGGATAGAAGAGAAGACTAAGGGTGGTTGGGTGGAAGGCATAGCTAGGCTCGATGTTGCCACGAGAGGTTGGATTGTGGTAATAGGGGCTAATGGATAGGTAGCCACCTTGGTGTTGATAGGGGCCAGGGTAGGCAGAATAGATACAACCAAATTCTGGAAAGGAGTGGAGAGCGGTTGAGTGGGCTGAGGTTGATAGGGGGCTGAAACCCCAGTGGAAGTGGGCCCCAAGATGGAAGGAGAGGCCACACTTAGAAGGTTGGTCAAAGGCTGGTCATTGGTCGAGGTGATAGCTTAGGTGTCTAAAGGTTGAACTACGGACACTGTCGATATGGCCATAGTCGCAACAAGAGAGGTCGACATTCCATAAATCGGATTGCCCAAGGAGTCTCACGTTTGGCTATGTGCGAGATAGTGCTGCAAGGCTTTGACATTGAGGTCCAAGAATCGTGCAAAATCTTGGTCCCCTTTTGGGACAATAGGAGTCTGGGACGGGGTTGGGCGAGTAGGAGTTCTTTCAGTCTTCGAGTGGAACTCCATTATAGGACTGGTTATGGACAGAGTACACAAAAGTGGTTGATGCCTCGCATGGTTGACTAGAGCCTTGGCTTGACTACGAGTCAGAACCATTCAAGGCAAGAAAGGTCATCCTCACAAGCTCAAACAAGCAGATAAGAACAGAAAAGATGAAGAACACAAGCAAAATTCTAAGCGTTAAATCCCTAGAAATTTATTAGGATCATGGTGGCTTATGCCTTAGAAATGTGTGTAGGAAGATTGGCTTTTGAGTCAGGTCCTAGAAGAGGTAGTCTATGGATGGTTTTAGGTTATGTTTAGGCACTCAAGAAGTCTGGGTTAGGTTCCGTACATGGCCTGGTGCTAAGGAGCAAGCTCCCCTCACTTCATGAGCCCAGTGATAAGCTGGTCTCGCTTAGCCAAAATATACTTTCCCTAGAGATTAGACTCTACCAGAGAACAGAGTGGGCTTTCCCCTTGGTGATGAAATCCAAGTAGGATCGCCAGGACGGGTAAGGTATCCGTTGGGGGATAAAATCCCAGTCAGGCCTTGTCTCAAGTAAGTTTGATGTTTAGATTTAGTGCAAGTGGTTTAGGTTATGTAACATCAAGTGATCTACGATTAATTCAATATGCATTTTGTTAATTACTAAATGTGCACTAAGAAATGCAAGCACAAGCAGAAATGGAATGCAAAGTGTTTTAAGCCCCAAGTCAAAATGTTAAGTTCGGATGAAAAACAAGTTGAGAAAGGGTTGAAGGATATGATTTTTGAGTAGTCTAGAAATGCAAGAAAAGAAAAGAAAAGTTCTTTTTATTCCTGCTTATGATGTCATTTTAGAAAAGAAGAAAGAGGTGAAAAGGGAGGATCCTAATGCACCCTATATGAAAAGAAGGAAAGAAACCCAAGGAAGACCCTAGGGTCCCATCGGGCATGCCAAAATGCTTCTACGCTAAATCGCTTTCTACATTCAAAAGATAGAGAAATGAGAAACTTAAAGAAAATAGACAAGGGTTTGTATGTACCTAGATTGTAGACATGTGCACCAGAATTTAGACGTTGTGAGAACTCCTCTTTGGTTGTGGAGGAATGACACCTGAAAGAAAAAGACACTAAACACGAAAAACATTAGATGACAAAAGGGTGGACTACCAAGCAAGAGCTTGGTCCTAGAAGCGCAAAGGCTCCTTGGAGGATGTCAGTCCACTATTAAAAATAGAATGCTGATCAGAAACAGAAAGTAATAAATGATGGAAAACAAAAAGAAAAAACTTAAGGCAAATGCATACCTGTTTAGAAGTTATCTGCCTTTGCACAGTCATCGACGTCAGTTGTATTGTTGGCATCGATCAGAAAGGTCACCGACGTCAGTTATACTGCCGATGTCGATAGGGGTACTGGCCGAGGTCGATCGGGGTAGTAGTAGGGGATGGGTCGGGCTAGGTTTCAAGACTGTGGATAGGTTCTATGGATGCACAGAATGGACTATGGTCTTGTCTAAGGGTCAGGGAGGTCTGTTTAGAGGTCTGAGGGATTTCTTGGAGGTCTCAGGGACTTGTCTTGGGTCTGAGGGACTGAGAATGTTGTTTGGGACTGGACTAAAAAGGTGACAGGGCAAAAGGAAGATGAACGGGAGACAGGGTCTGAGAAGGCTTTTCAGCCTCTCAGGGGAAGGACAGGGCAAGTGGTAGACAGTGGATAGAATAGGTAAATGAAATCAAATGAAACAATGAAATGAAACAGTGAAACTACTTACCTCCTGCTTGTTGATTGAAGAATGAAGGAGCCTATTGTTGGAGCTGTGGAAGGCCTGTTGCAAGAAGAAATGACTGATGTAGAGTGCCTGTACCTGTTGTTGTTGTTGTACGAGGTGGAGAAAAAGGAGAATATGAATGCCAAAGAGCATCCAAAGAGTTCTGTTTATGGGGGGGGCAGAATGGTTGCAGAAAACCATTTTGAAGGGGGCTGACACTAGTAGAACCACCGACGTCGGCCGAATAATGACCGACGTCAGCGAGGGCAAAATGGGCACAGAGGCTAAAATTAGCCTCTGTCCATTCTTTCATGCTGCCGGGTCAAGGGGCCATGGGAAAACGGTTGAGGAAGACATAAATGGACGTGGGAGGAAGGATAAAGGGGAGATTTGGGCAATAAAATCTAGGAGAGAGGTGGGGGGATCCAAGGAGGGGATCCAAGGTGGCAAGGGTGAGGTGGAAAGGGGCCAAATATTTAATTATTTTAATTTGATAAATGGAGGGGGCTAGGACAAGGGTTAGGATATGGGTCAACAGGGGACAAGGGGGGAGGACGAAAGATGACCAAGGTGCAGACACATTTTCAGTGTCTACAATAGGTAAAACCTAATGCATGTAGAGAGAAATACATTCAAAAGCCATTACTTAAGCTATTTTTATCTACTAAAAGAGATGAGCAAAGTTAGAGATACTTACCTTGAAGATGAATTCATCGAGACTCAAATCTCTCCCTTGGCCAAAGTTGCTTTGCAAGAGGTTGTTAGGTTTGTAAGGATCACTAACAAAGGCCAACGTATCCAAGAATTTTGCACAAGACAATATTCTTCTCCAAGTAGAAAATCCTAAGATAATACTCCTCAAGTATAATGGCAAAAGATAAAATTGTAAAGAAGCACAAATGAATAATTAAATATTGTTGTCTCTCTAATAATGTGAAAATGAATGTGTATATAGTTGAATCTAACCCTAATCCTTTCTAAAATTTTAGCTGGCAGGGTTAGCCCAATCGATGCTATATCTTTATTAACAAAAAAAATTAGTTCTTGGTATAGGTTGGATAGGGGATGACCTAGACCCTAAATTAGTTTATTAATTAGAGTGTAGATCCAATGGGGCTAACAGTGTATTTTAAACTATTAAAAATGGTTTTAGGGTAGGGAAGGGATAATGAAGGCATAAAATGAATAGAGGAGGGTGAAAAAGAGGAGGCAAAGCTTAGGTGAGTTTTTTTAAGATAATTTTGGATTGATAACAAGTGGCAGTAAAGTGAAAATAATTTTGTGAAGCACTAATGGTCTACCCACTCCTTTCCTAGTACACCCCTTAATGCATGTACTCATAGAGATTGAGATTCAATAGGCTCCTAAAAGAGAGAAAGCATCAGTAATTGATAAAGTTTAAAAATATTATGTGTATATAATTAGTACTTAAACTAGTGTAGGTCTTGTAACAACCATCTACTAGACATTGGACAATGGGGATGTTGATGGTCAAACAACTGCATCTCCTAAAGACCAAAGGCTTGCGATAAGAATTTTTACTGATGAAATGGGATAAGTGGGTAGAATTTGGGATGAAAGGGTGTTGTACATGGCCAGAGATGAAGGTAATTAAGGTAATTATGGGGGGATTAAAATGGGAAACAAAGGAGACACCCCCTGAATAGGCCTGGTAGGAAAAGTGAAACCAAGGGGTGTTCTAATGAGCTTCTGAGGGATGGTGTAAGTAGGGTAAGGGATCTGCATGGATGTTTATTACTGGTCATGTTTAGGGATTAACTTTGGGCTATTACTAATGTTGAATCATAGTGCCTATGTGACCATTAATTGAGCAACTTGACCCATAAGAGGTGGTGGAGATAAATCTGAGATTGGGGGAGGTGAGAGCCATAATGAAGAGGGATTTGGGACTCCTTGGATTATTTTCCTTAAAATATGGTAGATAGTTTCCTAAACATCTCCTTGAGGCTGAATTGGTGTAGGTAAAACAAGGCCACTCTCGGAGGATGGCCTAGGTTAAACCTTCTTTATTTTCCCTTTCTTTGACTCAATCCTAGCAAGCACCTCCTTGTCATTTATGAGGTTGAGGTGTATTTTTTCACCTAGATGAGGCATGTGGTTGTAAGCAATGTTGAGACAGGATTTTTATTTCACCATATGGGCCCTGACTATGCCATGGGGGTCCCATTCTCTATGCTCCTCTCTAACCAAGGCATAATAATACCTAATAATCACCATATTATATAATAAAGGTAGACTTTTATATATGTGTTGGGGGATAGTGATATGGAAGGTTTGGCAAATCTTCTACTAGTATCTGAGGTAGTGGTTGAAGACACCTTTTATTAGCTGATAAGTGATCTCCTGCTTGACCAACTAGTTTGAAACCTCATAGACTAGAGGGAAAAGATTGAAAATAACTACCACTTAGATGATGGTGTCATTCCTCTATTACCAATAATCACTAATGGGGATAATAGATTGTCTAATTTCATCATAGAGTCAAGGCATGACCACCTCATTGATAGCTTTGTAGACTAATCAATATAATGACTCATAGATTTCTTGGATGTGATTATAGAAATGGTGGTCATATATATTATATAAAACTACATGTACCAATGTACCCCTAAGAGTCCAAGGTAGGAAATAATAAGGCTTAAACATAATAGTTGCACAGATGTCATCTACTTAGTATCTCAACATGTAAAAGTTAGCTCCATTCTAGGCCTCTATGACATGGTACTAATTAGAAGCAGATAATGCCCATGAGGTCTAGGATCTCCTCACCCTTGAATATGATGGAAAGAAATGGAACCTATAGGATATCAAAGTTAAAATAATCACTTTCCCCAAATAATGAATCAAGTAGGATCATTCTGACATGGACCACTTCCTCAAAGGTGCAGACTGTGTTAGAATTAATGTCTTCTTTGTTGACTAATTTGGCATCAAGTTTATCTACCCAATTCTTCAAAACTACATAAATATGATAGGTTTTATCCCATGTGTCCATTATGGTCTTGTCATAAGTGATTTTTTACTTTATGAGGTTTTATGCTTTAAATAAAACTCTTGAAATGTCTAAAATCTTATGCTTGAAGCATGCAAAGTACACCACATCACGAGCACCATCTTGCACTCACTTGGATTTGAGGAGCATATTATTGAAGAGGTCAACATAGGTTAAAACCTTTGGTGTAGTTTTATCTTTATGCAACCCACATCTTTCATATGCCCTGAGGGAATCTAGGAATTTGGCCTCATCATCATCATCACTAAAGGAAGACTTGCACACAACTTTAATTGCTTTAAATATATTTTTGTAGTGCTTGAAGTGAGTTAAGTTCTTAGGGAAGGTGTTTTTTTTATATTTAGGTTTATCCTTAGGATTATAGGATTAATTAGGCATGAAAAAATGGGTAAATCCTGATAGTAGTTAACTCTAGGTAAGGAGGGCATAGATGTCACAAGAATGAGTTAAAAGTGACGAGGTAAAATATAGGAAATTGATAGTGAATAATGGTAAACTAGTTCACCTTTAGGAACTAATATGGATCTACATATATCTCCTACATTTATGGCATTTGGTGGCTCACCCAATGTGAATTTAAATTTGAGTTGGTGGTAGGATCTACCTATTAATTTTTTAATTTATAATTAACTCAAGGATTTTAGATACACACTACATAGTAGATTTGGTGACTGTAATGAGATGTTTTAAATTATCCAATATGGGTCTCATTTCCCATTTAGTTAATGTGAGGAGTATGGTAGGCACATGGTTATCTTTCCCTTATGGCATCTTGGGTGGATTTAGTTTTTTTTAAAGTGTCCATCATTCGTTAGTCTAGTCTATGACAAGTGCCACTTAAGCATGGATATTTGTTGCACTTTACCAACTTGATAGATATAATGGGCCATATAGAGAATCGAGGTGATGCATGGAACCCTCTAATTTTTTTCTAAATCTTATTATAATTCTTCATAACCATTTTAGTCATCTTAAGCCTTTTCTACCAATTTATAAATAAGTTATATGTGGCATGATCTGATACATCAAACTTTCCTAGTATCTAACATATCTAATAGGTCTAAGAGACTGATAAATATAATAGGATACACATGGAACTTCCTCATTCGATTAAGCTCTCCCATGCTTTAACATCTCTAATAGGTCTAGGAAACTAAAAACTCTGACAATCAAGCCTCATGACACTTCCTCATTTGGTCAAGCTATCCCAGGCTATAACATCTCTGATAGGTCTGAGATATTGATAGCTCCAATAGGATCCACATGATTCTTCCTCATTCATTAGGGCTCTCCCAAGCCCTAACAACTCTGACAAGTCTAGGAGAATAGTAGCTCTGACAGTCAAGCCATGTGGTGCTTTCTCATTCACCAAACCCTCCAATGATATTTCACTATAGTGATAGTTAAAATAAATATATGTAATCAACTAAAAGCTACATGTCTATTGTCAAGGATTTATGAAATGTTTAGTAGGACTTGGGAGACTGACACTCCAGGAAAATCAACATGCATCCAAATATGGGAAAAACATAGTTAATACAATAAAATATTCTAAGTATGAAAAATTATTTGTTTAATTATAATTCATCAAGGAATAAAATATGTTTAAACATCATAAGGTTATAGGGAGATTTAGCATAGACTAGATTTTCATTACAAACTTTGTCAAACGCTTGGCAAACGAAAGCAAAATAGGAGTTCAGGGGTTCTGAAGGTATGAGGCTAACACAAAAAATATTTAAACTCTATTAATCCTTAAGTTAATAATTTCAATATGTATCCCCCACTTTTCAAAATATGGGATTGTGTTGGCCACAAAAAATGGTGACTTTATGGGCAAATCGTTGCTCTAGTGTTTAGAACCCAGACTACGATCATCTAATATTGAACATAGAGATAATAAAGATAAAATATGTTTGATACACTTTGAATATGAAAATTACTCAATTATATTTCAACAACTTACATACTAGGCTCTAACTCTTTTCAAGGCCAATTTGTGCATTAGTGAGGTATTTCCTTTATTTGCTAGATTACTTCAATGAGCTCAAGTGTGTCTGGGGTATTGAAAAAAACTAAAGGGGCATGTGTTTCACATAATTTTAGTTTAAGGGAGGGTTTTAAAAATAATTTCATATGTTTCAATCATATATAAAACTAATATATATTCTTTTGGTCTCACTTATAGCCTTGCTCCATTGCCATCTAACCCAAAAAGCCTATAATGGAGATTGTCGAAATCACCCCTTTTGAGGAAGAAACTTGACATATATTTTTAAATTTTAGATTTAATTTGAACTTATATTTTATGTTTTATCTATGAGGGTTGGATGCTATTTTATCCAACATTGATAGTAACCTTATTAGGATTCAATTATCTAGATGACCTTTTAATTATTTAGTTTTTTATAGTATCCTTATTTTTTTATTTTGAAGTTCTTGTAATGGCCTTGGATAGAGTAGATATTTTAGCAATTCACTTTCTCAATGTTGAATTATTGGAATCAAATTTTATGTGTGTTCTTTGTAGGGTTACCTTGCTTATAATTGTGTTTAATATTAGAGGTTCTCCTTCTATTTTCCTAATTGTAGCACTAGTTTTCATTGTTTAGTCATCCTTGGAGCATTCATCACTTTACTTGAACTCAATTTTTTTTGAATTATTATGGTGAGGATACCATCTCATGAGGGGATACTTAGGATAAAATTTTCAATAAGGTCAAAAAAATACACAAAACAAATAACTAAAACAAATAATTTAGTCAAACACACAATAGAATCAAACAAATGATGAAAGAAAACACATAAAAAATTAAACTAATATATGCCTAATCTAATATATACATTACCAATCTCACTAAATTTATTCTAAGATTATATTTGAAGGGATAGTTGAGAAATATTTCTTTAGGAATTATCCATTCAAAATTAGTAGGAGATCACTACCTTCAATCTTTTTGAGGTGGAACACATTCTGTCTGAGTAAATCAAATATCTAATATGAGACAATCCATAATGGGTCAAAATTGGAGTTTTGGCCTTTATTTTCATGGGTTTTATCCCATAGCATTACCAATTTAGAGATCATCAAGGACTTCACCTTCTCCCTCTTGTCAACCCACTTTTTGGCTACACTCTAGTGCTTACTACAATTCTAGAGGGCCTATTCTTGATCATATTCCAATGGGAGGATGTTTAATAGCCTCAATTCTACCTTTCATGTATTCTTTCATTAATTTATAGGTAGGCATTTTGAGGGTGATTGGGAATACATGTTCTAACCTATATACTAGTAGTAATGGTAAACATTTTAGGGCTTGTTTATACCAGTGTGATCATCCCAAAGGACATACTTCAATAATGAATTCCATTATTAAGGTTTCTTCTACACATATTTCTTTAATTCCTTTTAACTATTTGGGATAGGTATCTTAGAAATAATATCATCATGATCAAATTCAATAGAGATACCTTCCTTTATGATAATTTTAATGATAAGCTCACCTTCAGTAACACCAAACATGCTCTTATTTAGGTTTAAGGAGATTCCATACCTCCTACATCTCTTGAATATATTTTTTAGGTTATGGATGCAATCTAACCTATATTTGGAGAAGACAATCAAATCATACGTATAGATAATAATAAATTCCATGTCTCTTTAAAAAGTGTCTCTAATATTAATTAAGCTAAAAGGCATCTATTTATAGGAAAAAATTCCCCACTTAATTACAAATGTAGTCTTGGTTCGATCCTCCAGGTTAATGAGAACTTGGTTGTATCCAGAGAATCCATCTAGAAATGACATCATCTAGGATCCACTCATCATTTTAATCACTTTGTCTAAGGAGGTTAATGGGTAATTATATTTATCATATGCCCATCTCATATTATAGAAGTCCATGAAGATCTGAATCTCTCTATTTTTATTATGAATAGGTACCAAATTGGCTACCCAAGTGGAGTGGTGAACTAGAAAAACTATTCCCATTGACAAGAGATTATGAACCTCGTTATGTATAAGTAGTTATAGAATTAGATTCACTAGTCTCTACCTTTACTTGAAAGTATTCTAGTTTGGTTTGAATGAAATAGTATGTGTTACTACACTCAGGTCAAAGATCTTAACATCTTTGTAGGCTCAATCAATTACATCCTTATATCTTAGTAGTATCCCTCTAAGTTTCCAAAACTTCTCTGATGTATAATCAGGGTCAATGCTAATGGTCTAGGAGTGTTCAAGGCACCCAAGGTTAATAGTCTTAAATTTTGTGTCTTGATACCTTGGCTCCCTGAATAAGGATTGATACTTATCGAGGTCAAAAACTCACTCCAAGGAGATCATGCCTTCTGAGACTTGATTTTCTCTAAGGTTCATGAAATTATCTAGGTCATAGTTGGCATATTATGGGTCATCTCTTTCTTTCTCATCAATGATGTGGGATTCAAATACCTTGGTGTTGCTAAATAATTCTAAAATATGATGGTCATCTTCAAATACTTGGAAGTTTTTGACATTATCTGGGATAGAGGGGAAAGGGATTAACTCTACATAGAACTCCACAATTCCATGTCATATAGATGTGCTATATTTGTAGCATAAGTTTTCAATAAATTTACCACTTGGTTTTCTTATTAATGAATGGAAATATCATTAAATTATATGAACATATCAATCAAATCCCTTGCCCTATGTTTGTACTTCCTAATATAGTAAATTTTGTATTGAAACTTGCTCCTGACTTGGTTTATGACTAGCTCAAAGTCCCCAAATACCTTGAGTTCTTTGACTCTATGTTTCAAGGCCAATTGCATCCCAAGGATCAAGGTTTCATATTCTACCAAGTTTTTTGTACAAGAAAATTGAAGTATATAATTAATTAGGTGTCACTTTCCTTATGGGTCAACCAAAATGATTCTTTCCCCATAAATTTATTTATAATGAGCCCCATCAAATAATAGGAACCAAAAACTTAGAAGCTCAAGATTATTGCCAACTTCATGCTTAGTTGGTTTAGTAGACAGGGTGTAGACTCATAGGTTTGAGGATACTAAGCTCACCTTCTCATTCATAGTGTTGTATTTTGTGATCATATGTTTCATCCTAGGTTCTATATCTACTCTAATTTGATTGGATATGTCTCTTCAAGGTAGCCACATATGATAAAGGTTAGTATCCATGTACACATTTAAGGATTTGGACCAATCCCTACTAAGAAACACTATGTAGGATTAAGTTATTTATACTACCTATATGTCTATGAACTATTAGATCCTAGGCTTAGACTCTAGCTGCATATGGACATTTAGAAGCTCACCAACTACTTTAACCTCTAATTTTTATAGTTGGACCACCACCTTGTCTGATTTGATAAGTACTAACCCTAACTTCTCACAAATTCTTATTTCCATCACATTAGTTGAAGCTCTCAAGTTTATTAAGAATTTATGTAGGTTCTTCCCAAATAGTCTGATAGATAGAAAGAAAGGGGGGACTTCAGCTTTGTTCTTGTGGATGAGCATGTTGGTATGGGTAGCCTTTTGTTTTAGCTAGGTTGGTTTCTCTATAAGTGACTTCATCATAAGGTTTCTTTACTTAGCGATCTAAATAAGCTCATGAAGTGTTGTATTGGATTTTATATTATTTATGTCCTATATTATGTTATACCCTACCTTTTTATGAACCGGTTCGGTATTTATAGGAGCCTTTGACTCATTAGGCCTCAAAGCTAGTGGGTCATTCTAAGCTCCATGATCAATAGGGGTGGAACCATTATTTTGAGGATTAGAGGTGGTAAGGGGGTGTTGTGATATTCTATTCCTAAGGTAATAATTTCCCAACTACTAAAATTTATGGACCTCATTGGTACTCTCCTCTAGATCATTTTCTTCTTGGCTAGGGAACCGCATAGTCTCTAATACCATCATAGTGCTTGAGGATCTAGTTATGCTAGAATATTATGAATGGTTTGAGACCATCTCATATTCCTCCATTTAATTTTGAAATATATCAAATGTGATGCATAATTATATGTAGTCAAGTTCCCCATGTTGAGTTATGTTATGCATCTAGAACTAGTTTGGGAGGGCAATCTCATAGATGTTAATCTCAACTAACTTGTTAGGTGATGACTCTAGGTGATTATTGGGGTGGTTATATGATCTATTTTTCATTTTATAGGTGAATTTCCTATTATATCTCTCACCACTAACATTCCCCATTTATTTTTGGAAGCCCAAGAAGTCATTTCTCAACCTTTACACCATATGTTGGATAGCATTCAACTCATTATTAGTAGACTCCTTGGGTATGCTTTAAACATTTTTTGTATTTGCCAACATTACTTGGTGTTGCAAGTGGGTAACTACCTCATTGATCATCAGGTTAAGAAAACCTAGGTGTTGGTTTGGTGTGGCATGCCTCAATGGAATCTGGTTATTTATGGGCAACAATTGAGATAACAACAAGTTCTAATTTTCATTAGGGATGATATTCAAGGATAGCATGTTTGGTAAGGCATTAGGAATGGGAGCCATCATTTAAATTTGGGGGTTCAGTTGGTTTTTCACCTTTATGGCCTTAGCATAAGATAAGGGTATATTTATTATCAATGGATCTTGTCTCAAAAATATGGCCATCTAGGGGTCCAAGGAGTTCTTATATATTTTGAGCACTAGTTGAGCATTGGGTTGATAAAGCACGGTGACCCAAATTTACATATTTTGAAATCCATAATTGAAATTTATTATGGGTTGATTTGGTTCCCTCTTAATACATGTAAACTATTGGTAGAGGACACTAGGGCCTATAACTTACCTTAACTAAGCTATAAAGTTACTACTAAATAGCTCCTACCCTATGATGGAGTTTTTTAGGGAGATTGAAGAACCAATCATAGGTTGCATCCATTAAAGTGAATGTGAATAGTATACAAGATACATCTTTATGTTCCATGTTTAAGAACTTTAGGGTGATCTTATATGAGGTTACATTCTCTTTATCAGTCCATCCCATGCTACATGTGAAACATGGAAGGTACCTTTTTGGGTTCTTGGGAAGGGCATGGACAACCCTTGGAACAATGTTAGCTGACCTAGCTAACCAGGCCATAATGTCAGCTATTAGGGGTGGTTTATTTGATTTATACTAAGAATATAAGATATTGGGAACAACCATAGGTTTATATCTATTTCCACTAGATCAGACTATCTTATGGCATTACAAGGGAAAAATAATCAATCTATCATAGTGGGACCTATATTTGGTGATCCACATAATAGGATCTAAATTATTAAAGGGTAGAATAAATGATTTAGGGTTTATTTAGGCCCTCCTTATAGCTCCATCTATTGACCAATCTAAAATTTTTTCCTAAAACACTTATGAGATTAAGCATTTAGGATTAAATTTTAGACAATAAGGGAATTTCATCCTCCATTTTAAGATTGAAGCTAGTTCAAACTAGGGCACAGTTATAGGTATTAGGATCCATGATATAACCTAATTTAAATGAGTCTCTAAGATATTTGGTGTTATAAGAGAGGGTCTAATACTAGTTTGATAGAGAAATTCAAACCCTCACTTTTATTCAATCAATTTCAACCATGAGCACTATTGGGTTTCAATTTAATGATTTCGAAATGAAGGGGATCCACTTGATCATATTTATAAAATAAACACAAAAAGGGAAGTAAGGTAAGGTATAAAAGGATGTTTCCAAGCTTTAAAGGGTAATAATGCTTCAAGAATTAACTAGTGTGCCCAGCCATAGTTAGACCATTGTGTGTCAAGTTTCACCAAGGGATAAAACTTGTCATCATAAGGGAAAGAGTCTAAGGACAACAAAATGAAATGCTTGATTCATGAATTCCCCACTAAAATTAAACATAGATAAGTGAATTTGGTAGGCTACACAAAAGGTTTTCAAATGTTTCTTTAAGTACATAGATTACAAATGTTTCAAAGAAAATGAGAAGAATTCATCAATGATTTACAAAGCACATTTTAACTATCTCATTCATTTTTAGCAACCAAGCACATGATCAATTATTTAGCATCAACATTTATTAAAAATCTAAAAATAATGGACCATATTCATAGATAAACAAAAATTAACCTAACAAAAAGCATGAAATTTACATTCAATTTTAATAGAGTTTCCTTACATAATAAATGTCTACCATTACAAGGGAAATTAGTTTATAAATTATAAAAATTATGGGTCTCACCCCCAAGTAGCATGAGATTCCCATCCTTAGCCATGATGGCCTCTCAAATTTATTACAAATACAAAGATTTAAGAAAATAAAATATTCCCCACTTTTCCCAAAATATGGCTAGGGGCCCAGTCAGTTGATGCTCTAATGAACTAGAGAAAAATTGTCTACTAACTGCTTAGGTTACACCTTCTTGGTTTCCAATGTGACTATTACTAGATCTAACTCCTTGTTCAACTTGGCTAAGTTCATGGGAGGCTCTTGAAAGATCACCTCTAATTGGGCTAGGAACCTTTGGTGCACCTAGAGTGGGGTCTTAAGGTAAAATTCCACCTCTAACACCTAGTTGATACTAGTCATGGATTGGGTTGATATTTATAAAATATCCTTGGTAAGATTTATTGGCTTTGGCCACCCTTCACCTCATGACCTAGTCAAAATGACCTAGGTGGACCTCAAATTATCCTTTTTCAAGTAGTGTGTCATATAGATGGAATAACATTATGATGTTGAATTCCTTGAATTAATTCAATATATTTTCCCTACCTTATTCTAAAAGTTACATGACCATCTATGCCACTACCAAGTAATCCTAATTGAAGCTCTCATGCTCTCAACATAGGTCTAGTATAGGTTTAGGTTGGAGAGAGGCATGAGTTTTAGCTTTAGTAACATAACCTTATTAACAACCACATCAATATTTTTGCACTTGCCTATACAAATTATACTCTCCACATATGCATGTGCTTATTGGAGGTTTTCCCTAATCATAGTAAAGGTCCTAACTACTTCCCCTAAAGTTGTGAAAATTTTTACGAGGACAAATTTGATAGCGCCAATTAGTTTTTTAGGGAAGGTGTTCTTCACCTACACCATGATCACCCAAACCTACTCTTTTATGTCCTCCATAAGTTTTTTAGACATGTCATGAGTGGTATGGAGCATAGACATTGGATCCTTAGCCACCCTCTTCTTTGTGCTAGATGATCTCACTTTAGTGAGGGATAAGAGGTCATGTTTTGTCCACCAGACCATTGAGTCTCCTCTTTGAGTGAATTTTTTAGTAAGGATCCTTCTCATGTTCCCTTAGTACCTATCAAACTCCCACTAAACTTATAGATCACCCTAAAAATTCATCTTAGGCTCCTGTGATCATGTGGAAACTCCCAAGGTAGAAGGGGGTGAAGGTGGGGTGGTAAAGATAGAGGTGGAAGGTGGAGATATGGGAAGAGGAGGAATGGCTGAAGTGGATGAAAATAATGAATATATCAATGTAAGAGGTGAAGGCATTAGGGAGAAAGGGAGAAGGACAAATAGGGAAGCCCATGGGAACATTTGATCATGCCATTAGCTTTGGGTAAAATTGATTTGTGGGCTTATGGGGCAAGGGAAAGGAGCGTTTAGAAGGAATGAGGAAATTGGTTGGTTAAAGATAAATCCTTAGTCACTTGAGACAATAGAAAAGGGAGGCCTAGGAGGGACAAGGACAGAAACAAGGGGATAAGGAGGAGGAGTTACCTTTTATTTTTTCTTGGGCCTCTTACCCAAATTAACTTGTACTTCATTAGTAGGAGCGTTGGTGGTAAGAACCGACTATGGATTTTTCAAAGTGATTTTATGTGTCATTGAGGTGGTTAGATCTAGTCTAATTGTGTACACTAGTGTATTCAATAGTGGGGTCACCAAGACTTGAAATGGTGTAGGTCTAGTATTATTCACCTACTAGGCACTAGATAATTAAGAAATTAAGGGCTAAGCAACTATAGCTCCTTAAAACTAGAGGTTGGCTATGGGAATCCCTTACGATGAAATAGGTTGAGTAGGTATAATTTTGGATGAGAGTATGTTTTACATGGCCATAGATAGAGGTAATTGACAGAATTATTAGGGCGTTGGAATGGGAAATAGGGAAGGCACCAACTGATTAGGTTTGGTAGGAAAAGGGAAACTAAGGGGTGATCCACTAGGTTTTTGAGGGATAGTAGAAGTAGGGGAAGGTATTTCATGAATGCCTATTGTTGGTCATGTTTAGGGTTTGACTATGGGTTAATGCTAATGTCAAATTATAGTGCCTATGCAACTTTTATTTGAGTACCCTAACACATAAGAAGTGGTGGATCCATAGCTAAGATTGGGGGAGGCAAGACCCATAGAGGATAGGGAACTGGGACTCCCTATATTAATTTACTTTAAATATAGGGGACAATAACTTAAACATATCCCTAATGTTGATTTAGTGTAGGTGAAGTATGGCCACTTTGGTTAGATGGCTCAAGTTGAACCTTCTTTCCTTTCCCTTTCTTCACCTCAATCCTGGTGAGCACCTCCTTGTCATCTGTGAGGTTGAGGTGGATTTCATCATTTGGATGAGGCATGTGTATATAATTAATGTTGATATAGGCTTTATATTTCACCACATAGGCCCTTACTATGTCATGGGATTCCCATTATCTATACTTCACTATGCCCAAGGCATAAGAATACCTACTCACTACCATCTTATATAATAGAGGCACAATTTTCTATATGTTTTTGAAGATGGTAATAGGGAAGGTTGGGTAAGCCTTCTATTATAAACTAAGGTAGTGGCCAAAGATGCCTTCTATCAGCTAATAGGCAATCTCCTACTCAGCCAACTAGTCTAGAACATGATAGGGCAAGTAGAGGGGGCCTTATGAATACCTACCAGTTGAATGATGGTGTCATCCCTATAGTACCAATAATTATTTATGGGTAAAATAGATTACTTGATTTCATTAGAAAGCTGAGGCATGGCTACCTCGTTGATAACCATGTAAACCATTAGGTAGAATGACTCGCATATTTCCTAGATGTGATTCTTGTAATGGTGATCATATAGATTATATAATAATACATGTACCATTATTCCCTCAAGATTCCAAGGTGTGAAAATATAAGGCTTAAACACAATTGTTGCACAAACAACATCCACTAGGTAACTAATCATGTAAAAATTACCATCATTTCAAACCTCCATGACATAGTGCATGAGTTAGAAGTTGATAAGGCCCTTGAGGTCTATGATTTCCTCTCCCTTGAGGATGATGTCAATTAGGGGCACCTAGAGGATATCAATGTACAAATAGGCACTTTTCATAAATAATTAATTAAGATCATCCCAACACAAACCCCTTCCTTGAAGGTGTGCATAGTTTAAGAATAAATGTCTTCCTTGTTGACCCACTTAGCATTATAGTTCTCTATATAATCCTTCAAAACCTCATAAATCTAATAATTTTTAGCCCATGTATCCACTATGGTCTTGTCATAGGCAATTATGTACTCTAGGAGGTTGTAGTATGATTTAAATGCAACTCCCTAGATGTCTATAATCTTGTGCATAGAGCTTGTAGAGTAAACCACATTATGGACACCATCCTACACTCATTTGGATTTTAGGAGAATACTTATGAAAATTTCAACATAGGGAAAACCTTTGGTTTTTCCTTAGCTTTATGCAACCCAAACCTTTCATATACCATGAGGGCATCTAGGAATTCAGCCTCATTCTTATCATCATTAGAGGAAGACTTAGGCATAATTTTAATCTCTTTGAATATTTCATTATAGTACTTGAATTGAGTTGATTTCTATAGGAAGGTGGTTTCTCTATGTTCAAGCTCAGAATTAGGGTTAGATTATGAAGTAGCCATGGCAAAAAGGGGGAAATCCTGATAGTAACTAACTTTGGGCAAGGAGTGCACATGAATAAACTAAAATAAAGAAGGCAAAATCTAGGCATTCGGCAGTGAATAATGGTAAACTAATTCACCTTTGGGAAATTATATAGATCCATACATATCTCCTACATTTATGGCATTTGGTGGCATCCCAACATGAATTCAAATTTGAGTTGGTGGAAGGATCCACCTATTCATTAATTGATCTAGAATTAACTCAAGGATTTTAGATATACGTCACGTATTATATTTGGTGACCACAATGAGACATTTTAAATTATCCAATTAGAGCTTAGTTTCCCATTTAATTGATGTGAGGAGTGTGGTAGGCATGCAATTATCTTTCCCATATGGCATCTCAAGTGGCTTTAGTTCATGCCAAGTTCTCACGTTGATTGGTCTAGTCTTTGACCAGTGCCAATTAAGTGTAGTTGGGTGTCACATTTTACCTACTTTAGAGATATAATGGGCCACCTAGAGTATTTAGGTGATGTATGGAACCCTCTAATTGGTTTCTAAATCTAACTATAATTCCTCATAACCATTTCAGGCATCTTGGACATTTTCTACTAATTTTTATGGAAGTACCATGTGGCATGATTTGATAGGTGGAGCTCTCCTAAGATCTGACATATCTGACATGTTTGGGAGACTAAAATATCTAAAAGCATCCATGTCATGCTTCCTCAATCATTTGAGCTCTCCTAGGTTCTAACATCTCTAACAGGTATAGGAGACTAACAACTGGGCTACATTGTGCTTCCTCATTTGGCTGAGCTCTCCTAAGATCTGACATCTTTGACATGTCCAATAAATTGATAGATCTAATAGGATCCACTTGTCACTTCTTCATTTGGTCAGGATTTCCTAGGCCTTAACAATTTTGATAGGTCTAGGATATTGATAGCTCTAACAACTGGGATGCATGTCACTTTCTCATTCATTGGGTTCTCCTACAAGATTTCACAAAAGTGACTAAGTCAAAAGAAAGCCACATAATCAATTAAAAGCTTACATGTCTTATTCCAAGGATTTATAAAACACTTAGTAAGACTCTAGGATACTAACACTCTATGGAAATCAACATGAGTCCAAATCTTGAAAAAACACAATTATCACGATAAAATATTCTAAGTATGAAAATACTTTATTTAATTAGAATGTAGTAGGGACTTGACTATGTTTAAACATTAGAAGTCTACAGGGACCTTTAATAAAGACCATCTCTTCATTACAAACTTTGTTAAATGCTTGTATACCAAGATAAAAAAGCAATTCATGGATTTTAAAGGTTTGAGGCTGACGTGAAAGAGGTTAAAACTCTGAGAAGCCTTAAGTTAATAATTTTAAGAGGGTTCCCCCACTTTTTGAATAAATGGGTCGTGTTGGCCACAACATGATGGGAATCATAATATTCCCCCATGCTTGAATAAAGGTAAGGTTTGGAATTATTATATTCCCATGAGTCTCAAGTAAGGCAAGATAATGGCCCATTATATTCAATGTTGATTTCTAGGGGTATGTACATATTACTTTCATCATCATTTTCTTCACTCATTTATCTAATATTTATTATAGTAAAACTTAAGTTTTTTTTTTTTTTTTTTTTAAGGAGGAATGTCATTGGATGAACAAATAAGGTTAGAAATTTCAACCTTTTATTTAACTTCATCAACCTTGTTGATGATGTTTAAATTGTCTATTTTTGTTGAATGTCATTGGCTTGATCAATGAAAATGATATTTTGTATTTTTAGTTGAATGTCACTAGCCATGAGATTTTATTATTTTGAATAAATTTCATTGTATGAGCCAATGCCATTGATATTTTCATTTTTTCATTAAATTTAATTTGCTTGGTTGATGATGTTGAGATTTTGTGTTTTTAGTTGAATGTCATCAACTTGGTGAATGACATTGATATTTTATATTTTTCTACTAAGATTTTAGATATTTTTCTTTCTAAGATGGGTTTGGTATTTATTGATATTTTTTGAATGATCCATATTTGGTTTTCTAAGGGAAGATTGACAAGATTGTTGTGTGGTAGTAGTTCATATCCATCATCACTAGTGTCAAAGTTAACATTTTTAGTTTTGTGTGAGATGTGCACCATGTTAGCTTTGTGATTAAAATAATTCACTTTGAATCTTTACTTTTAGTAATTAATTTCATCTATATGTCATTATTTATCATGGTAAAGTATATAGTCTTCATCATAGGAGGTTTAAATAGTGAAAGGTTATTTTTTCTTGTGTTCTTATTGTGAGGCTCATCATTCATTATATCCTTAGTGGAGATTCTAACTCGACTAAAGATTCAAGGAAAGTGTATTTTTTCATATTTTTGTGACTATGTTGTCATGATCATTGAAATAGTTCATTATCGTATGTTTCCTTGTTGACATTACATGGTGGGTTATTTTTCCTATTTTCATCAAATACAATAAGACATCTACCTTTTGATAGGAGACACAAGGGAAGCAAATCAATAATGTCTTAAGGTGCCTATAAGTCTTGAAAGTGTTTTGGATTTCACCAAATTCATCATTTTGAAATACTACAATGGTCAAATGTAAATTTATTTGCATGTTGACATATTCAAAGTATGGTCCACTATTAACTATGTTGTTTGTGGGTATTCTGAACTCTTTTCTCAATTTAGAAACTAAGAGATCACATGGGTTGTGTTTAACTCTATACTTATATAAAATGTTGTCTAAATTAATCTTAGAAATTTAATTCTAGAATAATTAACTCTTCTCATACGATGAGTCCATTTTCATCCTAAGAGGTGATTATAGGAAAGTAAAATATTGAGGACCATAACTTTTGGTTCACATTTTTTAGGTCCTAATATTATAAGGATACATATACATCAAAATGAGTGTTGACTATTCTTGTCAAATCCATGATAACTGAATAACGTTTTCTTGAAGTCATATTTAGAATATCCTAAGGTCTTGATTACCCATAGGGAAGTGACATTAATGCCACAACTTTTTTCAACCAGGACTTTTCAAACTTTAGCATCATTGATCATGACACTAATGAATAAACGAGGAATATAATGTTGATAAATTATTTCATCATGTCATCAATTGGGGATTCTAGTAAGTCTTTTTTTTATCATAGTGGATATGGTCTTAATTGTGTGTATTTTGATGTTTTTTAGACCTTTTGAATGGAGAGTAGGTTGTTTGTTCTCAATGTTTGGTGGAGATTATTTTATGGATTATAATTGTTGTATGATTTGTATGATTAATTT
The DNA here is from genome assembly GCA_037957365.1 of Torreya grandis. Classification (NCBI taxonomy): domain Eukaryota; kingdom Viridiplantae; phylum Streptophyta; class Pinopsida; order Cupressales; family Taxaceae; genus Torreya; species Torreya grandis. Next base: position 14,556 of record JARHVA010003507.1, on the reverse strand, counting down.
TATATTCCAAGGATATGTTTCATGAGTTATATGAGATGATTTTTGCAAGGCATGGTGTTGAGTGCAAGAAAATTCCATTGGTTATAATTTTGGTAAGTACCATAGTGATATTTGGGTTGAGTGTTGGGATAATATTTTAAAACCTTTATGATAGGAGAATATTTATCCATAGTTTGATGTTTTGTTTGCATAATAGGTGATTTATTAGGTGTTGCAGTGGATTTAGTTTTTATTGTATCTTTGATAACCATTTCTTCTTGAGAGGATTTATTGTGTTTGGTGACAAGATTCTCATAAACAAGCTTTTCCAATAGTTTACTTTGGTCACATTGACATGTTGTGAGTTGATTATGTTTTTTACATAACTTTATTTTAAGATGAATATGAATTTATTCATGTGTTTTATATCAGTATTGGTAGTAGTTTAAGACAAAGATACTTGGATGAATGTTATGTTATGGAATTTATTAGCTTTGGAGATTTTTTTAATCCTAGGGGATCTAGGAGATATTATCTAAATTTTTATTATGTTATGGAATCATGGTAAAATTTTACACCCAAAATTAATTCATAAGCTATTATTTTGAGATATCAATAGTTTAAATGAGAATCACCCAAATTGGCATGCCACCAACATAATTATTTGGGGTTGAAACATTGAGGCAAGGGTTTTTGGATCTAATTTATAAGGTCAAGTTGTCAACATCATTTTTTTGAGCTCTTGGAGACTCAAGGGTGGATGGGGAAGGTTTATATTACTTGGGTTAAGTGGAATCCCTATCTTGGATAATGGGAAAGGTTTATTTTGAGATGTTAGAGTAGTAATAACTCTTTTTTTTTAAAACACTTTCTAGACTTTTGATGAGATAAATATCTCATTTTGTATTGGATTTTTTTCCCTAAAGTAGTACATATTTATTTAAAGAGATTTGCATCATTTGATTTATGGTTTGCCTTATGTGCTAAGTATTTACATCTCTTGAAGTCATAAGTATATTTATGACCTAGTTTTTTTGCGTTCATGAAATTTCCAAAGTTTTTTCCAAGAAAATCATGCTATTGAGAATATTTAGCAAGGGATTGAATAGATCCTTTAGTTTTGAAAATTAGTTGGGTTTGAGATGACTATATGATTATATAGTATCCTTAGTTAATTTTTTAATAAAACCTTGATAGTTACATAAGTGTATGTTTTGATCTACTCTTCGTATACATTTCCAAAATATTTACCATGTATGGTTGGTTTAATAGACCTATCATAGATGATTTGGGATAAACACATCCAATTTCCATGGAGGCAATATAAGGATCTATAAAAATATAAACAAAATTTTATGATATAAAAACAAGTTAAGAGATAAATAGTAGAGGAAAGAGAATGATATGGTATGTCAAAAAACATTATAGAAAAAGAGATGGCACAAGTAACTTAGCAAAGGACTTTGTAAAAAACCAATTACAAAGTAAATGTCAACTTCAACAAGTAAGTAAAATTAAAAAAATGGAAATAGTAAGAAAGACATATTCATGTCACAATGATGAACTGAGGACAAAACATGGGTACTAATAAATAGATATTTGTTGAGAATCTCATGATTATACTTATATGAATACCTAACCATAATGCATAAATATGATATAAGTAAGGAATGGGGTAAAGTGAGGTAAAAAAATGAACAAAGGGCATAACTAGACAATGGGAAAACTTATATCACTAACCACCCAACTCGAAATAAATAGGTATTAGTGCCCCTTTCCCAAGAGCATCTTATGTTGGTATGTTGGAACTATAGTGGCTACCCTTGGAGAAGAGGACCCAAGTATGGCTCATATATAAATGCATAGATATAATCCTACTTATAGAAACACATGAGCATGATGGTTACAATATTCCATAGTTTGAGTGACATAAGAAAGAAACTTTATGAAATAAGGTAGTACAAAGGGACAAAGGCATGGAGGAGAAATTATTTTAGTCAAATAAAATAGGGAAAAAATATATGAATGGAGAAACAACATACAAATAAATAATATGCATAGATTATAATCATATAAAATGATATAATAGTTAGCATAACTACCTACTAATTTTACCAAAAAAATTCAAACTCCTATAAGAGGCCTAATTTGCCTTGCAAAGACCCATTCTTATCCCTAAAAAAGGACATTTCAGCATATAATAAGCTATAGGAGGTAATACTAGTGGGGGATTCAATACAAGGAAATATAATAAACAATCCAACCTTATAATAAGTAATGAAGACCTAGATCATGTTCCTCTATGGCTAGAAGAAGAGGAAAATCAACAAGATGAACATGGGACAATCACATAATTTTGGGGAATAATTACTAAGTTTGTGTATCATAAATAGTTTGACCATTTTAAATGTCATGAGTAAATGGTATAATTTAGGTAATTACATGTGAAAATATCACAATATATAAAGTGTTATTTATTGTGTTATACATTCATAAAAATGTATATCTAGAATTGTAGAGACATAAGTAGAAGATTTCCTCATTGAGTTTAAATCAAACCATGATACAATTTCTCTAAAATTTTAAATGCAAGGAAGTAATCCACAAGGCAAACATGCTTTAATCACTCATGACAAACTATAAAAAACCAACAAACACACTACATTGAGAAAAAAGTTTGAAGAGGAGAAAAAAAGGGCATCTGAAATATGTATGTATCCTAGTTAAAGTGAGAGGATAATGCACATAATTCATGGAAATAAAATCAAATATATAAAATATAAACTTATAAAGAATAAGAAAAATAACTTTCCAAAAAAAACCATGGTATAATGAAGAATCCAAGGCATCAAGAAGCACATTAAGGGAGCCATTAGGTGCAATGAAAGGAAATAGAAAAAATCTATGAACAAATGGTGTCAAAAAAAAGAGTAGATAAGAACAAGATATAAAAAATTGATATACTTATGGAATCACAATCCAAAAATATTTTAAAGATGGATACATAAATAAATAGCACAAAAAAAACTAACATTACTATAATTCAATGGTTGGAGTATTAAAAATAGTTGTACGAGTATGAAAAGGAAAAAAGACACCTCCTAAAATCAATGTTAAAGATTTTTTACAATTAGAGACATAAAAAAAGGGATTAAGAAGTTATTTTAGATGTCTAAAATTCTCCACTCCTCTATAGTTACTAATTTTATCATTATTCATCACTAATTATCATCATACCTAATCACATTAGTATCATTATCTTAACATCCCTCTTTATATTTGAATTCAGCACAATAACATTACACCTTCATCACATCATCCTTTGAATCAATTAATCATCCACTCATCATGATACTTAACCATTAATAAAATCATAAAATTATCAAGTAATTTTCTATTCCTTGTCACCTGCCCTCAACTACCCCGACTAACAATCCTACAAAAACACATCCCTGATCCCCACATAAAGCCTCATCAATTATCCTAATCATATCTAGAATGTACTAATCCACCTTGAGCCACTCACCATCCTCCTCTATAACCTTCTAGAAATTTTTAATTTCTAAATTTCAAATACCAAAACCTCTCATCAAATATGAGCTATTGATGTAACTACTCCATGGCTCAATCATAACCATTGATCCTTTCCATGTGGATTTATATATTGACCTACACCTCCATGCAAACCATATAGGAAATCTTGCATTAAAATGGTATCATCACCTTTTGAAACAAACCAACAAATCCATAGTAAAATGTTGTCCAATCCTTGAGTCATCCTTAGAAATCACACATCTAAAGCATCAAGCATCAATCCATCAAGATTTAGAGCAATCCACAACATCAACGACGAGGTATTCAAGTGTAGATTTGAGGTATAAATTTATTTTTTTGTTCTTCATTTAGTTTAAATTTGATTCCCTTATTCTTTAATTCTAATCCAAGGTGTCAAAATTTGGATTAGAGTATAATATTTGAATGTGAATTTTATAGTTTTTAATGCACCTCTAGTTAAATTACACACAACTAGCAATAGATAAGGGTAGGAACTTAGAATACCTAAAAGAAGAATAATATAAAATGGGGAGAAAAGTTCCTATCACACATAAAATAAATTTTTAATGGGGTTATTCAAAATGATTTCCCAACATAGTGGACAATTAGCCCAGCCATACCTTTGTTAGATGGGATGATAATAACCCTACAAACTACCAAACCATTATAGTTAATCCCCTATTCGAAAATAATGAAAGCATAGTAGAACATAGAATAAAGAGTTAGGCTAAATAAAAAGGAAAAAGAGTACAAGGTCAATAAATTTTTAAATCAAATCAATCAATAATAGACCATTATGTCATACTAATACAATTAGATGAAAAGGGTTGGGATAAAAAATGTGAAGTATAATATTGTTTCATAGATTTCAAAAAATCATTTGATAAAGTGTCAAGGAGCAAGTTATGGAATAGAATGGAGGAACTTGTTGACCAATTTTTGGTCCTACAAGCCAAAATTGGGCACCCCCTCCTTTTTCTTTGCAAAATTCATCCAATCCATGTTTTGGCTAGATCATCCCTCTACTATTGTGCAAAATGTTTTATGCCAAACCTTTCTTAACAAAAAGCCAAGTGTTTTCCTTATTTGCTTAGCCAACTGCATTTGGGGTTTGTCAAAAGTAGTTACTTCACCTATAGTAGTGCATTTTAGGTTTGACAAGCCACTTTACTTGTGAAAAGTTCATAAGCTAAGTCACTTGCAAAACCCAATTTGGTCTTCATAGACCAAATCAGGTTTTATAAATGACTTTACTTATGAAATTTTCATAAGTCAAGTTACTTGATAAAGTTGATTTGGTCCTTATGGTGTAATTTAGACTTTACAAATATCTTTATTTATAAAGGTTTATAAGTAAAGACACTTGCAAAACCCTGATTTGGTCTTGGCAGACCAAATCAGGTTTTCCAAGTGTCTTTGCTTATTTGTTTTATGAGTTGAAGTTGATGTAAAACTTGAAATAAGAGCTCATGAGAAATCCAAAATGGTCTATCTAGTGCAATTTGGGTTTGTGCAAGTGTATTACTTATCATCTTTTATAAGTAAAAGCAAGTGAAGGACCCAATTTGGTCTATGTAGCTCACCAAAGGCATGGATTTTCTTTGGAGGGCACATAAGCAAAGAAAGTGGACTTTTCACTTTTCTAAAGGATAATTCAAAAAAGGTTGAAGGGTAAGTTTGGAAGCAAGTTCCCTTGTGGAGGTATTTTCATCAGCAAGGGGACCTCTTCACTTCTTCCAAAGGGTATTTTATAGGAGTTCTAAAGGGTAGGTGACCTTGTGGAGGGCACCCAAGTAGGAAAAGGGACCCTTACATTTTCCCCAAAGGGTAATTCTGGGAGCCAATGGCCCTTGTAGAGGGCACTCAAGTGATGAAGCATAGGAAAAGAAGTGAAGGCAAAGGAAGATCCAAAGGATGATTTCCTTCAGACAAAATATCTGAAGGAAACCACTCAGATATTTTGTCTGAAGGAAATCAATGTTGCCAAAAAGCTGACACCTGAGGCAGACAAAGAGAAGGCCATAGTGCAAAAGGTGAGCAAACAAAAGGAAATCCTTTAGACAAAATGTCTAAATGAAATCCTTCGGACATTTTTTCTAAAGGACAAAAGGAAAAGTTTGTAGGAGTGTAAAAGGAGAAGGCAAGGAAGAGATAAAACTTGGGCAAAGTAAAGAGCAGAAAAGGACAAAAATGTAGAATAGCTCCAATAGATGATGAAGTCAAAGGGTAGAATCAGAGACCACTCAGACCAAGACAAGTGGTATAGATGATTCAACCAAGGGAGTTAATACATTTAGGTAGAATATATCTACCCAAAACCAATAAAATAGATTGGTTTTTGAACTATAGAGACCAACATATCATATTTTCATGATTCACCATTAATGTGTATCCAAGTCATGTCCAGGTATTAAAGAGAACATAGTCAGTCACAACAACTCAAAATGGCCTTGTCATTTGTTGGGGATGGTCTCCCATGCTTTTGTATCTTAAGGATAGTAGAAATGGTAGTTTGGATAGCCTACAACATGGCTCCCATAGGCAGTTCAAAGAAAGTGATAATAGCATGGTCTTTTGGTCTCTATAGAAGTGTTTAACTCAGCATGGGTTTTCATTCCTTGATTTTTTATCTATCTTATTTATAGTTTTATATATAATTGTAACTTCTCATTTTGAGAAAAAATATCTAAACTTGTATGGAAAATCCTTGGAGGGATTTACCTTGAATCAAGACATAGCATTTTTTACCTCCATTTCAGTTTGCAATTTTGCATATGTCTATGGTTTTATCTTGTGTTAAGTCATTTTATTTCATGCTTTCATAGAATGATTCCATCATGTCTAGTGTATTGTGATTTCTTATTTTATAGGTTAGCAAGAAGTGTCTAAAAAAGAGTATAGGTGCATGTGAACAGGCTACCATAGTGTGTCTTAGAACACCTCTGGTAGTTCTTCCTCCCTGTATCTCCATAGGAGCCCCTATTTAAAAATAGATGTAGAAGATTTTCTCATGTCAAATGAAGTGTATATCAACTTGTTCTTGGTGTAAAGTGTATGTCAAAAAAGAGTAGACCAATCATTTTGGTGCATCACCACTTTAGTTTAGGTTTTAATTTCAGTATTTCTCTCCCTTTTCATCCCCTCCATTATTAGTAGTAGGAAATCTAGGGCCTCAAGATGCATCAAGGGGAGCTAACCCCTAATATATAGATTCATCCCTCTCATTTTCCACCCACAACAAGAGGGATGTCTCCATTGTGTCACGTGGATGAAGAGAGTTGAGCCTCCCTTCATAGGGCACAATCTACAATGTCAATAGTTTTTTGGCATACCTGGTGGGACAAGTATTTTGTCCAAAGAGTTGAATAATTTTGGTGTTTTCTTCAACCAGCTAGCCTTTGGATGATTTTCATCAACACTAATGGTGACTCTGAGTTGAATTAGTTGGTTAAGTAGTCTTGGTGCCATCAATAAATCACTTTGGTATGTATAATCCCCTTACTAAGTAGCATAGGCCTTGTATTCCTTCATATAGTTTTGATCAAGCTCAGGTTGTTAATAGAATCACCTCAAGTAGCTCTCTTAGTTGCCCTTCACCTAGTGTAAGGGAGATAATGTTGGAGTTCAAGAATCAAGTGATGGAGATAGAATATTGGATGAGAAGAATAGATATCAATAAGAGATTATGTATAAAGAAGAGTGTTTGTTTAGGCAAACTTAGGCCTTGAAATCCATAAAGGATGAACTAGTGAGATGTAGGAGCCCATTCATTCAAGGAAATTAGCCTGGTATGCCTTTTCCCATCCTAGATCATCCCCCTCTTACTCATAATAAATTCCCCTCTTATATGCCAAATCTTTTTTACCAAATAGCCCTTGCTCACCAAATCCAATCTCTTAGCTCATCTGGTGCATTAACCACTCTTGCTCTTAATCCTTTGCATCTATATTTCCAACACCAAAGGGCATTAAAATAGCCTCTAATGGAGACTACCTTCTCAATTATTTAGAATGTGGACCCTCTTTTGATGTGAATCACCCTATATCTTTTGGAAAGCAACATGTCTCTCTTGAAGCAATTATGCATGTGCATGAGCAGACCCTTCCCAGTCTCCCTCAACCTCCTCAAGTCTTTTAGCATAGTAGTGCCTATCATAAACCAGCTCAAGACCTTGAAGAGGATAAATTTGTTGCATGTTCACAAGGGAAGAGTTCCAATCCCAAGGTCATGAGTTGGAAGTAAAAAATGGAATCATGGGGTAGGAAAAAAGAGGAGGAGAGGCCTATTCATTTTGATGGAATCCTTGAAAAAGATGAAGTTGCTTCTACTCATCATGATGATGCTTGTGACCTCCAAGAAAGGTGCTTCCAAGAGAATATAGGAAAGAAAATTTTAGAGTTGGAGTCTATAATGAGGTTACTCAGCCAAGGTGTGATGGATGGTTCAGACCAAGCAGAAGATCCTACATCTCAACACACCCCATTGACATCCCTCCAAGAGAGTTATCAAGCCACATCTGATGTGGATGAAGTGCTATCCAAATGGAAGGAAGATAATCATTTGATTCTAGCTCAAGGTTTGCCTCCTCTTCCACATGAGTTCAAACATCAACCTTCCACTTCATCCCTTCTCAAGGAGGAACCTATTTTGAAAGAGGTAGGTGAAGAAGAAAGGATCTAATTCATGGCTGATCAAGAAGCTCTCACGAATGACAATGAGGAGGAAATCATCATGGATGTTCCTTTTAAAGACATCATCAACAATAGAGAAGATATAGGTCATACATACATGCAGATGTTATAGCAATATGAAGATGAGGTTGACAAACTTTATTTGTCAATAATGGATGATGAGGAATGTCAGCATGGTGAGCTCCCTCCCCCCTTGTTTGATTTACTTTCTTGTTGCTTTGTTGAGGAGAATGACCATGCCATAGAACCTAATTTAGAGGAGGATTAGGAGCATGTATTTAAACAACTAGAGACTCTTGTTTTTTAGTAAGAAAAGGATAGGCCTGCCCATCTTGATGAAAGCTTTGAATAAATGAGCCTTGAGAAAGAAGATGATGTCCCATGGGAAGAGCAAGTAGTTTGTGATCTCATTATATACATTACAATAGTTAGCCTTCTTTAAAAAAACCATGATGATGAAGCAAAGGGTCAACTTGACAGGTTCCTCAATGAATCAGAAGGGAACAAGTTGGCCCATGATGCATATCAAGGGGGATATGAGCTAGATGAGGCCTATGGTGATGAGATAGCAACCATTGTTTTTGTGGTGAAGTACACCAGCATGAAGGGACACATGGGGTAGACTTTAAAGAGAAAGATGAATAAATATACATTAGAGGCATGTTTGACCCTAATTCACTCAGATACAAGCCAATCAAGGTGGCAGGCAAGAAGGGCAAGTCACCAAGTCTCCATTCCATTCAGTCACTTGTCTGGCACCATAAGTTTTCTTGCCAAGAAGGAGACTTGAGAAATTTTACCTTTGATCTAGGAGGAAGGAAAATATATCTATTTAGTTGTACATAGTAGTTTGCTTTTAGTTGTCTTTGTTTTCCCCAAGTGTTGTTTGCACAAGTGTAATGTTTTTTAGCCTTATTGTGTGTTATTTTTCCTTATTTCTTGAGGTAAAGCTTTGTTGGTTCATAGGTCTTTAAAAGGCTATTAATAACTTTTTCAAGATGCATCTTGACTCCATGCCCAATGGACTTTGAGGCTACCAGTCTTCTTTAACATAGCAGGCATGTTCCCCCTGTGAGTCACCAATGTGTTGACCAATTTTTGGTCTTCCAAGCCAAAATTGGGCACCCTCTCCTTTTTATTTGAAAAATTCATATAATCCATGTTTTGGCTAGATCATCCCTCTACTACCTTATGTGAAATGTTTTCTACCAGACCTTTCCTAAGAGAAACCTAAGTGTTTTCCTCATTTTCTTATCCAAGTGCATGTCTAGTTTTTCAAGAGCAGTTACTTCACCTACAACAGTGAATTTTGGGTTTTGCAAGCCACTTGTGAAATTTTCATAAGTTGTCACTTGTAAAACCTGATTTGGTCTTCATATACCAAATCGGGTTTTCCAAATGACTTTACTTGTGAAATTTTCATAAGTCAAGTTACTTGATAAACCTGATTTGGTCCTTAGAGTGTAATTTGGACTTTGCAAACATCTTTATTTATAAAGGTTTATAAGTAAAGACACTTGAAAAAACTTGATTTGGTCTTGGTAGACCAAATCAAGTTTTTCAAGTGTCTTTACTTGTTTGTTTTGAGTTAAATTTGATGCAAAACTCAAAGTAAGAGCTCATGAGAAGTCTAAAATGGTCTATCTAGTGAAATTCGGGTTTGTGAAATTGTATTACTTATTGGCTTTTATAAGTAAAATAAAGTGAAGGACCCGATTTGGTCTATGCAGCTCACCAAAGACATGGATTTTCTTCAAAGGGAACATAAGCAAAGAAAGTGGACTTTTAACTTTTTTGAAAGACAATCGAAAAAACGTCAAAGGGTAAGTATGGAAGTAAGTGCCCTTGTGGAGGATTTTTGTTGGCAAGGGGACCTCTTTAGTTCTTCTAAAGGGTTGTTTATAGGAGTTTCAAAGGGTAGGTGACCTTAAGGATGACACCTAGGAAGGAAAAGGGACCCTTACATTTTTCTCGAAGGGCAATTCTGGGAGCTAATGGCCCTTGTGGAGGGCAATCAAGTGATGAAGCATAGGCAAATAACTGAAGGCAAAGGAAGATCTAAAGGATGATTTCCTTCAAATAAAATGTCTGAAGGAAATCAATATTACAAAAAATCTGACACCCAAGGTAGATAAAGAGAATACCATAGTGTAAAGGGTGAGCAAATGAAAGGAAATCCTTCAGACAAAATGTCTGAAGGAAATCCTTTAGATATTTTGTCTAAACGACAAAAGGAAAATCCCATGGGAGTGAAAAAGGAGAAGGCAAGGAAGAGACAAAACATGGGCAAAGTAAAGAGCAGAAAAAGACAAAAATGTTGAATAGTTCCAGTAGCTGATGAAGTCAAAGGGTAAAATCAGAGACCACTCAGACCAAAACAAGTGGCACGATAACTAAACCAAGGGATTTAATATGTTTAGGTATAATATATCTATCAAAACCCAATAAAATAGATTGGTTTTAAAACTATATAGACCAACATCTCATGTTTTCATGCTTCACCATTAATGTGCATCTAAGTCACATCTAGGTATTAATGAGAACATAGTCAGTCACAACAACTCAAAATGGCCTTGTCAATTGTTAGGGATGGTCTCACATGCTTTTAGAGCCCAAGAATAATAGAAACGATGGTTTGGATAGCCTACAACATGGCTCCCATAGGAAGTTCAAAGAAAGTGATAGCAGCATGGTCTTTTGGTCTCTATATAAGTGTTTGAATCATCATGGGTTTCCATTCCTTGATTTGTCAGCTATCTTGTTTCTAGTTCTCTATATAATTGTAACTTCTCATTTTGAGAAAGAATCTCTCAACTTGTATGGTGAAGCCCTATAGTAATTTACCTTAAATTAAGACATAGTATTTTTTACGTCCATTTCAATTTGTACTTTTGCATATGTCTATGGTTTTGTCTTTTGTTAAGTCATTTTATTTCATGCTTTCATAGAATGATTCTAGCATGTCTAGTGTATTGTGAGTTCTTATTTTCTAAGTTAATAAGAAGTGTCCACAACAGAGTATAGGTGCATGTGAACAGGCTGCCATAGTGTGTCGTAGAACACCTTTGGTATTTCTTTCTCCCTGTATCTCCATAGGACCCCCTATTGAAACATTGATGCAAAAGGGTTTCTCATGTCAAATAAAGTGTATATCAACTTATTCTTGTGTAAAGTGTATGTCAAATCTAATTAGACCAATCATTTTGGTGCATCACCTCTTTAGTTTAGGTTTTGATTTTATTATTTCTCTCCCTTTTCATCCCCCCCATTATTAGTAGTAGGAAATATAGGGCCTCAAGGTGCATCAAATCTAGCCCCTAATCTAGAGATTCATCCCTCACATTTACCACCCATAAAAAGAGGGATGTCTCCATTATGTTACATGGATGAAGAGAGCTGAGCCTCCCTTCATAGGGTGTAATCTATAGCATCAATAGTTTTTTGGCATGCTCAATGGGACAATTTTTTTGTCTAAAGAGCTGAATAATTTTGGTGTGTCCTTCAACCAACCAACCTTTAGAGGATTTTCATCAACACCAATGGTGACTTTGAGTTTAATTAGCTAGTTAAGTAGTCTTAGTTCCATCAAGAAATCACTTTGGTATTATAATCCCATTGCTAAGTAACATGGGCCTTGTGTTCCTTCAAATAGTTTTGATCAAGCTTGGGTTATTCATGGAATCACCTCAAGCAGCTCTCCTAGTTGCCCTTCACCTAGTGTAAGGGAGATAATATTGGAGTTTAAGAAGCAAGTGATGGAGATAGGTAGATTGGATGAGCAGAATAGATATCAACAAGAGTTTATGTACAAAGAGGAGTGTTTATTCAGGAAAACTCAGGCCCTACAATCCATGAAGGAGGAACTAGCAAGATGTAGGATCCCATTCATTCAAGGAAACTAGCCTTATATGCCTTTTACCATCCTAGAGTAGCCCCCTCCTAATTAAAATAAATTCCCCACTTGTACGCCAAATCCTTTCTACCAAATATCCCTTGCTCACCAAATCCAATCTTCTAGCTCATCTGGTGCATTAATCACTCCTAATCCTAATCCTTTGCATCTAGATTTCCAACACCAAAGGGCATTATAATAGCCTCTCATGGAGAATAAACTTCTCAATTCTTTAGAATGTGGACCCTCTTTTGATGGGAATCACCCTATATCTTTTGGAAAGAAACATGTCTCTCTTGAAGCAACTCTTCTTATGCATGAGTAGACCCTTCCCAGTCTCCCTCAACCTCCTCAAGTATTTTATCATAGCAGTGCCTATCATGAACCAACTCAGGACCTTGAAGAGGATAAATTTATTGCATGTTCACAAGGGAAGAGTTCCAATCCCAAGGTCATGAGTTGGAAGTAAAAAATGGAATCGTGGGGTAGGAAAAAAGAGGAGGAGAGGTCTATTCATTTTGATAGAAGCCTTGAATAAGATGAAGCTACTTCTAATCATCATGATTATGCTTGTGACCTCCAAGAAAGGCTCTTCCAAGAGAATATAGCCAAGCAAATTGTAGAGTTGGAGTCTAGAATAAGGTTACTCATCCAAGGTGTGATGGATGGTTCTGACCAAGTAGAAGATCCTACATCTGAACACACCCCATCTACACCCTTCCAAGAGAGCTATCAAGCCACATCTGATGTGGATGAAGTGCTAGCCAAATGGAAGGAAGAGAATCATTTGACTCTAGATTAAGGTTTGCCTCCTCTTCCACATGATTTTAACCATCAGCCTTCTACTTCATCCCTTCTCAAGGAGGAACCTATTTTGAAAGAGGTAGGTGAAGAAGAAAAGATCTAATGCATGGCTAATCAAGAAGCTCTCATGGATGAAAATGAGGAGGAAATCATCATGGATGCTCTTTTTGAAGACATCATTAAAAATGGAGAATAATTAGGTCATGCATACATGTAGATGTTTCAACAATATGAAGATGAGGTTGACAAACTTTATTTTTTAACAATGGATGATGAGGAATGTAAGCATGGTGAACTCTCTCCCCCCTTGTTTGATGAACTTCCTTGTTGATTTGATGAGGAGAATGATCATGCCATGTAACCTGAGTTGGAGGAGGATTAGGAACATGTCTTTAAAAAACTAGAGACTCTTGTTTTTTAGAAAGAAAAGGAGAGGCCTACTCATCTTGATGAAGGCTTTGAAGAAGATATCCTTGAGCAAGAAGATGATGTCCCCTAGGAAGATAAAGTAGTTTGTGATCTCATTCCAGACATCACAACAATCACCCTTCTTCAAAATATCCATGATGATGAAGCAAAGGGTCAACTTGAAAGGTTCCTCAATGAAGCAGAAGGGAACAAGTTAGCCCATGATGCATATCAAGGGAGCTATGAGCTAGATGAGGCCTATGGTGATGAGCTAGAAGCCATTATTTTTGTGGTGAAGTACACCAACATGAAGGGCTAGTATGGGGTAGCCTTCAAAGAGAAAGATGAATACATATAGGTTATAGGCATGTTTGACCCTGATTCACTCAGATACAAGCCAATCAAAGTGGCAAGCAAGAAGGTCAAGTCACCAAGTCTCCCTTCCATTCAATCACTTGTCTAGCACCATAAGTTTTTTTTTCCATGAAGGATACTTGAGAATTTTTCCCTTTGATCTAGGAAGGAGGTAAATACATCTAGTTAGCTATACATAGTAGTTTGCTTTCAGTTATCTTTATTTTCCCTAAGTATTATTTGCACAAGTGAAGTGTTTTTAGCCTTGTTGTGTGTTTTTTTCCATTTTTGCTTGAGGTAAAGCTTTGTTGGTTCATAGGTATTTAAAAGGTTGTTGCTAAATTTTTCAATTTGCATCCTAACTCCATGTCTAATGGACTTTGAGGCTACCAGTCTTCTTTAGCATAGAAAACATGCTCCCCCTGTGAGTCACCAAATGTGTTAACCAATTTTTGGTCTTACCAGCCAAAATTAGGTACCCCCTCATTTTTATTTGTAAAATTCATCCAATCCATGTTTTGGATAGATCATCCCTCTACTACCTTGTGTAAAATGTTCTCTACCAGACCTTTCTTGAGAAAAATCTAAGTGTTTTCCTCATTTTCTTAGCCAAGTGCATTTCAGATTTGTCAAGAGCAGTTACTTCACCTACAGTAGTACATTTTGGGTTTTATAAGCCAATTTACTTGTGCAAATTTCATAAGCTAAGTCACTTTCAAAACCTTGATTTGGTCTTCATAGACCAAATCAGGTTTTTAAAATGACTTTACTTATGAAATTTTCATAATTCAAGTTACTTGATAAACCCAATTTGGTCTTTACTGTGTAATTTAGACTTTTCAAATGTCTTTATTTATAAAGGTTTATAAGTAA